>OX438777.1:3112731-3307408 GCA_949316455.1 Acleris holmiana | reverse complement strand
TACCTGTATTAAGAGACACCGCTCTTCCTTAAATGGTTACACTATTATGTGATGGTGGTCTAAAAATTAAATTAACTAAAAATTGAATTAACAAAAATTGAATTAATAAAAATTGAATTAACAGCACAAACAACATTTTTAGCACAGAATTTCCCTGAACGTCAATAAATATGACTTATTTTTCCGATAGATACACAACGTTCTATGATAAAAAATGTAAATGCACCTTCTCAAGTTTGACATTAAATTTATATGAAAAACGCATTGGTACTCAACACCTTTGCCCAAGGCTTGTGCAGTGGTGGCCATATAATAAGGGACACTTGCCTTTTTTCACATAGGTACTATCTACAAATATGACATCGAATTTGACCACCAATCAAACAGTACTTGATAAATATCATTGCTAGTTTATTATTTGCTTTAGGTTATCAACTAAGGTTTGCACATTGAACTATTGTTGAAGATGCTCAAATTTATCAATCGGCGAAATTTTTGTAATTGTATAATTTTGTTTTGAACTTGCCGTGGTCTTGGGGACCATCTGTGGTCCGTGGACCACAGCTGATGTAGAGATACCGACACGAGACGCGACGTACTTCTGACCCGAACAGCACCTGTGTTAGTACCCTTGCCAGGGCTCTGATACTGGTTAAATTTTCAGACCGTTATCATGTAAGTACCTGTCGCAAAACCTTTTCATTTCGGTTCAAAAAAAAAACTTTTGGTTTCTCGAATTGCCGCTGGTGGATTAATTAACCGGCATTTTTAAACCGGTTCCGAGCCCTGACCCTTACCATGAGTAACAGCTTAGTGACCGTACTCGCTAGCAAGTCTAATGCTGTCTCTCGATTATATTCTGTCGTATTACAATACTGTGAGGCACGGAAAATTTAACTCTAGCAGTTCGGTCTCTGTAACTCATGGTAAAGGTACAGGCTTACAATTTCATAAAATTCGTTGCGTTCACATTGGAATATCGTTGCCACGGGCGTTGCTCCTGGCAAATTCACTGCCCATGTGTTTGTTTTCACATACAGACTTTCGAGTTTTGGTTAACGCTACAGGGCACTTTCACTATAAATTGTACACTAGCTAAGGAAAGTTAAAACTGACAAAAGTTAAAGTTTCTTTCCTCAACTAGGGTGCACTTTATTTTTAAAATGGCCTACATTGAAAATGCTTATTTATAGAAAATAACACAGCAAATTTGGCAGGCGCAAAGTGGCACATACGCAGTACACTTCGAACAGCAACCTAATTATTGCCAAAGTATTATTAAACCTCCTTTTTGGTGACCGTTTTTGTATTAATTCCGACACAAATTGCGTTAGCATTATATTGCATTTTTTATCAGGTCGACACTCGCCCTGTTAGATATAAGATTTATTATAAGCAATAATAAGTGCCCTACGTTTTAATGGAGTGAATAAACATACGACCTCGTTTTTGTTTGGAAAAGTTCGTATTTATCTTGTTTCTTCAGTCTGGTATGAACGAAGTCTAGCTTTCAGCCATTAGGTGACAGTCGACCTTAAAAGTAGCTGCACACATTATTTCATTCCTTTAACCTTTTCGCCGCCATTGACTTGATATAAAGTCATTACATTTAGTGCCCCACACGCTTTGACTTCATAACAAGTCGAGGATTACATTGCAAAATAGACCTGAGTATTTGTATTATTTGTAACATAAGGTTGATATTGGCTATGGTTTTCAGCTGTCATTGGCGTGTGTGGACGATTTTTCCCTTTAACGTAATTTTTTTTAAATTTGGTAATACGCACAGTACAGTTTTTTTTTTGTAATTTTTGAGAAACATAAACCCTTTAAGATAAAACTTTACGAGTTACAAGACGGCAATATATTTGCCACTGTCCTTCTACGACACATCTAAGCATTGAATTTGTATTGAATTTCATTAATTTACTATGGAAGTTAAATTTCAAATTGGTTTTTTTTTTCTCAAACCTTTATACGGCCTAAATTATCTACTATCTGAAAAAACGAGCAAGATTTTTTTTTTATTTATAGACTTTTGTTCACTTATATCGGGACAGCAGAATACCTCAAATTATGTCGAGAAATTTACTTTTGTTGGATTAGTAGGTTTATAATTTCGGTTCTTAATACTTAAAAGTTCAAGAAAAGACGGTGTATGACAGCAAATATATTGCCGTTAACCACTAAAGACCACGCCTTTGATAGATTAGTGCAGAAGTTGAAACATGACGTTAAATTTACAAACCACTCAAGTGTGCAGCTACAAGGCCGACCGTTTTGATGTAGTCTTATTGGCGTAGGAATATTGTTCCAGCATTTCGTTGATAGCGATTGAGAACGCAAGATATACAAGCTTCTCCGGCCGAATATGATGCTATGCTTACACGCTACACGTTCTTAGATTTACTAAGTGAAGCGTGAGCAGTGCCGCCGCAAGAAAGCCCATATACTTTGCTTTATAATTACTTTTTAATAGGTGGGTCATACACACTTTTGTCTTTCCTGTGGACAATAGTTATATGATAGGTCTAAAGCAGTCCTAACGGCGTTTTTGCGGCGCTTAACCAGAAAATTAGGCCCCAAAAACGTACTTTCGGTGTGTCCACAGGAAAGACGGTAACCTAAATCTGTGACCCAGGTACATGTTAAATCATAAATTTTATATGTATGATACTGAAACTGTTGAGTTGAATAAATTGATAATAAAGAAGTTTTTCTAGCTTTGTAAGAATGGATAAGAAAGCTAGTGACATGGATTTATCCAGTATTTTGTATGTAATCTGACAATTTAGGAGAATAAAATGGTTATCATTTTAGTTTGTGTTTGTTACCATGTCCCACTATCGTATACTCGCGAATATTTTTATACTAACGCCACGTGAACGACTTTCGCAACACACTGCGCAAGTAAAAAAGACGAGGTTTTTTCCACTCTAGATTTCCGGTTCTTTCGTTTTGGGTGTGGCCGCATACGAAAATACATTGTTTTCAAAAAGAGACCTTGATGTAGATAACAATTTTAGAGACAAAATATTGAGTTTCATCTCACGATAGCGGGTGGTCATACCTTTGTGTACGTGCACGTTGTCTCGGTGGGTAGCTAAGCGTCCCCGTGGTTTGCGTTTCTATATGCGTTATACATGCAAGGCCCATCCGCTATCGTGAGATGAAACGACTGTACGCAGTCATACGCAGTTCTAAGGTTAAAAACGAAGTACACTTTTTAACCTTATTCCGTTGAAGTACGGTGCAAAACGGACGTCGAATGCATGGACCATTTTCTTATATAATAAAATAAGTATTCCACTGATAAAAAATAAAACATCCAATTAAGCATGTACGGTCAAACTCATAAGTAGCTTTTCATTTTAGTACCTTGTCGCAGCTATTGTATGTACTAAATTCAAACCACTCTCATTTTAATACCGACTGCGACAAAGTACTAAAATGTACGGCTACTTTTGAGTTCGACTGTACATTCAAAGATTTCGTGTAGGGCATTAGTGATTGTAAAATTGGGTCGATCTCACTATTCCCATTGAACTTTCCCATTGATGGTAATAGTGATACTACTTGTATCACTATCCCCATTGCGTTTATATAACCGCTACTATTCGCGACCAATAAAACGCTCGGATATCATGACCTCTTTATTATTGTTTTGATATCTATACAGGCAATTAGTAAGTCACAATGACAATAATTAATTAGTTTCGTAATTCAATGGGAATAGTGAGACTGATTTGAAAAATAAGTGCAGTCTCAGTATTACCACTGCAATGGGAAATGGGAAGTGAGATCTACCCGTAAAATTATCAACTCAATTACCTTGAAATTAAGTTCATAGTGCCAACATGGGCCGTTTCCCTTTCTGGTTTTGTTCATACCTGTTCGGAGTTATTCCCGCTGGCAATAAAGGGATGTTCACAGGTTCCCGGGGTAACCATAGCTAAATCTAAATTAACAGCTGTGCGTGCTATGTTAATTGAAATAAAACAAGGTAAATATATACATCAATATATTTTATTTTACATAGGTTGTCTTTAAATCAACTCGACTATTCCGAAGTTCCTCAAAATATAAAAAAGACAAAACAAAAAAATATGACATATGAGATCTTTTACTTACTAAGATAAGAAAAAATTTACATATTTTTTAATCACTGTGGAACTAAGAACTTACGATTTATAAAAAGTAATTACGCGGAAAGGGCTTTACTGGCGTAAGGAGATAACGGAGCCAAGCCGTTTTATTGCAAGTATAAAAAGTGTTTAAAACCTTAGGAAGAGTTTTTTAAAGAAAATATGAATTTTTATGATGGTACTTATTGGTGGAGGCAACTCTGTACCTGTTACTTAGCTTACTTACTGATAGGCTGCCAGAAACGAAAAACAATCGCGCTATAACGTATCTACATTCCATTTATAAAGGTACCAAACTAAATGTAAACAAATTAAGCCACGTCACTCTGTTGAACAGTCGATTGTTTTTTCTAGCTTTAACGTACACTGCTTCTAATGGCCGACTATCACGTGGTTTGGTTGCATTTAGTTAACTAAACAAATGAAGTACAGTAGTGATTTCAATTTCCTGGTGTTACTACCGCCATTTACATGGCAGCAAGGCTGACAGTTCGGGTAGTAGAGGAATTGTATTCGCGTACCAAGAACCCCGTGGCAATGTAATGTAATAAACGCATCCATTCAATTTTTGTTTGCCAATGTTCAGTTATTCCGTTCTTTTTTCGCCGCGGTATTCCGCAGTGATTTCAATACCTTCTTCTTTATGGCGTCCCGTAGTGATTTCGCCAATGTCAGGTGAATGTAAGTAGGTCAATAAAGAAAACAAAACTAAAAACCTGGCATTTAACTGTCAGATATTGGATAAATGAACGACATAATTATGTTTGCTAATTGGAAAATTCTTTCAAAACGAGAATAACTTCAGTTTCAATTTCTGCATCGTTCATAAAGAGCCTCATTCAACCGTACAATAGCACGCGAATAAAATTCCTTTACTGTGCATTTGTGATTTCAAAGTTATCCAGGAACTTGAACACTGCTACAAATATTTGATAGCGACCGTACCATGCGTCTTACTTCCAATCAGTCGCTTTTGTGCGTAATTTTGAACGTTTTGGGTTACAAATTAAGTTTCCACCAATATTCTCCAGCAGTTTAGAGTATCAAAGTAATAAATAACCATGTAAGATTTGCCTCGCAAGTACCAATATAGAGGTACCATTAATACCATTATGTCTACGACACCAATGCGCTAGTACCATCGCCCACACTGTTAACTGTCCATCGGTAGACCTTACGCCTTTTGTAATAAGGTCCACTAATGTAGTTGTGTTGCTGTTTGTACGTGTCCAATAAAGCCCTCAGCGCCACACCAGTGCCTCAAATTGACAGTCATCCGCTCTGATCCTATCCGTTCGTCTTATTATACAATACATAATTCATTTGTTATTATTATACAAGGCATGTTATTTCACACACGCTGCGGCCGCTGGCTGAATAATTTGATTGTACACGTTTTCAATTTAAAAAAAAGCAACACGTATGTAAGGTCGAAGCATGCGTTTGGTCGGAAGGCCGGTGACCGCAGCACGTTTGACACCTTTTAAGTATAATCGTCATAAGATCACATTTTTTTATAAGGCAAACAACAATCTTTAAAGCTAAACCTTTGATAAGGGAAGGGGAGGTCGGGCTACACCGATAACGAAAATTTAGTGCAACGCAAATGGAACAACTACACAGGATTCTTGTTCAATTTCAGCCGGTAAGGTGTCGTTATTAGGGAAGTAGTATTAGTTCTTAGCGTTAGTTTACTGTCTGTAACGGAATAATCCTGTTCCTTACAATTCCTGGAATGGGGCCTTTAATACTATAGGGTAGTTGTTAAAGTTCGTTTTAACCCAACATTTTTGAATGATAGAAAATGACTTAGGTTCTCCTTTTCAAAGACGGATCCAACTAATAAGTAACTCCTAGATTTGTACTTGATGATATATAAATATTATTATTATTGCGGACGCCAAATAGTTTATTCGCTGCTTTCACATTAACGTCGCTCCAGCGGGATTGGACTCTTCGATCCGTATTTACAATCAAAATGGAAATTCAATAATGAATTGTTTCAAACAATCATGAGCCAATACTTAACAGATAACTATAATTTATCATTCAATTTGAAGCCATACATTAAAAAAATTACAAACTAATTAATGAAAAAAATGTTACAAATTCATGACACTTAATAAAAAATATTATTCAAAACTGGAAGCATTCGTGTAACTGGACAGCCATTGCCCGAACAAACTTTTCGTTAAAAAAAAAAAACTAATTTTTAATAAATCCTCAACAAACCGAAACGTTTTAAATTTTTTGTATTTTTCCTTTTTCACATCGCGTTTTAACTTACACCTAATTCGCGTTCCGGTCGTTTCTATGACGTTCCTAGCCTACATCTATTAATAAGAACCTATGCCTAAAGCCCGCTATTCACGTGAGGGTCTGTCGACCAGGGGGGGGTTACCATGACATACACTTAAGTTTAGGTCGAAGGAAAGGAAAAGAGCTATAGCAGTTATACAGCTGTCCCTTTCTCTCAACCTAACTGAACTGCTTTAGAGTGTCATGGTAACCCCTCTAAGCTCTTCTCATGCCACTCAAAATAGTTTCATTAGAGACATCATTAACTCCATATATCTTTTGAGATGTCTCGTATGTAATGCTGGTTCCACACGGAAGCAGAACAGTGGACATTAAAGTACTCCTGCTGTGTGAACTATTATGTCATAGCTGTCTCGTATGTAATGCTGGTTCCACACGGAAGCAGAACAGTGGACATTAAAGTACTCCTGCTGTGTGAACTATTATGTCATAGCTATGTCTCGTATGTAATGCTGGTTCCACACGGAAGCAGAACAGTGGACATTAAAGTACTCCTGCTGTGTGAACTATTATGTCATAGCTGTCTCGTATGTAATGCTGGTTCCACACGGAAGCAGAACAGTGGACATTAAAGTACTCCTGCTGTGTGAACTATTATGTCATAGCTATGTCTCGTATGTAATGCTGGTTCCACACGGAAGCAGAACAGTGGACATTAAAGTACTCCTGCTGTGTGAACTATTATGTCATAGCTATGTCTCGTATGTAATGCTGGTTCCACACGGAAGCAGAACAGTGGACATTAAAGTACTCCTGCTGTGTGAACTATTATGTCATAGCTATGTCTCGTATGTAATGCTGGTTCCACACGGAAGCAGAACAGTGGACATTAAAGTACTCCTGCTGTGTGAACTATTATGTCATAGCTATGTCTCGTATGTAATGCTGGTTCCACACGGAAGCAGAACAGTGGACATTAAAGTACTCCTGCTGTGTGAACTATTATGTCATAGCTATGCAGTCAAGTTCACGCTGAGAGAAAGACAACTACAATAACTGCTATAGCTGTCCTCTACGCTCGACGTAAAATTAACTGAATAGCCATGTCATAACCCCCTATTCTGTCTCGTCTTGGTGTCACACAGTAGCAGCACTCTGCCGTCCACTGTTCTGCGTTCGTGTCAAACCAGCATTTCCATCTCGACTGGCACTAGCAGCTACGCAGCAGAATCTCCATGACTCGTAAACGTCGCGTCAGCTAACAAAATGGAGCGCGCGAAGCGGGCTTAACCTAACTAATCCTTCGTTCGTCTTACCTTAATTCAAAACCATTCCACTTTCCTTTCCATCAACCTGTAACTGTATTATGTGGCAAAACTTGCGAATTTCCAGGAGTAAACGAGACAGCGCTGTAGGAATTAGGTACACCGTGCTGTTCACTATCTGGGGTAGGTTTTAGCACATAATACGATCTGTACTTTCAATACAGACACTCACTTTCCAAACGATCATAACTGTCAATCATTAGGCAGTCTTTCCAAACTTGGTCGTATACAAAGAAATGTGTTGTTACCTCTTCTAATATGCTTGATGCTTTTCCTACTGGGGCCCTAGTGATAAGTCGACTAACTCGTAATAAAAAGGGTATAAACACATACGGAGCATAATAGACTTTATACCTCTTTTCACTTGTTCTTCAGTAAACTTATACCGTTTTTCACTAGGACCCCAGTATAGCCTGAGTCTTTTGGTTTATCTGAGAGAGACGCTTCATGAAACGCACCAAATAAACACTCACTTGCAAAAAATGTTTTCGTCGGTGAAATATCACTAACGAAATATGTTTTCTTGCTAGGGGGAAGGGTGTATTGTGCACCTTATTTTTAGTCACATTGCAATACCGCGTAACTAACAAAAAAAAGTGCAAATACACCTTAGCAGGTGTGTCCGTAAGGTACATTTTGCAACTTCTTGGGGTCGTTAGTTACGCGCTATTGCAGTATCACTGACAACAATAATACTGTTAGGAAATGAGACTTTATGCTACAATATTTAAAACTTAGATTTGAACCGGTAATGTTAAGTTTGACTACTATTCGTTTGTCATGTCCTAATCCTCTTGACACCTGAAATTTTATAATCATGTAATTTTTATAATATTTTCCTCAACCATCCAAAGATTAGCTGGAAGAGATAAGTTCCCTTTTATATAAATATTGTATTTGAATTTCTGTGTTATTTACAATAAAGTTCACATACATACATGCATAACTTGTAATGTAACAGGATGCCGTCTCTCTCAGATATATATCCACTTTATTACGTGTTGCAACCAGCCATGATCGTGACGTACATCGATAATTAAGTCCAACTTTCTTTTCTATGCCGTCTAGGCATCCTTCCATCTTCAGATAGTGTGAAAAACTCTCAGACGTTTCCAAAACGAAAGTTTAACTTGAAGATATTGATACTGTTTTCAATCCGAACCCTTCAATACTCTAGCATAATCTTATCGACAGTCAATCTTAAATAAAATAAGTCTGGTTAATGATGCAAAAAAAAACATTTAAAACGAAGGAGTAGATCACCACCAGATACATTAATACTAAATAGAATAAGAGTAACATTTTTATTACAAAAAACTAGAGGCAAGCGAATAAACTACGAATAAATAAAATCAAATCAGCGTCGATAAAATTAGCTATAGTTCCACTTTCCCAAAACGTCATAGAAACATAAAACGAGAACCGTATCAAATCCATAAATGGGCCGGCCATTTTTAAATCAACTCACCAATGTTGCTATTGTCAAAATATAACCCGTCAGTCGTCGCCGACCGACTCTTACATATCTAATCTATTACAGAAAAACAGATCTCCGTTAACACTAATATATTGTAATAATATTTACAGTTAGAAAACATCAAATGAAATTACGATAGTCCGAATTGTTTGAGGTGGGGGTGTTTTAGCTTTTTATAGTCTTAATAATGAATTAAAGGTTGTATTATGAGCATTGAAAACTTCCCAAGTTCCAATTAGTGAAATAGATAGAACTACACGAGTCATATGGGTGCCGTTTAATTTATATAAAAACGTTAAGCATAATTTCATTTAACTACGTTCGAAAAGCATAATAAACGATTAGCATAAAAACTAATTGTATAATTTTATCCGGCATACGATCAAATAACATAAATTTCGTGTTGTTATTTATTTTAAGACAATATCTTGCTAGGTTAGAATAGGTTAGAACTGTGACTAAATTAGTAGAAGTCAAAGACGTTAGAATTGTCTACTTTTTAACGTATATACCATTATTTTTCAATACATTATGCATTTCGTCGTAATCGAATTGTTATATAATTGGTTTATTATACAGATCGAAATTATGCAATAGATTCATGCAAATAAAAAAATAGTAGTTGTTATGTAAATTATTACACACCCGAGTCCTATATCTCTGTCCGATTTACTGTCTGGAACTTGTATCACTCTTGTATGTCTAATGAAAACATTATCCTTCAGTCTGTCTTAATTACACTCAAAGGTAAGTGTGAGATAGATTGTTTATACCCTTGATTGTACCAATTACCAGACGCTGTAATTAACACGAGTATTTTATTGTTTCCTAGCAAGTTGAACACCATAAAAAGCAAAACAAGACCCCGAATAATTTCAAAAATTACAACACTTTTGTTTCTTTTCATTCATATGGCTAAGAAAACGAAGTTAGGAAACATACTTTGGTCTCAATATTGATTTATTTTGCAGTAATCGCAAATGTAAAACCTCCAGTTATCGGAGAAGTTAAATTATGTATCACGTATGGTCTATATTTCTAGACAAACTATCTACCAAACATTGAAAACTGTTGTTAAAAAATCATTTTTTCTATACATCAAGATTAATGCCATGAAAATTTATTAAGAACACATCTTATTTCTTGCAGACCCTAAGTTAGTCAGTCCAATACTAAGTTTAACTTCTGTCCCATTCCGCTTCTTAGCCATTTTTTCAATAGTTGATGGCAGCTGAGATCTTTCGAACCTACAAAAAATGCCTTTCGAAGGACTTAGTCAAATACGCTGGTGGGAAATTCTGCCTCGCCTCTCGGCATTGTATTTCTTTAACAATTAATATTAAAATAGAATCAAATCACTCGGACAGTTCAAAGAAAGATGGCGTTAGATTTATATTTAAAAATATAACAAGTGGCTATAGTCAGACAGATAAAATGTTAAATTCGGGATTGTAAGACTGATTGTGCGGCCATGATTCATTTCGGATCTGGGCCTCTATTCTACTGCGTTATAACGAAATCGCGTTTGACGTGTTTTAGAATCGTTTATGACTTGGCCGCCAAACTTGACATAAGAGTAAAACGTTGACAATACGTTAAAACTTCATCAGCGATATCGTTTTTACCGCGTAGGATCTCCTTTTTGACCTGTTTCCGTATTGTCAACGTTTTGATAGCTCTTATATCATTTACAATAATGGCGACTGTGACATAAACGATTCTTAAACGTGTCAAACACGATATCGTTTTAACGCACCTGAATAGAGGCCCAGGTCAGTAAATAATTAGAGGGTAACGCAGTGTTTCGGTAGCAAAATAATTGTCACTTTGCTGTGATTCAACATTAAGCAAGGGGGGTATTGCCGTAAAGTTTGCTCCTTTGCGACAAATTCTACAAATAATTAGCTTCATATACGATGACAATAATACCCTTCAGCTTGAATATAATTTATACTGGAAACAACTGCGACAAGTATAAAGCTCAATCGCATAGAAGCGATGTTTACCATCTAACGCCATCTCCTTTTAAACTTGCTTTCACAATGAATTCTCATAATAACACTAAGATTCGTTACAACAAGTCCAAAACTGTTTTAAACAACAGTCTTGGGCGCAGTCAGTTTCGAATATTCGCGAGCATCGCTATCTACCATATTTTGAAAAACTCCATTCGTATTTTGGAAAAATGAGGTTGGTCGCCACTTAAAAGTACTATATAGTTGTCCGTTATCCACCTTTTTATGTGATCAGTAGAGATAGAGACGACTGAGTGAGCTAGCGAATGAGTTATATAAAAGAGTCAGTCGCTTAATTCGGTTTTAAATGTGTCATTATATTTTCTAGCTCACTCGGCCAAGCAAAGAAAATAGCTTGTTTGTTACAATAATCGAAGTGTGACTGAAGCAACACTATCTTACCTTTGTTAGGTCTAGTCTATCCGCGGCCAACCGAAAGGCTCCGAATACGAGTAAACGAAAGAGAAGACAATACGTACATCGCATCTTCTCCCGCCAATAATAACACAGGACCTGCCAAGCAAGTGAGTGACCAAAATTAATGAATCCGATCAAACATTCATACATTTGAAAATATTTCAGAGAATGTTGAAAATTCATCCCGTATACTTCTATAGACAAAATACCTAGCCTGTTCAACCATTCATTAACTTTCCAGCCTCCTATCACCATACCTGGGATATCCCGGGCCATCTATACGAAAGTGATGAAGCAAAATGTTTTATCGACAAAAAATATATCGATGTTAATGACAAAATCTAAATGTTATGCGACATAAATGAATATTACTTATTTTCTCCTCATTAAAAAAGAAACAAATTAAAACGTGTACCTATTTATATGTTTATTTTAAAATAGTTTTCATGATATACATTCAATATTTTTTTCCATATTAGATGGCATTAACGATTGCCGTCTAGATGAAAATATCCACTTTAAACTGCTAAACGTTTTATCAACGACCACAGTGGTCAACGGGGCATTCTTTAAATATTTATAATGACTCAAAGCCAATTTCTCATTTATGTTGGTTATTGAAATTTGCCCACCTTTTATAAGACTGTTTACTTTTTTCATGGTGTCATAACCAGTATTTAATAACATCGATATCTTTTTTATCGACATCAAATCCCTAGAACTTGCCCCGAGTTATCCCAGGTATGCCTATCACGAATATTCAAAACCGACCGCAAGTCCAAATATAATATAAAAACCCTCGATGATTCCAACACTGGCCTTATAAAGATCATCTACTTTGAAAACCGATATTCACGATCCCGCTAGCCCTGTCTTAGTCGCACTTCAGATGGAAGAATAAAGAGACAGGGCTAGCGTCGTTTGGCGCAGTAGATAAGGCAGAAACCGAATACGACTCGATATAATACGAGACCGTTTGTCACTATACTGTAAACACTATTTGTTTTACTCAAAAGTAATGACATCAGCTTAGTGTACGAACAGGTTTGTATGTACAGTGAACTGTTACTGTTCCTTTTGAATTAATTTGTACATCATTAACGTTTAATCAAAAGACATGGTGCTGAAGTTAACTCAGGAAAGGTAAATATTATATGTAAAATGGCCGATACCATCAAACAAAACATGGAGTTTTCTTCAACTTTTAGATCACAGCGTTAATTTTATAGGAGAACATTTAGAATGATCAGTACTATGTAAATAAAAGGGAAATGTAGATTTTTAGTGCGTTTTAATTTTGTCAAACATTAAGGTATGTTTAGTACCTATAACAGACGCAGATAAGCCAATCCCTAATATAAATAGTTTTACTCCAATAGTGACAAACAGCCGTGTATGTATCGTTAGACAAATGAACGAGTAGTGGTAAAAGTAACGTACAACGTTGTTGTAACGTTTTTATAGCATCCTTTATTGTATACCCTCGTGGCGCCCACCATACTACAAACGGAGATTTTTGTAAGTGGGAATTTGAATCTAACAGCAAGGAAATAATGTTCAATTACCTTTGCTCTTAAATGCCATTTCGTGCCTTTACTATCTGCACCTCGTATCGTCTCTAATTGATTAATAGGAAAAGCACTCATGTTCCAAGGAGAATAAAGACTACTTTCCTATCAAACTATTCGATCAGATAAGTGGTTGAGAAAGTAACGGGACGATTTCTAACTTTGAAACAAATAAGAATGAACTATATACTCACTAAAATAAAGTTCAAACTACTGTCTCGCTTATGTATATCCTAGGGAACACCGGGTCTCACGAGGATACGGCAGCAATAAACAAACATGGTCGTTGCGTGCTTCCCACGTATCTTATCTACTCAATTTCATCTAATCATCAAAAACAAGTGCGATAGACAAAAATACAAGTTGGAAAAGCTAAATCAATGTACTTATCAGTCATAGGATTCAAGTAAACAAAACATTTAGAGAAGAGCACACCTTGTGACCATTTATCTGAAACTTAAAAGTATCTAAATTGTTTTTTTACATCGAGGTAACGTTGTTTAGTACCAAGATCTACACTAAAATCCAGCACTCTGGTATCACATGAGTCTTTAAAAATCGCTGTACAAAAGCCGTTCGGCAACCCGCTTATTTAGAAAATATCTCTACGCACTTCTGACACAAACTATATCGTAAAACGTCACTAGGGGGAAGGCTCCGGGGATATAAGTCTAGTGCACCGTGTTAAGGAAGCCTTTGCCTCGGGAGGGGAAAGCGGGGAGGGCCCGCGTGCCTTCACAAGTATGTAGATTCACCTGAAAAATGTAAGAAACCCATTTAAGCGTGAGAACCGTTACATATGCCACTAGCAGATTTTGTGAGATTGAAGTTTTAATAAAATTATATTCTTGTCCCAGGTCGTTTTAAAAAAAAACATTGGGTTTTAATTAAAACAAAACTTAATTCTTGTGTAACACAAAGCGACACTCTCGTTACACAAAGGATCGTGATGTTTTCATTAAACCTTAAACTTTTTTTGAAAACGACCAAATCATGTATTTGCAAACGTAACGTGTTATTCCAATATAAAAATCAACAATTAAACTCAATCTCACATGAAACAACCGTAAACTTTCTAAACGCAATTCCAACGATATAAACATATGTAAGCAACAATGCCACTGCGTTTAAAACGTTTCGCGTCTGCGTGGCAAGTGAGATGCATCGGTGCAAAGCGATGTACAGCGCATGAGGGGTTAAAACCATGAGATGGAAGGTTTAGAGACATGGCCGCTGGGCTAGACAAGGTGCATTACATTATCTGTTCGTCCCTACTTGTATTATCGATAAAAAAAATACCAAGTGGAATAAAAATAATTAAAGAGCTCACATACCCGTGGTTTATATAATAAATAAATAAAATAAATCTCACAGGAGAATGTCACATAAATTGAGCTAGTCCCAAACTAAGCTCTAGGCTTGTACTATGGGTACTAGACTTAGTTATATAGAGAAATATATTCTTAACACTTAAAAAACATCCAAGACTCAGGAACAAATACTCGTGCTCAACACACAAATATCTGCCCCTACCGGGATTTGAACCCGGGTTAGCTTCGAGGAAAATTGATGTTTTAATCCGAAAATTATAAATTTTGGTTAGAAATTTGTATATTGATTATACAAGTAGGAATAAATAAATTATACAATAGGTAACGACTATACGAATAAAAAACTGTATACAATTGAGGTACGTTCTTTCAACTCCATAGATTTTTTTATACAATCGTTGACCCTTGAAAAATGCAACTTGCCTAGCCTATGAGTGGGACTATAGTTAGTAATGTCCATAGAGATCACTAGGGCCTCTATTCCACATTGTATTAGCCTGTCTTGCTTCAATATCGCAATCATATCATTAACGTTATGGCAGCTCTTAATCACGTGACAGTAAACAGCTGTCATAACGTAACAGTGTGATTACGACATCAGAGCAAGATGGGTTAAACCAGAGAGGAATAAAATCCCAGATGGGATCACTCAGGTACAACAAATAAGGAGGAGCCAAGTGATCTCAAAGGACATGATACTATAGTAGGCATGAAACATATGAGACTCAGCAAAAGTAACTTTTTTAAATAGACAACCTGTTTTCTGCGCTAACTTTTGCTATGTACCATACTGGATATATTTACACACACTTCACAAGGGCATAGAGAAAACTAAGCCATCATTCTAGAAAGTCTCATACAAAATCTCAAAATTATAAGCCTGTCCAAAAAAAAAACACAACTAATATCAAGTTAAATGTGGTACTTGTTTCATTCCACATTTATTAAACGTTTAGTAATAAACTGGGGAAAGACGAAAAAAAACACCATTCCAAATAAAAGCGTTTTTATAACGGCTTAAGATTTAAATTGAGTTTTATTTTGAGTTGAGCCAGTTTATCGCGAAACGTATAAATAATAAAAAATAAAAAAATACTTTAAGAGTCATCAGTTTTCTTTGCATCGGCAACGCAAAACTTTTAATAAAAGCATTTTTTATAACAATGTTAACATCCGGTAATGTTCGTATCAACACGAAACATTCCGTACTGTCACGTAATCTAGTATAAATAACATGCAACACAAAAGCACAAATATTCACACGAAAATTCACAATTTATAACAAAACTTGCTTGAAGTGCAAACATACAACCACCTTTCCACGATCTTTTGTTTGTTTTTTTTTTAACTTTTAAAAAGGATGACTTACAATATAGGGCCGTATTCACAAACTGATCTTGGTATATGCACGTTTTACGTTACGGAAATGACGGGTTTCTACGACATGACGTAATCTCAGTCGGGCATCTCACTTAAGGTATTCCACAAGGTCGCATATTAGTTCCCAATTGTTTCATTCGTCCTAATTTTCATATGTTAGAAATATGCATTGGCTTATGAACTCTTCATTACTTCCCGCTGGGGATTTTCGTAATCCCCATAGGGAGTGCTCCCTCCAAATGTCAAGTCCCTAGGTCCAGCGGTTTTGACCTTGCCGATCCATCAGTCAAATTTTAAATCATACTACAGGACGCCCAAAAGTAACATCTGCCAAAAAACAGGTTTCTAGGTCCATTGGTTTTTAGGCTGAGCGTTGATGAGTCAGTGAGTCAGGCCTTCTCTTTTTATATACATAGAAACATATAAGACCCCGTAACCCCGTGTGGTTGCCGGGTCAGAATTGTGCCACTCAATTTCTTCCCGTGGATGTCGTAAGGGAATAAGGGCTTGTAGTACTGTTAAGTGATGGGTTTGCAAACTGTCACTAATACACTAGTAAACTTCTTGGCCTGATTGTGCAAAATGTGGTTACAGAATTGTAAAAAAGTCTTTTTAGAGTTGTTCTGTAGCTCTGCCGACCCCACTCTGGGAATGACGGCGTGATGTTATGGAAGTTATGTAGAAACAGAATAAGATAGAATCACTTAATTTTTTTATACCTATAAAACCTAGGTTAGGTTAGTTTTGTATTATTACAATTCTGGAATGTGAAATTTTAGAAAAAGATGCATTTTAAGCTAATGAAAATTCGGACAAATAAAACATTTGGGAAGGAAATTTCGACCTTGAAATAACCCTCACAGAAGACCAGTCCATTAATACTGCCCTTAGTATGCTTTCACTTCAAGAGCCCCTAATGGGAACGCTTGATTAGGGATCCGTGCAGGTGCGAGTGAGACGGGCAGATACGACAAACTGCGGGTAGCAAGCGATGGACGATACGAGACGGCCGGGTGAAGCTTCGCCAAGCTAATGAGGGGCTTGACCTGGGGCGGTGCAGTTTCTGGTCACATCGAGGACAAAGGTCGACCCTCGGGAGTGGGGAAATAATTATAACTAAATTATAACCGATGCCACGAAAATACCTATTATTACTTTTAATTCTTACATCGGCTTTTAGTTGGTTTAAAATTCGAATTAATTCTTGTAGGCCATTCAAGGTAGCGTCTGATATGCCTGATTTTTTTATTTTAAAGTAATGCCGGTAAAAAACATGGCCCTTAGGGCAAAGCCCGCACCGCTATGCGTTTGCAGTTTTAATTTAAGCATAAAAACATCTTACCGGATACTCTAACGTTTTTAAAGATTTTCGGAGCACGCGTTTAAAGCGACTTTGATTTGATTTAACAGGCAAACTGTTGTTTAGGCCTAATAGGCTAATATAATAATCGCCTCTAGTCAAATCGGCTACATTATACGAAACGTCAACACGATAGCTATTGTGGTTTTATAGGAAATTTCAAGCTGTGACTTCACACCGTGCTATTGAATTCCCTTCACTTTACAAGTATTATAAATAAAAAAACCGTAACAATTGCTAAAGTGCGCGTGGCCTTAGGTTTTTAGCCTATTTGCGAGTTTAGTTGACTAGTCAATGTCCCCGGTGTTCCCGAGTCCCGGGTCGACCGCCCCGCTGCGCCAGAAAGCGCGCCGCCGGCGAATGTGCGTGTGCGCATAGTTACGTGTCGTGCGCGCGCTCGGCGTCCGGCGACAGCGGCCGGTAGCGCCCCACGCGCTCCACCTCCCTGCCTGTTACACACACCAGTTACTGCCGGCTTCGGGCTCCGCGCTCCGGGGCTCGGGGGGCTTGCCCCCCACCAACATGTTCAATATGGGTAAAACCGTACCTACTAAATATGTACTCTTGTTTTTTATCAGTCGAATTAATTAAACAGCATGTTTCAATTAGTTTTTTTTAAGTCATGTTTTATTATGGAAATTCGTACGTAAACTGTTAATCCAATTCGTTTGATAAAAAATAACACTAGGTAGGTTCACAAGAGCTGTCGCAACTATTTCTTCTAATTCTGTGAGTGCACCTTTTAACCTTTTCAACGATATGTCAAATACAAAACCAGAGCGAATGTCAACTTTGCTCCATAGATACTAAGGTCTATTTTGCGCTGTCAACCATGACAGAAATATCCGTCAATGGCGTTGAAAATGTTAAAGGAATATTTTAGAAGCAACCAAGTCGTAATTTAGATTTTAACCGAACTTGCTACTCATAATTATTACACACGTAGTTTGTTGTGTAATATGAGATCTTTCACTAAGTCAGCCCAGTCTATACGAGTCAACTCTTGTGAAACTAGATATAGAAACGCAGTTAGAGACACGTTCAATAATTTCATCTTTTTCCAAACATCAGATCTGTTATTACTTTAAAAAACACTAAGGTATATAATTTTTAAGTGAATATTACTCGATAGTTTGATAGTTGCATTCCTGACACGTCCCCATGCAAAATTTCATTAATAAACCAATATGAATTTGACAACAAACTAATATAAGGATACATTTCAAAGTTATTTGGTGACCGATTAAATTTTACAAGTTATTTGGTTATTTTACATATAGCCAAGCCAAATAGCGAATATGTTGATTTGAAATGTAAGATTTTACACACATTCCATTTAAAAAACGAACCAATACAATAAACTATTAAGTCAGTATGCAAAGACTGTTCAAAATCGGAACTATTTCAAGCTAGGTAAATAAATTGTCATACTTAGTCATTACATAGAAACCTTTTTACTTCTTATAGTTGCCATACCCACATAATGCAGCCATTTTAAAACAGCTGATGAACCACGGCCCTTATATTTGAACCGTGAACATCCAACACATACATTCCCGAAGACCTTGCCCGACCATCACCATGATATGAACGGAATGCTGTGGATATATGCCTGTTGAAGTTTTTACAAATGAAACTGCGAAAAAGGTATGAAGTAGTGACGTGGTGCTTTTTACTCGCAAAAGGTCTATTTTTCGGTATGTTTAACCCTTTTAAAGGCCCTGCGGGCTGATTATGGTTTCGTTTGTCGCTGACGATAAATTTAGATACTTAAAACATTTGTCACACTACTGCCCTCCTAAGCCAATAAGCAGTATCTCAAATTCAATGGCCAAAGCGAACTCAATCCTATGGTATTAGTAATAAGGTTGCATTTGCTACAGGAGTTTTGTCTGAGATACTGCCTTTTATGTTAGCAGGGCAGACTAGCACTAACATACATACATACAACATCACGCCTTCATTCCCAGAGTGGGGTAGGCAGCGCTTCAGAAATACCAACAACTCTAAAGACTTACTGATATTTCACTTTATAGCACCAACATACTTGTCAGAAAGTGATAGATGTTTGATACAAACTTTAAATGTTTGTTCAATGTGAGAACTTGGAATTGGCTATGTGTTGTTAGTGTAGTTTCTAAATGTGTGTAAAGCTGTTGGTTTTCCATGGATTAATAAATAAATAAACTTATCCACAGCGTAAACGAGACCATAACAGGCCTGTAGGGTAAAACCATATTGCAGTACGATTACTGTAAGTTTACCACTGACAGAGTTTGCCTTCATTTAATTTTCAACTTTAATTTCATATAAATAAAGCCATTTTCAGAACACTGCTACCCACGTCTACCGATTTAGTAATAACTATTTTATTTGTATGAGATTAAAGCTGAAAATTAAATGAAGGCAATTCATCAGTCAGTGGTAAACTCAAAATAATTCTACTGTGCCTGACATGGTATCGTATTGTTTTTAAATCGGCCGCTATTACTATCAAGTGAATGACTTATCGTAACGTTGACAATTGACGATACGATAACATGTCAAAGACAATATGGTATCACCCATTAGAACAGAGGCCCTGAACTAAAATTTACTACTCCGCGAAACGCATGTCCGTACAAAACCGCATGTTGTTTTAGCTATTTTAGGTTCAAGCCGAACAGAAGAACGGCTTTTTTCACTCTAGTCGAACCCATAACTAAAGGCAACCCTAACTATAATAATAAAAGTACATAGAAAAAATCGTTATCGGTTCAAGAGATCATTCGAACAGCGAGGACGAACCGACGCCCGCCTCCCTTCACGAGGCTATATTATTTGTGTATTATATACAACTATTCAATAAAGATAACTAAACTTAAAATAATTGCGCAGACTGGCAAAATATAGTGCACGAATGTGTACGCTTTAATAAACCAACAGATTAAAGTTTTATTTCGGTTGCCATGTCCAAAACCATTTTTTAATGATACTAGAGACCTGTGTTGCAAGTTCCAAGTCAGTCAAATTTGTCAACTAGTACACTTATAAATTTTCAAAAATAGGTCCTAGTTTTAAACAAAACAGCCATTTGAACGGTTACAAATGACTATTCTGTACGCAATATTGTCTTAGCATCCGCCCTTCCGCTGTAGCACTCGTCACACAGCCGCATTAACTATGCTATAACCACGTTACACCTATTATCCCATATATACACAACCACAGGCGACGTTAAATTAAACCTCAACAGTAACACGTGGAGAACTTCACCTGACATCGTTTCGCTACCTTTGCCTTAAGACAAGAACCTAGTTCCTAGTTGTTCGCTGTGAAGGCCCAACGGCAACCACAAAACCGACGGCTCGACGGTATCGAGTTCGTCTCCAGAAACTTCATAACAAGTCACGCAGGAACGCGGCAGCTTGCGCGCTAGCTATCGGTATTCTTTCTGTTAGTGTCGGAGAACTTCCCGCTGAGCCCCCGCCAGGACGCGCGCACGTCCCCGAGCGAGAGCCTCGGTTTAGGCGCGGGCTGGGGCCGGGCGGGCTGCGGCGGCGGGCGGGCGGAGCAGAGCTCGGGCAGGCGGGAGGTGCGCTCACCGGAGTCCCAGTGCGCGTCGGGCTCGGGCTCGGAGCACGACGACGCCGACGACGACGGCGGCGAGGCGGGCGGCGACGCTGCGCGCGCGCCCGCGCCCGAAAACTTCGACGACTCCGGCAGCTTCTGCACGATCAGCTCCACCTGCCGACCGACACCTAAACTTGATACACACTTATTTTGGTGGTTCAGTCGACAGGTAGACGATCATTTTAGTCCTTCATCGCACTAACGTACCAATACTGCGACAGTTCGAATGTAGGAAAGCAGTGAGAGTGAGAAAGTACTAAAATGATCATCAACTTTTACTGTTCATTGTACAAGTCTAAAACCCATAATTGCAATCATAAGATGACAATATCAAGACAGCAAATGCATTGCTAACCCTGAGAGCATTGATGGAATGAAGTCAGGTGGAGGTGACGTAAGGTGTGATGCTAGTCTTTTACGTCTTATCCACGCACTGGAACACAACAATGCGAACACAACTGTTTAGCGGCAAGGTAAAGGATAGCGATTCAGACGGACCCTAAACTTTTTCCACTAAATGGCCAATCACTATTTTCCTCTTTAACCGAACCCAAATATATTTAACAGACTACACAAGGAAATAACAAGTGTACTTAAAATACCGAAATAAGATAAACTGTTCAAAATTACCTTGAAATCTGAACTGTACAGTTTATGCTGTTTGTCTTTGTGTGCGTCGTCCAATTGCCATTTATTCAACGTCAGTTTAAACGTTTCTAAATTCGAACCTGGAACAGAAAAATCGTCAAATGACTTATGTTCCCTGAAATACTCGCGCCGTTCTGAAAAGCCTGATTTGCCAACTCTCAACGCAGTGCCAAATATAACGTAAAAAAATGCCTCAAACACATGTTTTGTAGCGAGTTAACAGCTATCAGGCTTCTTAGAACGACGTTAGTATAAGGTATGATTTGATTCTGCGACTTAGCAAGTGCCGACTAAAGACGGTAATGGATGTCCTAACTGGTCATGGATTTAACCAACATCTCTTTAATTTAGGTGTAACAGACTGCCGAAGAAACAGCCGCCCACGAAGTGCTGCACTGCCCTCCCAGGCAAAAATCAGTATGTCAGATACAATTGCCAAAGTAAATTCAATCCTCTGTTCTAAGTAATAAGTTTGTGATTGCAACAGGAGTTTTATTTGAGTCGCTGCTATTTAGCATAGCAGAGCAGGGCAGTGCACTGCCCCGAAGTACATGGCTAAACACATCGGTTCGCTGAGATGTCTATTCGACATTAATGGTTTGGTGGACTTCCTCGAGATGTTATGTCTTTATTAAATCCCACCCACGCGCAATAGGCACTAGACGTAGAGTTGCAAAAACCAGTCCGCATATAAAATACAAATACAAGGTATGACTGATAAAATGACGAGAATAGAGAGTACTTTAAGCAGCAAAAAACATTATTTGAAGTTAAAGTAAAATAACTGCAATAAATATTTTGACGTACATGCATTACATTACATCACGCCTTCATTCCCAGAGTGAGGTAGGCAGAGCTACAGAAATACCAACAACTCTAAAAAGTCTTGTTGGTAATTCTGTAACCACATTTTGCACAACCAGGCTAAGATGTTTACCAGTGTATTAGTGGCAGGTTGCAAGACCATCGCCTAATAGTACTACAAGCCTTTACTCCCTTAAATATTTTGAGTTGTTATGTAAACAGGGCAGGGCCTCTATTCTATTGCGTTATAACGATATCGCGTTTGACGTGTTTTAGAATCGTTTATGACTCGGCCGCCATTATTGACAATGACATAAGAGTTATCAAAACGTTGACAATACGGAAACACGTCAAAAGCGATATCGTTATTACCGTGTAGAACCTAATTAGATTAAAAATCAGCTAATTGTAAGCAATTTATTTCACACTACTCATTAAATACGTTAGCTAATACAGACAGACCAGTGTTTGTGTGTGTGTCTGTCTGTCTGTGGCTCCCTAGCTCCTAAACGAATGGACCAATCTGTACGCGTTTTTTTATTAAAGAAAACCAGTTTAATCAGGATGGCTAGGCTTCATCAAAATCTGTTGGGCCATTTAAGAGATAACAGCTGTGAATGGTTATGCATAAAATAGTTATTAGGTTTGTTATAGTGTGTCGTTTTATTTTAAAATTATTATCCAAACAATGATTATAACATTTATAATTACATTAGTACCTCTCCAAACTGATAGTTTCGGTTAAATTGCCATGTACCTAAAGAAAAGAAATAAAGTAACTAGGTACTGAAAAACTTTTGTAAAAGCTTGCCCTAAGGCAGTATGTCCAGCAATATCTTTTTCTTCACACAGGCTCGGAAAGGGTGTTATAACACGCAGGCGTATTTACCTCCCAAGGGAGTTATGGGTTTAGTTTTAAAATATAAAATATAGTACATCATTTCAGTCTAAGGCGGTGTAAAATCAGCCGAGGTTTATTTCCTTTATTCAAATCTTGGCTACAAACCAATTTTACTGTATAAATAAACCTATACGGTACATTTAACTGCATTATATATATATTTTACTATTATTTCAGACATTGAATTTTTTTCATTAAATTTTATATTGAAAATTGGTACAATTAACATTATCTGTGGAAGACTTAATGAAAAAAGTTGAGTTGACATGTTGACAACCTTTTTTAGAGAGTCGAGTGCCATTTAACATCTGATTCTGCAAAATTGTGCAAAATGTGGCTACAGAATTATTACCAAGTTAAGAGCTGTTGGTATTCTGTAGCTCTGCCTACCCCACTCTGGGAATGAAGGGGTGGCGTTATGTATGTATCTTTTTAGTGTGTTTTAACTACTTTTATACTATCCTTTTTTCGTCTGTTAACCAGTGGAATTCATGTAATATTTTAGTGTGTGTGGTTCATCGAATATTTTTTTTACCATAATGTTTTCAGGGTAACTTAAATATCTAACCTAACGTTACCTACGTAATTATTAATGGGCGGACGATGGATGCGAAATTACGTCAAAATTATGTGAGACACCGTAATATGGATGTGACTACAATTGGTTGTAAAAAGAGAAAATAATAGCAAAATTGTAAATAATATTATTGTTGTAGTTTTTTTTTTCTGTACTACTTTTTTGTCCATTCTTTTTATGGTTCTCTATCCATTTATAAGGTAATATTTACAAGTGCTCAGTACTTTCTTACTAAATTAATTAAGTACTATGGAGGTATTATGCACTTACTGATATGTATAACAAAAGCTGCACATATTTGTATACATAAATATAGTAATATTTATGGTCGGAAATTTAATAAAAGTCTTATCCATCTTATGTTT
This sequence comes from Acleris holmiana, assembly GCA_949316455.1. NCBI lineage: Eukaryota > Metazoa > Arthropoda > Insecta > Lepidoptera > Tortricidae > Acleris > Acleris holmiana. Next base: position 3,283,224 of record OX438777.1, on the reverse strand, counting down.
TCGTTATCATATTGCATCCATCGTCCGCCCTTTGGTTTTTAATGTTTAGGACACCCAGAAAACATTATGTTTTCAGTAGAAAATAGCGTTTGATGAAATGAATTTCGATGAAACCATAGATTGGTGTGGTGTGGTGTGGTGTGTTGTGTTGTGTTGTGTTGTGATACTGACTGTCGGTGGGCGGCGTGACGGGCTCGGCGCCGACGCCCTTGGCCTGCGCGAGGAAGAAGGTGTTGAACCAGAAGTGGAAGAGCTTCTCCTTGCGCATGTAGACCTTGGGCTTGCTGGAGACGTCGACGCGCACGTCCCCGCACAGCGGCGTGCAGGAGGGCAGCGCGGCCGCCAGCGCGCCGCCGCGCCGCACCAGCGCGCCGCCGCCCGCCTGCCAGCACGCCGCGCGCGCCACGCGCACCTGCCGCGCCACTCACATCTCAGCCTCAGCCCGTGCGGGCCCGAGCCACACAGCTCACCGCGACCCGCGACAAACGCAAACATGCGCGGTGAGGCAGCGCGTTTGACGCGACCCGACATTACAAAATGGGGATTGATCCCAACTCTACAGATTTCTATTATAGAATCCCTATTCTACGGATTCCCAATTCTACAGATTCCCAATTCTACAGATTCCCAATTCTACAGATTCCCAATTCTACAGATTCCCAATTCTACGGATTCCCAATTCTACAGATTCCCAAGTCTGCGGATTCCCAATTCTAAAGACTCCCAATTCTACATATCCACAATTCTACAGATTCCCAATTCTACAGATTCCCAATTCTACAGATTCCCAGCTCTACAGATTCTCAGCTCTACAGATTCCCAGCTCTACAGATTCCTAATTTTACAGATTCCCAACTCTATATATTCATGACCCGTTAAGGTACTCAACGTACATAAATAAGGTAGGTCAAAGGGCCAAAACAACCCAGAAATAGGAGCTCCGCTTAGCGGAGTTCCGTCGACTCTATGACAGACAGTTAGGTGAAAAAAAGGGAAATAGAAATCAGTAAAAATGTGATTATCTTGAAATTAAAATCTGTCTAAATGGGATCTGTATACATGAGAATTCGTAGAATTGGGAATCCATAACAATAAGAATCTGTAGGATTGGGAATCTGTAGAGCTGAGAATCTGTTGAATTGGGAATCTGTAGAACTGAGAATTTGTAGAATTCGAAATCTGTAAAGCTGGGAATCTGTAGAATTTGGAATCCGTAGAATTGGGAATCTGTAGAATTGGGAATCTGTAGAGCCGGGAATCTATAGAGTTGGGAATCTGTAGAGCTGTTATTCTGTAGAATTAGGATTCTGTAGACCTGAGAATTTGTAGAATTGGGAATCTGTAGAGCTAGTAAAAATGGCAAAATGGCGTCGGGCACGATGACAGCCGCGGCTGCGTTTATCATAATAATTCACCGAATTATTAACAAAAAGAAAAAGAAATCGCCTCGGTCACATTACCATCATTTACTATTCTAACAACACCCCACTTTTATTCGCCTTTTTTCCGAATTAACTCTTCACACTTGTTTAGGTTCCTGACGCATCTTTGCTGTAAGTTTTTTCAAGAAGTGAAATGTTTGACCCTCTTTCGACTCGATAGCGAAGGGCAATCCACAATAGTAAGACATCAGAACCAAGAAAAAAGTCAGAAATATTTAAGAAAAAAAAGTTGCGTTGTGAAATATTATTTTGGGAAATTGTTTAAGTTTAATTGTGACTAAATTTTTATTTTGATTGATTACGTATCATTCTCAGCACCAACCTTATATTGTTTTGTTTGGCCCATTGGTTGGCTGGTAGAGAATAAGTCATTAATTCTGCCATTTGTACTTACTTAGCGTATTGTAACTCTGCTCTGAACCTAACAGTTTTTTTTTTTGGAAACAATTTTGTTCTTCATGGAAATAAATTAACGAATCCATGGCAATACAGCAAAACAGACAGGAATGAATTACAGGGCTGCTATTTTTATTAGAATAAAACATGTTATTCTTCTTTAGAAAAAAAAACATCCTGATTTGGCCAACAACAGACTTTATTTTTGGAAACACTTTTGTTCTTCATGGAATCAAATTATCAAATCCATAGCAATACAGCATAACAGATATGATTGAATTACAGGGCTGTTATATTTATTTTAAAAAAAAACCCAATTTGACCCCGATAGACCTCCGATAACGGGGTCTAGTTATTTCTGACCTCGCGGTCTCTTGGGCCGGGGCCCTCTCGGGTCAGGGGCCCGTGGCTTTTTGCCCGCCCTGAGTTACGCGACTGTCTGAGTGGACAGGGGAGACGAGTGTACCTTGAGCGGCGGCGTAGCCTGCGACACAGTGAGCTCGAGCGAGCACTGCCCGCCGTTGAGCATCGGCGGTGGCGACATGATGAGCTCGCGGATGTGCATCCTGGTAGCCGTGTAGGGCACCCGCGAGCGGAGCAGCGCCGCGAAGTACTCTACATAACGCCGCTGCGACGGTATCGTTACGCCTGAAATACACAATTATAAAGAGGTTGTACGATTGATTTGTATAGTGTTATGTTCATTTATCTACGCACAAATCATTAGTGCTCTAAAGGTGGGTACGAATTAGAGCAGCCTTGGGTTGAGGCACGTACGGCTCACCTATTTTGCTCAAATTCGTACGCGCTCTTGCGCTGTGCGCGAGCAGCTGGCGAGCGGCGCGCGGCGAGCCGCCGAGAGTCGGTCTTTTGACTGTGCTCAAAGGCGCCTCGGTGTGCGTGCCTCGCATAATTTGGATGTGTATCCGAGTGTGCCGCGGTCAGAACGACAAGTTCTAACTTGTCTGTGGGCGAGGCGCGTACAAATTTGATAAATTTGATGAGCCGTTGCACCACCGAGGCGAGTTCTTCTTCTTTTTGTTAATAATTCGGTGAATTTTGATAAACGCAGCCGCGGCTGTCATCGTGTCAGACGCCATTTTGAAATGACGGCTCGCGTCAAGTTCGCTGCCTTAAGGGGGCACCGAGCTTTTTGCGCTCATTAACTTTAGGTATTTTATGCACTCTGTGTATGTGTGCGTATAGCACACCAGCAAGGAGCGAGCTGGAGCCATGCGCCGGCCGCGCGCCGCGCCTGACGAGCCGTGCGCCGGTCCACTAGGCGCGGAGGTTGCTACCAATGTTTACAAAATAAAAAAACATAATCGATTCCGAATACTTTTATTCAAATATTGACTATAAGAAGTTAAAAACTTTTTTTTTAAATTTGTTGTTTACTGTCGGTAGGTAAGGTAGGATTGAATTACTTGTATTGTTGAGGTACAGTCACATCACGAGATTGTTGAGCCTCTCTAGAACCCACTCACAGATAGATAGATAATTTTTAATTAATGTCGTTTGTACATCTATGGTGTATTTAGCTAGTGTTAAGTTATTTATAATATTTATTGGGCAAATTGTTCGGCTAAAGAGAATAAATCATAAGTAAAAGCCGTACATCTTCCAATCGGCCATCTTCCCTCTCCGAAGGTTACCGGGAGAACCCTTTCATAGAAAGTTGACGGTAAATTTTGACGTAAATAATTTCTTTTGCGTGACTTGACGCTGTCATTACAGAGTTCTATGGTGGCTCAACAACCCCGTGATTTAATGTGACTGTATATTGAAATGAAATAAAACCTAATTACCTTTATTGACAATATTCTAAGCACAAAATAAAGTGAACTCAATACCTAATGTAAAGTAATAAGAACGGCTGAGTAGGGCAAAAATCCCAGTCATGGACCCTTTCTTCAAGATATTATTTATAACTGACTTCAAAGAAAAGGAAGTTCTCAGTTTGACCTGTATGTATGTATGTATGTTTGTCCGCGATTATCTCACGTTTGGCTGAACCGTTTTTAATGCGGTTTTCAGAAAAGTATTTGTTTCACATAGGAGAAGGTTTTGGTATTTTAACCATCTTTAAAAAAAAGGATCTTAGTTTGTACGAATATTTATCCATGATTATTTCCGCAAAAACTTCAATGTCTGATTCTGATCACTATAAAGTATAAAATTAAATTGATGTTTTAAAAAACTAAAAACTTAAAGCTGCTGTATCAATCACATATTTAGAAGTTCCTACTTAATGTTTGTATGTATATAATGTAATGAATAATGTACGCAGGTATCTTTAGAAAAAAATATTAGGACATAAGAAACAACAATAATCAATATCGGATTTTACTTCACGGCATTATTTTGTCTGTGTGAGTAAGCAATGTCATTGTCTATTTCTCCATCCACTGAAAGACAAAAAATTTGGTCCATTGGCATCCTGTAATAAAACAGAACGTTTTGATTTAACTATAATTTATTTATTAACAGAATTAGTTTTTGGATGAAATTTTGTAATCCTCATTCTATAAAAATAATTCGTATTTGGGACTTACAATTCCATTGTGTGGTAAATTTTATAATCGATGTCAACCAATTCATTTACTCTGTAAATTGAAAAAATATAAATATAATGTGAAAATCCATACTAAATTTATTAAAATGTTTTCCTATACACCTCTTACTATTTTTACGCATACCTCACCGGTTCATTAGGTACCTAACTCTTCGCTTTGTAGCGAAGTGCCAACAACTGGAACATTAACCCTATAAATAAAAAAATATGAATAATTTTGCAATTTTACTCATTTGTTGAAATATAGTTGTTAGGTACTGAGTATACTTACGGAGTATTCTCTTTGTATTCAGATTTCTGGAAATGTCTTGCTCTAGAAATATTGAAACCATCCCAAGAAGTAACAATATTATATAATTAATTATGGTAAAAAAAACCTCGGGTCGTTCTAAGAAGCTTGTTTTGCCTGTAAATGTGTTTTTTTAGCTAAACTACTTTTATATCTTGGTAAATATTCACCATAGAAGTGTATTTTTTATATACCTACCTACTAATTGAAAGAACTTCGCGTGTTGTTGAAAATTACTTGTGTAAATAAACCAATTTTGGCCCAAAACATCAAGACTACAACTAAACGATTACAAAGTCTTAGTAATACAAATCGATACATCTCGAAAATCAGTCTATGTTGCTACCGATTTATTTTCTCCTCCCTTAGCGTGGCATTTTGACAACTGTCAAATCAGGTTTCTTAGAACTACTCCACTATCAGTAGGTTTACGATTTTAACTAACTTCATTTCTTCACGCAAGCGTTTAGCATTGTGCTTTTGCCAACCCCTTCTCTTCCTTTCTTGGTTGTGTTTGTTCCCCATTTAAAATAAAGTGAATAATCACAAAAATGGCGATAAACGCAACCAACCACCAAGCGACACAGCCTCCACGTCCGACGGCCGAAGCCTGACTAATGCGGACATGGGGGAAACGTGACGGCTCTGGCTAAAATGGACGAAACGCGTGCGAATTTAGGTATTTCCTTCATATTAGTAAAATAAAAACACATTTTCAAATCTAAAGTATAGAATATATAGAAGACGTGTAGTTTTGTTGTAAATCCAAAACTGATGATCTTCCGTGAAGTAATTACGCCGTACTAAGTGTTTATTTTGTTATGTAGAGGTATCTTTGGATGTGTTTTCTATCGAGGGAAGTACAAGTAATCGTGTTTCTAAAGTATATGATAAATAGAGTGATTCCTTAAATATCTTACATATGAATTGCATAACTAAAGCTTCAGTAAAAACAATGCAGCAGGCGATCAAACGAACGCATTTTTTTCGTAATTACGTATCGTTGCCTCGGCGCACTCTTAACCAGCGCATGTTTATGTGCAACAATTAGGGTCGCGAGCAGCTCGCAGCGCAGGGCGAGCATGCCTCAGGCTGAGCCGCTCAGATTCGTACCCAGCTTAAAATGCGTTCAGAAACCGTAGGAAATTTTGATAAGAACTTTCTTATCTGTGGTAGTAGGTAAAATCTATACTGTAATGTTATTACAGTGTCAATTTTTGTAAGGTTTGAGTTTAAGTTTGGAACAGCTGTCAAACCTCAAAAGGGTCTCTATCCTAGTATCCATAGATATTAAAGCAGGTATCGATACGAAACGACAATTCAGTATGATTTTTAAATATAAACCGCACGACTTTGATCTCGAGTGACATGAGAATAGGGACATAATTCGTTTGTTTATGATTTAAAAAAACATTCGTCTTGACGGAGGATTGAATTGCCGCCATTGTTGTCATTTGTTTGTTGCTTTTTTTGCTGTTACGAAAGGAAGATTGTTTATAGTGGTTTGTTTGTTGTGTATGTGTGTAGATAAAGTAGTGTACGCAACTTTACATAATTAGGCCTTAAAACACTCATGGGATCCTATTATGAAACTCGCTGACGCTTGGATCATAAAACCACACTCGTATTTTAACCTTTCCAAACCTGACACGTATATCGAAAAAACATAATAGTTTTTAGTGTTTAATAAATAACAGAAATCAAATTAGTTTTTGTCACTGGCTCCTTAAGGAGCCACTGGTTACTTAGAGGTTAAGACCTCTCATTATGCATCAGCTGCATAAACTACTATTGGGCAAGGCGCACCGGAGATGTGGCAAAAGAGATCTTGAATCTGAGGCAGACATCCAGAGTTCTCAAACAACAGGACATCTAAAACTTAATTTTGCTCATGTAGCCGTTTTACGCAAAAAAAATACTAGTGGAGTTTAATTTTACTTGTCAAGTTGCCATAAATAAATTAAAAAGATTACAGTCTAAGCGCCATGGCTTTCATGTCCTAATTAAAGTTTCTACCTAAGGTTCATAATAAGTATTTATCCCAGACACTAAAAAGTTACTTGCTGATTAACTGCATTTTCACTCTTATCACAAATATGGTTCTCTGCCTGGCCCCGTGTGGATGCCGGGTTAGAACAGTGCCACTCCATGTCTTCCCGTGGATGTCGTAAGAGGCGACTAAGGGAATAAGGGCTTGTAGTACTGTTAGGCGATGGGGTTGCAACCTCTCACTAATACGCTGGTCAACATCTTAGCCTGACTGTGCAAAATGTGGTTACAGAATTATCAACGAGTTTAGAGTTGTTTGGTATTCTGTAGCTCTGCCTACCCCACTCTGAGAATGAAGGCGTGACGTTATGTATGTATGGTTCTCTGCCTTTTAGCCGACAAATCTTTGACAAATGCATTGTTTCGCAACCTATTCATTTGCCAACTCGCGTTTTTTTCTGTAACTGCAAGTATTTCAGGATTCTTATAAAAGTAAAGTATCCTAAACCAATAGGGTTCTACACGATGGTCCTGAAATAAATACTGCAATATTTAGTTTCTGAAAAAAAAACGCGGGCTGTCAAATGATGTTTGTGAAATGAATCATTTGGTTATGAAATGATGGGATCCTCCCACAAATGTCGCTATATTCAATGTCTGCATCAATCGTTTCAGACGTGTAGAGTGTAAAGAGATACGAGCAAGTATCTTTACCTTTCTCGTCGTGCGTTCTTTTCGTCCCGTAGAACTTGAGTGCTTCGTCCGCAGTGGCCTTCTGCTGACTGTACAGTAAGTAACAGCATATCATTGTGCCTGAAAGTTAAAGAGGATAAAGATATACTACTACCACATTGTATCTTACCCATGGAGTCTTAACCACCAGATTCCATGACATAAAAGAAAACACAATTCATTCGTAAGTGCATTATGTCATTTATAAAAACGACATGCGCATCGTCTCTTGTTCAAAGGTTCTTCTCCAACATTCCAAATTCTTCGTTGGTGTACAATAAAGGCTCTATTAATTTTGCTTTTTATTATGGCAAAAACTTCACAATTCCGAGTTGTCTGGGGCATGTCACATTAGTTTGGGTTGCCGGTTCGTACCGAGCTACGGGTGGCACGAATTAATTCTCGACAGCTCCGTCCGACAGAGGGAAAAAAACACGTCAGAAAGGAATGTACCCAACCGCTTCCGTCACGAATCAGTACCACTTACCCTTTTCTACTTTACATTCGTTTTCTCTCGAGCGCAATTACACTATAACGTTCCAGTTCCTAATTTACATCCGAAACACCGAAAACCCATAAAGCTTTGGAAAAAAGAAATAAAACTATATTACATTCTCTATGAAAGAAAAAAAGCACAAAGGGCGAAATCTATGGTCCGATCCCCACGCTTTTTATACCCTTTACGACTGGCCACAAAAAAAGATGGGGCGGTTTGTGAAAGGTTCCTTTTTTAAAATTTACGATCCCGGTGTGAAAGTCGGTTGAGTCGGTTGCAAGTAGGGACAATTATAGGCCGTAAAGAAATTTGGCGAGACCCGGGCCTGGGTTTTGGACAATGGCGGGCACGGCGGCGACGCGAGGGGACATAATACGACGCGACACGTGTAATTTGCGACCTTAACCTCTGTCACAGAAATCGCTTCGCAGCGTTATTTATGTTATGCTAACAAATTTTACGAGGACCTCTCGAAGGAAAATTGCGACGGAATATTGTTCGATATTCTTTTCATATTGAAATACGGGCGGTTAAATACTTAGGTAGCCAAGGTGGCCTACAGTGAACACCTCAGAACCGTAAGAGGTATATTGTTATCATCAGAATTCAGATGCCTTTATGTGTTTCACGTATATAAAAGGACAATGCATTGACAAATGTTGCGACATGACTGACTTTAATCTTATTGAAATGTTCTTTTGTAGAGAGAGTGATATGGAACAATTTCTACGGATTCTTCTGTCTATCAGAGCCTCGGTATCGGACACCAGACGAGAAAGTATGAACGATAGCAGCTAGCTGATATCGTTTATCAATTACCTTTACGACAGTTGTTTTCTAACCATTTCTAACCCTATTGTTAACGACTAAGGAATCTTAAGCTATTCCAAATATGTATACAGTCTAACAATCGGAAGGTAGCTTTTAGATACCTATCCCGACGAGCATCCCAATGGAGATGACATCACCAGTCTGTGTATTTCACGAGCATTAATGCAAAATGATGCTGTCTCTGTCTTTTGTTATATAGCGCATGCCATAGAAAAGGAAGATAATTGACTTAAGTTTTATTAGCATTTAAATGAATGTATACAAATTAAAAATTATGTATGTTCTTAGCTCCGCCGCGGAGCTCCTATTTCTGAACAGTTTGCTCTTTGGGTATAAGAGGCAACATCACCAACCTGTCCGTCCTTTTCCCGCTTTACAGTGCACCGCGGCGACGTTCCGCGGGTCTTCGCTCAGCCATTTGTGCACATCCTCGCAGAACGGCAGGATCAAATCCATGTTCGGCGGGGTGTGGTCTTCGAACGCGTACCTTACCACCTGAAACATAAGAGACATAGACATTAGATTTGGGGAGAGATTAATGATTCTTGGTTAATACGCACTGGTAACAAAATAAATAATTAACATACAAAATGAAGACCACTTGTTTTCCCAAGGAGGGTAATGTTTTTCGAGTGTGTATGTTATTCGTGACCAACCGTAGATTTGGCTAGATGGATTTTGAAATGCAAGATATAAAATAGAATTGGTCTTTAACCAAGATGTTTATCAGGCGATCTAAAAGGCAAGTTTGAAGTGATTAAGACCTCTTTTGAAATAAAAGCCTGTGCTGACACTGCTCTTTCATAAGAGTAAGAAGAGTAATTGATTAGATTTAAATTTAATCGTGAATAGGTAACGATTAAAAACGATTGAATAAATGATTTTTCTTTATTTCTTTATTTATTTATTTGTACAGGTGACAACGACCAAAACATCCATCATTTAAATCTCTTTGTAGACTGTAGCCACTTCTAAACAAAACCAAAAAGCAACTGTTTTCCAATAAACCCCGTGCAAATTTACGCCCTAAAAGAAAGCTCGCAAATGCAAACCGGTTACTTATTAGTATTCTGCCAGCTTCTCGATTCTTTATAAAAGACTCGAAGAAAACACATTTTCTACAGGGCCATAATTTCAATTAAAAAGGCAACATTACCATAGACATGAATAAACGACGTCTTGCTAGCTTGAACGCGTGGAAAAAAAAAGGAAAATACAATTTCATTTTGTCAGCTGCTTTTTGTTAAACTTTTAAATAACAAATCCAGTGTATATTTACTATTACTAACTATAAATAGGTATAGTTTAAAAAAAGGACTGTGTGAAGGGGAAAAGGAGTAAGTACTGAAGAGATGACGGTAAAGGGTCGTTTTCAAAAAAAAATACATAGGCTTATATTAAAGGCTTAATGAAAACAAAATTCACAATCGCGTCCTTTGTAACAAAAGTTACTGTACGAACTATATGGATCACTCTAGTTACAAAAAGGAATCAATTAAGTTTTGTTTTAATTATAGCCCTTAACTATGTTTTTTTTTGAAAACTTTCCTTATAATTCAGATTCAGATTCAGAAAAATTGGAATGGGAAATGGAAAAAGAATGAATAAATATATTTATATAGTTCTACGACAGGCTCGATACCTCGTGGCACCGTTCTTCGTTTGTATCAAATTTATTATAAGGTGAAATGAAGTTGAGATGTTAATGGGTATCCTATTTAAAATACTAATCCTTGGCTGTCAGAAATTCAGCATGGTTATAAAAAAAGCAATTCATTTCCTTGGTTGTATTGTATTGCGGTATTTTCCATTATATAAACGTATAAACTAACCTAGATCCCGCCCATAAGGACACATTTACCGAAATTCAACCCCTAGGAGATCTAATAAATGGGTTATATGCGGGTGTAACGGTCAAAAGTTAGTTTCATCGTCGACATCAATTACGTTAGAGTTGAGAGAGGACCGATTATGTGTAGACATTGATAATAGCCGCAAGCTTCGTCTAGTTAAGTACAATTGTATGTTGTGATTCCAATCAGACGAGTCTATCGCTATCAGCTAGATAACTGGAAACTAATGTGACACACAAACTTTATCTGCGGGCTGATAATCGTAGATAGCTGTTGTTATGTCACTTAATAATGTAGCACCAACCGTCGATTATGCTATAGGTAATAGAGTAGTCTTTTGTTGTATATAATGGGTCGAATATTATTAAAAAAACACGCGGGATTTTTTAATGCATCTGATGGTACGTAAGAACTGAGATGCATCTTATTGAATTTGTTAGATGAGTTAACAAAGTTTTGACAAACAATAAACTTGGCAACACCAAAAATAGCCGCGATTTGCAAAAGTACGTGGCACTATATATTCTGGATTATCAGTGATTGGCAGTAACAATTTTTATAAAGAGTTATAAACAAATAAAGTGTATTGAATAATTTTGTGTGTATTTTTCCTGTCTGTGAGTTAAAACCTATTTTAAGTAGAACTTACATTACATTTTTTTATTACAATTTCCCTTCTCCGGTTATCATAAATCATAACTTATTTATTATACATTCATTGTTTGTATGTTTGTTTTGGGTTTATGAAATATTAAACAAATAAAAGGCACTAATTTTTGTAAGACTCAAGTGTCCCCCGGCCACAAATACAGCCAATCTTAATGAAAGAGCATATAACGAATTTTAAAGGAAAACTATCACAACTAAGTAGACATCATTGGTTCTTGAGATACAGGCGATTAAAGTGTTTATATACCTACTAAAATCATCAAAGACGACACCGATTGACTTTAAATAGAAAATTAGTTATTACTGACTTATGTTCGTAGTACTTAACGGCTTCGGAACCCTACACTGAGCATGGTCCGACATGCTCTTGCCCGGTTTTTTTTCTACAAAAGATCAATATGATCATACTTCAAATCAAGCATTACTTACATTTTTTTTTTATATCCTAGGTATAACTCTGGTAAGAAACGTAAATTCTTATAAAACAGAACCGATCGCCAAATCAAACATAACATAGCTCCCCAACTAGAGATCCATTAAACTCGTCCCAAATGCATATGATTAAAAGGTAAACCAACTTAAAATGTTATCCAATCTGTATGCATTTGAGTAACTTCCGATCGCTTCTCGGTAACACATCCTTAGCATGTTTGTAAACTAATTGTACGTACGTACATATTTAATTGTATAGACCCTAACTTTGTAGCGAACTGTATCGTCAATTTTCTAAGAAATGACAAAGCAAACCCTGCGTGGCTTAAACGACGCATTCATTCACTAAAAGACACTACGCGCTAAGTATGTCGACCGATATTGGCCCGTCAGATCATCGTATTAGAACACAGATTTATCCGTTCATCAGGTGGCCTGACTGTCTTGGAACTGCCGGTAAACTGTAAGTCTTGGGAGCCTTAGGAACCGTGGGATAAAAAATAATAATAACTGGTCAATGCCACAACTTGACCCAGTCCCAAACTAACCTCTACAGGGGTACAAGACAACTATAAACATACTTATATAGATACATAGTTAATAACATCCCAGACTCAGGAAATAATACTCGCGCTCACCACAAATATCTGCCCCTACCAGGATTTGAGCCCGGAATCACTAGCTTCGTAGGCAAATAGGCTAACGTGTCGTGTCGATGAACTTATTAAAAGCGTTATTTTAGCAGGATTTTGACATTCAAATTGAATCTCAGATCATTTTTAAATATATTTCTGTTTGTTTAAGTGTTTTTTTATACATTACGACATTAAATGCATTTTTTGTAAGCTTTTTAACGCAAAACGGTTATTAAGTTATTGCATTTCCAATAAGAAGAGTTTTTTGACATGCTATACTACTTAAACAAGCAATATTTGTCTACATTTGGAATCACTAACAGCTTCACTAACCGCACGAAATAACCGGTTTTAAACCCTTCAAGCTCTAGTTAAAAAGGGACAGAGACCTACACGATCGAACTCTAGCTGTATTTCTCTGCCTGGAACTTGAACGACTCTAGTTTATAACACGGCTCTTGGCTTCACCCAAGGTCTAGCCGCACGTGTTTGGTAGAACGGTCGACCGACCGCAGCGGTCATAGTTAAACATAATATAAAAACTTGGAGCAAACGTGCCTCGCTACTAAACATCCATCGGTGGCTTGTCCCTAATCAGTGCCTAAAACTCGATATAGGGTCAAATTTGAAAGCCAATTATAGAAGCTGGTATTACACTTAATAGCGAAAGTTTCTTTAGGGTCCGCTGACACATACACGCAGAAAAAACGTAGGTAAATACGCGTCCAAGGCACTAGGTAAAAGATGGAAAGCTCTTATTTGCGTTACTGGTTGGCATTAAATGCCTTAAGAGGCATGATAAAGTCGGTAGTATTCAGCAATCTGAATTCCAACGTATCGAAACTTGTTTTTTTTTTTATTTCATGTAGTCTTGCACTGTCACAGGTAGATAAATATTAATATTTTATTACATATTATACCCGTGTGGTCGCCGGGTTAGAATAGTGCCACTCCATGTCTTCCCGTGGATGTCGTAAGAGGCGATTAAGGGAATAAGGGCTTGTAGTACTATTAGGCTATGGGCTTGCAGCCTGTCACTAATACACTAGTAAACTTCTTGGCCTGATTGTGCAAATTGTGGTTACAGAACTGTAAACAAGTATTTCAAAGTTTGTTGGTATTTCTGTAGCTCTGTCTACCCCACTCTGGGAATGAGGGCGTGATGTTATGTATGTATGTATTTTATTTATTTGTGTTTATTCGATTTTTCTACACGTTTTCCTGCATAACTACGCATGATGTATTCATATTTTTTTATTTATTTTTTATATATTGCTAGGTTAAGTTCTATCATTGTCATGTCATAAGCAATATTTATTTTAAAAAATGTCTGACTGTTGAATTTCTTGCGGCGCTGGGAAGCGCTGGTAGAATATTGACGTGTAAAAGTGCCCGTGCGGCCTACTTACTGAATAAACAACTTTTATCTTTTTTTTTTACTTTTAACAACCATAACGGTTATGTATCTGTTCTTTGGTCATATTAAACTCTGTCATATTTTCCTGTTAAACGTGAAAACACGAATACGATGTTTTTCGATTTAATAGTTGAGCAGGTACTGATAACTTCTTAATCCTGGTAAACATTTTTTATCAATGTCATGGTTTTAAATTAAACAGCAATTATTTCAATTTGACGCTCAAGGAGCGCGCAAACTATCTCACGTTCTTCGCTTGAAAGCGCATAAAGCAAACCCTTTTGATTCTTGTGTGGACGTGGCACCATAATATAGCCTCTTAGGTAGTATTTACTCTTCAATAAACCGTCAACCTGATATAGGTCATAAGCTGGATACGAATCTTAGCGGCTCAGCCTGAGGCATGCTCGCCCTGCGCGGCAAGCTGCTCGCGAGCCAAATTGTTGCACATTAACATGCGCGGGTGAGGCAGCGTGCTTGATACGAGCCGACGTTTCAAAATGGCGTCGAACACGATGACAGCCGCGGCTGCGTTTATCATACATAATTCACCGAAATTTTAACAAAAAGAAGAAGAAATCGCCTCGGTGTTAGAACGGCTCAGCAACTTTATCAATTTTGTTCGCGCCTCGCCCACACACAAATTAGAACTAGTCGTTCTGCCCGCGGCACGATCGGATACACGTCCAAGTTACGCGAGGCACGCACACCGAGGCGCCTTTGAGCACGGTCAAAAGACCGCCTCTCGGCGGCTCGCCGGGCGCCGCTCGCCCGCTGCTCGCGCACAGCGCGTGAGCGCGTACAAATTTGATCAAAATAGGTGAGCCGTGCGAGCCTCAACCCGAGGCTGCTCTAATTCGTACCCACCTATAGAGAAATCGCTGTATAGCCGAGTAGCACAGGATCGATCGTGATGAATGTCCTCTAGGAAGGCTTATGTCGAACAGTGGACGTGCTTCGACTGAAATGATGATTTACTTAGCCTGGTTTCATCTGGTTTATGAACAATACTAAAGGTAGCCCGGGATTTTGTCGTCGTAGAACTTGTTTATCGTTATTTGATGATACGTTGGCCTGGTTGGTAGTAACCCTGCCTACGAAGCTAGCGGTCCCAGGTTCAAATCCCGGAAAGGGCTGATATTTGTATGATGAGCACACAAATATCAGCCCTTTTTGTTCTTGAGTCTGAGTCTATATAAGTAAGGTTATCGCTGTCCAGAACAAGCCTAGAGCTTATAGTTTGGGAATAGGCAAATTTGTGTGACATTGTCCCGTGATATTTATTTATTTCCATGAGAACTGTCACGTTTTCTGAGATGAAAAAGAATCAGAATATGGACCTTGCTGTGTGCATAAGTTTATTCAAATCCTCCCATTCCTTACATTTTACTCCAGTAGCAAGAAGGATAAACCAGTTTTCATGACTTTACTCTTTCTTTCTTGACCGCACAACAACCTTCGAGAACGTCGCTATGTACCTTTATGACATATACATATCTAACTAGCTATTGCCCGCGACTCCATCCGCGTAGAAGTAGGTTAAAACTGGAATAGTACAATTTTCAGTGATAAAAACCGGGCTATATATAATATGATATAGATAGTTATAACAGCGGAATAGGTATGTGTGCAACCAGATTAAAAAAATCTATAAACGATATCTGTACAAAATTTCACGTCATGTGAAATCGGAAAACCTCTTAATCAATTCGCTCTTGAACTCGACGCATATTATTAACCGGCGAGTTGAAGTAGTCCGGTCAGAGCGTTTAAACCATATTTAAGGGCATGCATACTTACCCACTACAACCGTCGAGCGAGTGAGCTCGTATGACTTTGAAAGACCGTTTCGACATAGAGCCGTTTTTAAGAGAATAAAAAAAAAAACCAGAGCCAAAAAGTCAGAAGAGAGTAAGAGTGTTAAAGCCAGAGCGCTTGGGCTAGTTATTTTCAGTAACTATCGTGCCCAGGTTGAACGACCTTCAGCAACCAGCCCTTAGTTATCTACACGTGGCTCCGGCTTCATGGAAACGGTGTGGTCGTTCGCGGTAAGCAGTGATAAGATACCAGGTTATCAGTCGCCGGTGGCGACA
The DNA here is from genome assembly GCA_949316455.1 of Acleris holmiana. NCBI lineage: Eukaryota > Metazoa > Arthropoda > Insecta > Lepidoptera > Tortricidae > Acleris > Acleris holmiana. The sequence continues at coordinate 3,267,375 of OX438777.1, read as the reverse complement.
TCTAGTCTGGAGTGCAGGGAACTTGTTTATCTCAAGCGCGATTAAATCCGATAAAAATCCTAGCATATAATAGATATTTATAACATTTATAACATTGGCTTAGGTCTATGTGGGATAAGATTAAAAAATCTAAAATAGTCCGTAGTTTTTGTGACAGGTCTTTACGTGATTAAATCTTAAACAACTCCTTTTTAACTATACGCACGTAATATTAACCGGCGAGTTGAAGTTGTCCCGCCAGAGTACAAAAACCAAATTTAAGGGCGTGTATTCTCTGAATATCCCCGCTTTACCCGTCGAGTGAGCGACCTTGTATGACTGTTCATTCGACAGAGAGCTCTCCTTAAAACTGTTTAAAGGGAACAACACCTCTGGATGACGGAGCGGTGGGGAGGTAAGTGATTTCTCGTGCGTTTTAAATAATAATAATAAAAAAAAAAAAACTTAAGAACCTACATTACAATATATCGGTTGCTCCCATACTAGGCTAGGCCTGTATCGTGGGAGTCAAAACATACAAAAAGTAACTTTAATGTGCGGCTAGAGAGATCAAGAAATGCAAATAGTAGTAACAACAGGGCTGGGATTCTACACGGTAACAATATCGTCTTTGAGGTGTTTCCGTATTGTCAACGTTTTGATAAAACACGTCAAACGCGACATCGTTATAAGGCAGTAGAATAGAGGCCCGGGTGATTTGGTGGTTTAAGTATATGTTTACACTGTAGTACCTTGTCTATTTAACTGTCATATATGAAATTGTCACAACAATTAAAGCGGTAAGGTACTAAGGTGTAAACATATTTACAATACAATACAAATACTCTTTATCGAACACCAAAAATTAAAAAAAATAAAACAGAACATGGAACAGTACATTTAAATCATAGGTATACAACAGGCGGTCTTACCGCTAAATAGCGATCTCTTCCAGACAACCTTGTAAGAGAAATAACTGAGGACACAAATTCATGGCAGGCGGTGTTAACTAATTCGTTTAAAACTCAAACTAAATAACTACAAGAAACAATTAAATTATTTCAATTTTGAAATTAGAACTATTTATAAATAGACTAAATATAAAAACATAAAGTAAATAATTGAATAAATACATACTAAATACATATATGTAATTATACATCTATATAATATATACATACATACATCCTCCAAAACAGCCAAACAATGACAACAGACGAAGCATGAGACAGAACAAAGAAAAAAGTAAGGGAGATAATAGAAAAACTACGGAAGTGATAGAAAATGATCCTTTAGCTTGCTTTTAAAAATGGCAACATACTTAGCACGTCGTACCTCCACAGGCAAAGCATTCCATAACCTTATCGCCTTGATGGTAAAAGAATTTGTGTAAAATTTAGAGGAAGAAAAAGGAACTGACAGGAGAATGTTTTGGGACGCTCTAATAGATTTAAAATAATTGAACCGCTCCTTTAGGTAGCGCGGGGTTGCAGGATTGAAAAGAATGCTGAAGAGGAGATTTGAAATGTGAAAGTTACGACGAGCACGGATTGTGAGCCACTTGAGCTGATTGCGAAAAACGGAGACGTGGTCATACTTGCGTAACCCAAATATGAACATATTTATATATTTGAATATATTTATGACTTCAACTGTGCCATAGTTGAGCAAGCCCCATGTAAAGTTGCTTACTGCCTCGCCCCGCCCGCTGTCGTACTCGGCCTTAGGGATGATCCATTGCAGAGTACCTACAGTTCCAAACAAACTTTTGGAGCGGAAGCTGCGCGTTCCCAAGTTCAGAAGCATTCCAAAAGCCTTTAGTATGTGATCGCGCAGCATCTGCTCTTAGAGCGTTTACACCTTAAGATCGGTGGTTTACTCTATGCCATAAAAATCAGCTGCCCTCTCAAGTCATAAGTCATCTCAAAGGATAAGCAGCTGATTTCACTAGGTCCCTATAAAATATTTATATTTTAATGATATTTATTGTTAATGTGAGCTTCTCTGTTGTTAAGCAGACAGTTTATAAGTTAAGTTTTAGCTTAGTGATTTATTTCAAGTGCTATAGTGACGTCTAATAGTGTTCCGAAACATTTCAATTCGGTAACCGTTATTGGTTATAAATTTGAACTCGATGTCTACATTTCATATTTGTCGGCTTGCCCAAGCACTATTTACTATAAATACTGCTGTGTGGTAGCCGTTGGTTGACATTATATAATTGAGCTGAAATGTGGACATTGATCTACGTTACTATATTCACGTAAGTAACTTGCATTCCTTTGGCATACAATTTCTTGTTTTTACCACTTTAATTATACTAAAACTTTGTAAAAATGATAACTCGAAGGGCAGCTGCTGTAGCTGCGCGTCAGCAACAAACTGACAAGCTTCAAATAACGTTATTAGAACTAAAAAAATCCAAGGAATTGTGTGCTCAATTACTCAGTGAGAGAGAGGACAATGAGAAAGAAGTAATCCAGATTCTAAACAGTAGGGATAGGTTAAAAAAGGAACTCTCTCTACTTGAAAATAAGTATAATGATGTGAACTTGGAACGGGTCGAGCTTCAACATACAGTAGATAAGTTCACTGAGTGTACCACTCTGTACGAGCAGGCCCTGAAGGACGTTGACTCCCTGGAGAGAGCGCTGCATATTGCCCATGAACAGATCTACGAGCTTCAGGAGGCCAGGCAAGACACTGCAGAGGTACACACACAGTCATTATTTCATGAATTGGTAGAGAATGACCCGCAGTTTGTTACTGCTTCAATTGACCTTCCTGTTGTTACTATAGACTTAACTAATGAGACGTCCACTACAACAAGGTTAAGTAATTGTAGCAGGAATAAACTAAAAAAATATATTAAAATAAACAGATATATAAGGAAAACCCGTAGGTTGTTAAAGCAAAATAAACTGTATTATAGAAAATTTATACTAAGTAAAATAAATGTAAAGTTAGTTGATAAATTATATATATATACCACTATGTTAGAAAATAATAAGTTAAAGTATGACAATGACACACAAATGTTACAATTAAAAATTCAAGATTTAGAGGAGTTGTTACAAAAATTGCACAATATGCAGGAAAATTCAAATAAAATTATAGATGAGTATTCTTTAGGAATGGATGATCTAATAGGGCAGCTCAACTATAATTTAGAGTTAGTTCAGTCACTGGAGGACGACCACACATGTGTCTGTCAACACAAGAGTGACTGTCCGGCCCCCGGTGGACTGAAGCAGAGTTTGTGTGTCAGTGTCCCTACACAAAAGGAATATGATGAGAAGTGTTCCTTTCATAAAAACTTAAATAATAATAGTAATACCAATTTGACATCCAAACCTGACATAATAATGTACTGCGATGAGATTGGTAGCAATATGGGCTCATTATTGAACTCATACACTAAGGGACATAGTGTGATCAGCAACTGTTTACCTCTAAGCAGCTTGGAAAATATCCAAAATAAAATTTTAGAGGACAGCTATATTGATATAGACACGACTTGCTTATTCTTGTAGGAAATAGAGGGAATGTAAACAAAAATAAACTAATTAATTTTTTTGAAACTTTGAATAGCCTTAGTGTGAAAAAAATCATATTGTTTACATTCCCTTATTGTAATCAGTTGTCACAGTTGGAAAATGACATAAGATATAATTTAAATGTGACACTTTATAACATGTGTACATATAATAAAAAAATTGACATTATTGACTCTAACAATTATGTTAGCAATTATTATATTTTAACAAAAGGTAAATTTTACCTGCCTAATTATTTTAAGAAACAGATAGCTATGTCGCTATCCTATTTTTTTGACATTTCAGCCAAGAATTTGGCTCCTGCTGCTATTCAGCAACCTGACAGGTTTTTGGAACATGTTCCAATTACTATCAATCATTTAAATTAAATGACAAGACAACAGAGGAGCTCAACCCTGGCAACCAAAATTGTAATAAATATAAGGACAAATTTAGCAGCAAAGTATCTAATTATATCACTCTGGTTCACCAGAATATTCAATGTATAAGGAGTAAAGACCTGCAAGTCGAGTTATTTCTTAATGGTAATAGCATTGATATTTTATGTATAACGGAACACTGGCTAACTAGTAACGAAGCTATGTTTAATTTTATCAACCACCAGGTCGGCAGTTTATTTACTAGAAATAGCTCGATACATGGCGGGTCGTTAATCATATTAAAAAATAAATTAAAATTTAAAGACCGTAAGGACATTGTGTCCTTATCTGTTGAACGAATATTAGAACTCGCTGCAATAGAGTTAGAGCAATTCATAGTTGTATGTGTATATAGGCCACCATTAGGCAATTTCGAAATTTTTGAGAAGATTATGGAAACTGTTCTAATAAAATTATCTTATTCGAGAAAAAAAACAATTATATGTGGAGATTTTAATGTAAATATTTTAGAAAACAGTCCACTAACCAAAAGATTAATAAATCTTTTCAAATCTTTCGGCCTGACACATACTTTTTTGGAGCCAACTAGAGTTACTGACACTAGTGCCACGTGTATTGATAATATTTTTACTGATATAATTCCTATTGGTAAGAGTGTGATCAGCAACCTGGAATCGGATCATTTGGGTCAATTAATTAAATTCAAATCCGTATCGAATAATATTCCAAAAAAAGAAATTACTTTTGTGCCAATAACTGCAGACCGTGTGGAAAGAATGAGACATAACCTAGTGCATAATTTGCCCTTTCTAACAACTGATAAGGGACCCAATGACATGTACAACTCATTCTTTCACACATTCATAAAACAATTTAACGCAGTATTTACATCCAAATCGGTTGTGGTTGGTGGTGCAAAGGTTTTCAGTGACTGGGCTACTGCGGACTTACATAAGCGTAGAAGAATACTGTATCAACTATATGAGGAACGGAGGTATAACGCGAGTGAGGAGTTTAAGGAACATGTCAAACAGTATTCTAAGCAATTCAAGATAGACTGCCGTATAACTAAGCGAAATTTTTTAAGTAACAAAATCTTGAATAGTTCTGATGTTATTAAAACGACCTGGAAAATAATTAATGAAGAAACAGGTCGCCGAAAAAAGAACATTAACGACTATCGTTTAAAAGTAGATGGTAAAATAATAGATTCCAATCCAGATATCGCAATTGAATTTGAAAAGTTTTTTACCGATATACCAGTGTCCACGACTAAGTGCTTGAACTCTTCGCCTGCGTCTGCCATTGTACTTTTAGAAGATAACGTGCCTGAATGCAGTATATACTTTGAATTCAAGCGCGTTACTGCCTTGGATGTAATTAAGGCATTCAACTCAATCAATATAAAGAAAACCAGTGACCTTTGGGGAGTGTCGGTCCATGTACTCAAATCCTTAATTGAAGTCATAGCATCTGACTTAATGGTCGTATTTAATCACTGTGTTGATTGTGGTGAGTTTCCTGATCTTATGAAACATAGTAAGATAATTCCATTATTCAAAACGGGTAGTACTTTTGACCCCACAAATTTTAGACCAATATCCATACTACCCACTTTCAGTAAAATATTTGAGAAATTGATTTTGTCACAGTTAGCGGAACATTTTCGGTATAATAATTTATTACACAATAAACAATTTGGTTTTACTCGGGGTCGCTCGACAACCGAAGCTGGTGTTGAGTTGATTAAAACCATTTTTAATGCCTGGGAAGGGTCACAGGATGCTTTAGGTATTTTTTGTGATCTGTCCAAGGCCTTCGATTGCGTTAACCATGACACATTGATCAGGAAACTACACCACTATGGAGTTAGAGGTACTGCGCTAAACTTAATAAAAACGTACTTATACGGGAGAATACAAAGGGTAGACGTGAATGGAGTACGATCACCTGGGTCATTGGTCTCAATGGGCGTACCACAGGGCTCAATATTGGGTCCATTTTTATTCCTCATCTACATAAATGACTTACCTTACCTTATAAAGGACAACCATGATATAGTCTTGTTTGCTGATGATACGTCACTTGTGTTCAAAGTTAAACGACAACAGCAGTTTAATGTCAATGTAAACAATGCTATATCAAAAGTAGTCGATTGGTTTAGTGTTAATAATTTATTACTGAATGAGAAAAAGACGAAATGTATAAAGTTCATGACTACTAATGTGAAAAATAGTCAAACTACTGTAACTATTAAAAATAACAAACTAGACCTAGTTAATGATACAGTGTTTCTTGGTATAACGTTAGACTCCAAGCTCCAATGGGGTCCTCATCTTGCTGGATTGGCGGGTAGACTCAGTTCTGCAGTTTTTGCAGTTAATAAGATTCGGCAATTAATAGACTTAGATACCGCTCGATTAGTTTATTTTAGTTACTTCCATAGTATTATGTCATATGGTATTATACTGTGGGGTAGTGCTGCTGATGTAAATAGCATCTTTGTTCTGCAGAAGAGGGCTATTCGTGCTGTCTACAAGATGGGCCAGAGAGACTCGCTTAGAGATAAGTTTAAAGAAATTAACATATTGACCATGCACAGTCAATACATTTATGAAAACATTATGTATGTTCATAAAAACATCGCTAAATTTAGAAAGAACTGTGACATACATAATGTTAATACCAGAAATAAATATAAGCTTGCAGTGCCCTTCACGCGGCTCCATAAAATAAAAAACTCTTTTATGGGTAATTGTATTAGGTTCTATAATAAGCTCCCAAGTAATGTTACTGAACTATCAGTAAATAAATTTAAGAGTTACGTTAAGCGTAAACTAATTTCTAAAGCATATTATAGTATTAAAGACTATATTAATGATAACAATGCTTGGGACTGAATTGCTTGTAATAAAATGTTTAGTCCTTACGACAAAAGGTTGCGAACGTCGAAAAAAAAAGACATCCGACAGAGTTTCTTACAGGTTCTTCTCTGATCGGTCGCGATTTGAACCTGCAGTCAATTTAGGCTAAGTCGCTACTATGACGTTTCAAAAGAGTTTATTATTTGTAAACCTACTTGAATAAAGATTATTCTGATTCTGATTCTGAGTCAATACGCAGTATCTCAAATTCAGTAGCCAAAGCAAATTCAATCCTCTCCCGTTAAGAAATAAGGTTACATTTGGTACGGGATTTTTGTCTCAGTTACCGCCATTTGTATTAGCAGGGCGGTCTGGTAAGTGTGACTCGAATTCCCCCTTTATTTTTCGGGACCCCATTGATACGCCTACGCTTTCCGTCTGACCGTCCTAACTTTAAAGAGCTATCTTTTAAACCGTAATAGATAACGGGTTGATTGTCTTACTACGGCGGACTTTCTAACATTTTTTTTTAATGAAACAAATTTGACAAATTTAATTTGATTATTGCACAAAACCTGAAGAAAAACCACAAATACGAAATGGTTAAATGTGAGTTGGTCCCGCGCCGATTCTATTCGAAATCGAACTCAAATTTGAATATAATACCTAATGGGCGGAGGAACAATAATTTTTTTTTCAATAAAGGGGATTATCCATTTGTTAGCCAGCAATCTAAGGGCATGCGCACATACTGCGAAGTGCAGCGCAGAGAAATGGGATTTTTGGCTTTCGAGTGCTCGAAATCAAAGTCGAGTGATAGAAAATATTAGCACACGAAAATATGTCACGATTATTTTCGCATGAACCCATTATCCCGTATTTTTGAAAGTCCTCACTCGAAAGCTAGTGATTGCCTTAGTATATTAACGAGTTTCGTTGTACGCAGGAAGTTGATGGTTACCAATTTTTTTTTTAAATCAAAACATACGACCTAATTAGAAATTGTTACTATGGCGATAATATTATTAATTAAGTGCACTTTCAGTGTTTTTAATACTGTTTACTGGAAACTATTACCATTTAGAACTTTTAAATTTAAAGTTTATTTGGTCAAGGATCGTTTACGATAGGTATTTGAAGTCTGTTTCAAAATGAAACTTTCTAACCCTCGAAAGTCAAAAATCGCTCCCCTGTACACTGCCAACGCATCCCATACTTCGCAGAATATCATATTCGCAAAACATTATATTCGCAAAACATGATAGTAAAACATGATATCCGCAAAACATGATATTTGCAAATAGTGGAATTAGGTTATAGAATCGTAGGTAGGTTTAGGTTATGTTAGTTTTACAGCAGGCCCGGAGGGCGAAACTACCCAGAAATAGGAGCTCCGCGGCAGCGGAGCTCCGTCGACACTGTCTAATTGCTGTCTTGCTAATAATGATGTTTTTAGAATATAATGTTTTCCGAATATCGTCTTTTGCGAATATGATGTTTTGCGAATATGCTATTTAACATACTAATTGAACGCATCATCGTCTTTGGATGCCAATGGATCAACCTCCCTAAATAGAAAAAAACTTAAAAGCTTGGCACGCATTACGAGTACTGCAACGATCTCATTTTGTTGCATCACCTGAAATATTAATAATATTTATACCTAGTAAAGTTATGTATTATTTTCCTGTACTGTAGACGAATGTAACAAGTAAGTTTGATGGAATTATTTCACCTGCGTTTTATATGAAAGCTGCGCAACAGCAGCGTCGAGTCGAGCTTAAAAGATATTTTTTAAACAAATTGATATCGATTATTGACTTTTTTAAATGTTCATAAACGATAACAAATGTGTAAATTGATTACGAAAATGTAAACAATGAGTATAAGTGAGATACGCATTATTTTTAAACAATATTATAATTTGAAGACTGTATTTATATTTTTCCGGACACAAGAAACAATAGGACCAAAGGTATAGATTTGTTAATAAAAAAACATCGAATCTTTTGATTTACGTCCGGGGTGCAATTTCCAGTTTACCATAATTATCTATTTTATAATGTTAATCCTTTAAAAAAATATGCGTTTATTAGAAATTACACGTCTATCTATGTCTATCAGCGTCTGGGTAATTCCATGACAGAGAGTAACGTTAGTTAAGAAATTCCTAGCATTCTGCTTGTGTGTTTAAAGTGATATCTAGAAGAATATTAGCATTAAAATCTTGAAAAACACACATTGAAATCGTAACTTTCGATACATTATCGAGTAAATACCCGACTCTTTATCTGAGGCTTCATAGCAACCAAACGGATGAAGCATTTTTTCTAAATTGCCACCTAGTGTTTTAGTGACAGGTTGCAAAGCCCATCGCCTAACAGTATTACAAGCCCATAGTACACTAGTAAACTTCTTGGCCTAATTGTGCAAAATGTGATATCAGAATTGTAAATAAGTATTTTAGAGTTGTTGGTATTTCTGTAGCTCTACCTACTCTCTGGGAATGAAGGGGTCATATTATGAAAGTATGGTAACTAGTTTAATCGAGATGGTTCTTGGCTAGGTTTGATACAAATCGAACAGGCTCTTCAAAGCAGGGATCGTTACCGGTATTCTGAATACCGGTTTAAAATGAGGTATAACCGGTTATAATGGCATTTCACTATTTTTACCGCTAAAGCTCTGATTAGCGGTATAATCAATACCGGTATTCGAGTACATGATCGGTTTAGGCAACTGACAACAATACCTCTATTTGATACTTTACCCATAAAAAGCATTACCGGTAATACCTGTCAGTGTCAATATACTTGTTTATTTGTTTTCGTAAAAGTTTTTAAATCTATTATGTAAATCAAAATACACACAATCAATTTACTTATCCAGGTTCTAGTAGACACTAGTTAACCAGCCATGCACAATAATGTCATCGCGTGACGTACCCTGTTACACTTGGTATGCTTTAGTAATAATGTCAAATTTATCAGGTGCATTGAATAGCGGTATTGAATACCGGTATTTAATATTGTAAATAGTGTATACATAGCGATAAAAACAAAAGCGGAATGACAACAATACCTCTAATTCGAATATAGGTATTATTTTTTTAGCGGTAATAATTTGACAATTTAAATACAGGTATTCAATAAAACCGGTTTTGCAATCCCTGCTTCAAAGGTTATCATTTCAGAAATCAGGGGTCACCAGACTAACAGCCACCCCTTAAACATTTCCCCGTATAGATAACAACGTTTCACAGTAAATACCTCCGCGCGTTTATTTAAGGAAAACGCGTATATCATTGTTAAAAGCATAACATATCAAATTTAACAACCACGTGCAGAGGATAATCAATTGACACTGGGTACTAATCACAAATCCCAGGAAATCAACTTGTTAGAAACATTCATACATAACATCACGCCTTCATTCCCAGAGTGGAGTAGGCAGAGCTACAGAAATACTAACAACTCTAAAAAGATTTGTTGATAATTCTGTAACCACATTTTGCACAACCAGGCTAAGATATTTATATACCAGTGTATTAGTGACAGGTTGCAAGCCCATCGCCTAACAGTAGCTACTAGCCTTTATTCCCTTGTTCACCTCTTACGACATCCACGGAAAGACATGGAGTGGCACTATTCTAACCCGCCAACCACACGGAACCAACAAACATGAAACGAAACGTGATAATAATTTTATCGTTTAAAAGGCCACACAAGCTGCTATGCCCACAAGAATCAAGAGGGATAGCTTTATATGCTATAGATGGAGATGGTTTGTAGGTACCTTGATTGCAGCGTCACATTAAAACAATTGCTGTTTACTATAAATCTAGGGCGTATAATAAAATGGTTTATGAGGATTAAGAAGTTATAAAAAGTCATGTAACTAAACCATCACGATAAAACTCAACCTTTTTTTTGCGTTAAAATCGGTCTTTCCATTGGGAGCTTTAAAACTGAAACCCAAGGCCGTGGTATAAGGCCGGTGCACATTACAGCAAAACGCAGCGCAGATATTTTTTTCACGTCCAGCTCATCATAGTCTTTGGCTGTTTTGAAATAAAATCTAAATTAATTAACACCACAATCTTGTAGTTCTGGTGTTACTTAATTTCGATCCCATTTCAAAACGTCCAAAGACGTTGGATGCTTTGACAGTAAAAAAATATCTGCGCTGCGCATCGCTTTATGTGCAGACGCATGCCTTTTTTGGCACGGCCGCGGGGTTCAAAAAGCAGAAGATTAAATTTTTTAAGAGCACTACGGAAAAGTGCCAGGAATCGCTTGCACAATAGCAATTTAGAAAGAAAGAAAAGAACAAAAAGTGAACAATACAACAAAAACACAAGTCTAACAAAAGACCATCCTCAAAAGTCTTGGTGAGGTTTTCGTAAAGCTATTAATGGTAATAGCGAATAATAGAGCCCACTAGCTTTCTTTATCGTAACATATAAAAAAAGTATACAGAAGACAAAAGATCTATGTCCTATAAGGTTGCTTTTACAACCTTACTAAAATAGGCAATGGGGGTCTTACGAGGAGGGGTTCCTATAGCCACAGAACCCTAAAAGGCTGTAATTCGGAGAATTCCTCGTACTTGTTTTAATCCGAAATCCGGAAACATGAACCCGAGAATTTGCTGGGTCATACTAACCAGGAACACGAACGTAAGGGATAAATACGTAAATAAATAACTAGATTACGGAATATAAGTGCGCAGTAAAATCACACCGCCGGGAGGGTGTAACAGGACACATAATTATTTTTTCTCGTTTCCTAGTGCGAGCCATTTTAGTATCCTCAAAGCAATTGCAAAGACACATTTTCCTACAATCCGTCCTACTCAATACTTTGGCGATTCACCTTCGACGGGCATTGCCCAACATAACCTTCAAAGACCCTTGAGGTAGTGTTAAGGTGGTTCAACTCTGAAATTATCATACCCACTGAGACGCTGGAACTTTCTTTTAACATTGAAAGTTTTCCCATTATCGGTTTCTGGTCAATTTACCAACAACTTGAAAAATAGCTACTAGGGTAACATGGTTACGTAATAGGTTAAAGTTAGCGCCATAGCGTCTGCATTTACAGCGTAGCAACAGTCGGCCGGCTGGTTGCAGTAAAAGGGGGGATTGCAAATTCAATCGAACACCAGGCCATCATAAATGCGTGCGGCACCACACGTACAATGATGTGAGTCAGAACCGCGGCACTGCCACGCTCACGCGAAAGAGCTTAAGTCCATTAACTTTACTCAGCACATGTGATGTTCAGCAGTGAAACGCCGACTGTGTTTATTTGTTGTTACAGCTTGTAGATAACCGCGATCAACTTATTGTATTAATGCAATCCTTGTCGCCAAGCAAAAATGAATTTAAATTACAATCAACCTTGAATTTTTTTCCTTCATAAAATTACCATTTATTAATTTAATTAGGTACTTATAAGTTCGAAACAGTAATAAATCTAAGAAAAGATTATCTTTGACGAAACGAATGCTGTGTCTGAAATCTTTCTAATAAACTTGCTTGCGTGAAGATTAGATAAAACTTTCTGTGAATGATGTGACTTCAATTGACGCACTTTATCTTGTAGACACGATAGCAAAAAAACGGAGTTATTTCGGAAGCGGGAGGCCTGCATGGTTGGTATATCATTTGCAGTAATTTTATACATTATTTTTCTTGTGTAATCGTTGTAAGTTAGAGTTATTCTTTTGAAATACTTAGATTATCTGTGTTGTTAGTTAAATGTTTTAATTTATGTGAAGCTGGAGAAACATTCTGACAATCATAAACATGTAAAAAAAACAACTTACCCTATCATGAAACTTAGTAACGTCGTAAGTCCTCTCGGAGCAGAGGTTGTATATCTTGTAGTGGTCCTTGTGCATCTGTTCCAGGAACCTGTACACCTCGTCGATGTGGTTCCGGTACACCCCCTCCAGCTTCTCCGCCGGGAAGCCCATCGCTATCAGCCTATCTGTAATATCTGGAGATGGAGAGTCAAGGAACATTTCGTACAAAGTAAATGCCAGGGGAGAGTCCTGAAATAAGGTCTAGGCTTGATGGATTCTTGACAAAAACATAGCTTGAGTGCATGGGTATATTATTAGGGGCAGTAACCTAACTTCTGAACATACCACATATCTGATTTTATTGTGTGTATGTTACTCCATTTCTCCGCCAATTGCCAACCTATTTTAATGTTTTCTTTTCATGAGTAGACTCTATCTCAGGGGTGATCCCATTTAATTTTCGTCAAGATCTGGTGATGGGATCCATGGAAAGTCAGTGGAAAGCCATATATAATATAATGTGTGTTCGGTTTTTTTTACATACATACATTAAATCATGCCGGTTTCCCAAAGGGGTAGGCAGAGAGCACTTTTTCACCTGCTACGATCCAGACAAATCTCTTTCGCGACTTCCACATTCATACATAGTCATAATATGCACGTCGGTTCCGGGTAAAGATTCGACCCTTTTCCAGTATTTCTCCGAATTATATATATCAGTTTTTTTTTATCCGAACTGGTTTTTTTATACAGCTTTATTTTTTAGGTTTTGAAAGGTCTTCAGTTAAATTTTTAATCATCGTTTCATAAATACCATAAAACTGGAACAACGTACCTACAGTGTAAATATCGTGCATGAAAATAATTAAACAAATGAACGGTCGAATCTCACACGTTTGATAATGTATATAATAGCGGACAGTCACGTCCTACAACAATCATTTCAATTAGTTCCGTAATTATTAAAGTTTAAAACAACTCGTGAGAACGACCATCCCTCGAGTTTGGGAGGATCCTAAAGCCCAAACTTTCGTTACAGCCCAAAAATGTGTCCACGGTAAAATTAAATAGCATGTCCAAAGTTTGTAACAAATCGAGCTGTTTTAATTTAGTTATAGTTCCTGTGGGGGCCATAAAGCAGACGTATTCATTTAGTAAAGTCCTGGGAAAGCGCACCAATATTAATTAAAGGGAGGGTCAGGTCACCGTCGCAGACCCATTTCAGCAGAACGCTGTGAAGCGTCGGGTTCCGCGTCTAAATGCTTGCGCTCTACTTGTGGGCCAACGGAACATCTTCGAATATCCTTCCTTAAAGTAGTTTGTGTTTAAAAATACAATATACAACATATAATATTTTGACGACACGGTGGCCTAGTTGGGAGTGACCCTGCCTCCGAAGCCAGCGGTCCTGGGTTCAAATCCCGGTAAGGGCAGATATTTGTGTGATGAGCGCGAATATTTGTTCCTGAGTCTTGGATGTTATCTCTTTATTTAAGTATTTATTTCTCTATATAAGTATGTTTATCGTTGTCTAGTACCCATAGTACAAGCCTAGAGCTTAGTTTGGGACTAGATCAATTTATGTGAGATTGTCCCCAGATATTTATTATTATTATTTATTATATATAAAGTTCAAAATACATAATGGTCATAATATTTAACGGTTTTTTTTAAAACAAACTTTTCAGGATTGTTATAAAACAAAAGTAATGAGTTCTATACAATGGCCTTTTATAAAACCTGAAAAAAACGGTTTTAGAAGTAAAACCATTATATAGTATGATCATTATATATTATGACCCATTGTATTTAAAACTTTATACAGGATATTTTTTTAATAGGTGCACAAATTTTAATATTTGCATCGCTATTGTTAATCAATAACACATGTTGTGTTATTTTTACTCTAGCTTAAAAAATATTAGAGATATAGTCGATTCAATGATTCCACTAACTTAACGATATTCATGGACCCTCTAATGCAGGGGTGCGAGGAGAGGGGAGTGTTGTTAAGTAAGTTAATAAACGAAATTTCAAATTTTAGAATATCAGTAGGAGAGGGGCTTGTGGTCTGATAAGCTATACATGAAATTTCAAATTTCGAATATCAATACAGTGTATCGCATACTTACAGCTTGACAACCCATGTCATCATTTCTAGTGTGACTTTGTGTCCACTCGAGAAGGTAAAAGAGAGATAATTTGCAACAAAAAAATATAATTTTGGACTCCTTTTATTGTCGTAATATATTATAATAACGATACAAAATTATATGTTGAAATTTGTGCACTTATAAAAAAAATATCCTGTATAATGATACGATCCCCTTTTGTATTAAAAGGTTTTGCTAAATAATTAGCTTTATATAAAAGAAATTATAACTACAGATAACACAGGATTTATAACTTTATTTTTACAAGTAGAAACACATACAAGGTCTCGGAAACAACAGTGACACTACTCTATGCGGAAAACAACTTGACACAGATACTTTGCACTTATGTACCTACAAGACAATTTAATTCCACAATGGTATAACTAGTAACTACATCCCATTTGTTAACAAAGATACTATGTTATTTGCTAAATATACGAGACGCTCCGGTAAGTCAACCATAAAAAGAATAATGACATAAATATCTAGACACCGGATCTAATTTCCAAACCAAATTATTCGAGATATGCAACACATTATTAGCCTGCCGCATGTCATTACATTATAAATGCACGATGAAACTGTCCATTCGCAGATCAGGCAGGTTGGATAGAGGAAGACAAAGTCATTGTGCAACTGGATTTGCGAATGTCTAGCTAGAGAACGGACCACGACGCGGGACGTTTAGCGGCCATACGGCAGCCTTAGCCTAGAACCTACTTACATAAGAAATAGTTGAGGCGGTAATAATAGTGACAGCTGCTCTGCAGAATTTAAAAAAACCGGCCAAGTGCGAGTCGGACTTTATACAACATTAAACACTATGTTATAACCTTTTATTATAAAAAAAAAACGGTTTGTTGTATGGGAGCCCCTCCTAATATATAACGACACGTTGGCCTAGTTGGGAGTGACTCTGCCTCCGAAGCCAGCGGTCCTGGGTTCAAATCCCGGTAAGGGCAGATATTTGTGTGATGAGCGCGAATATTTGTTCCCGAGTCTTGGATGTTTTCTATATGTATTTAAGTATGTATTTCTCTATATAAGTAAGTTTATCGTTGTCTAGTACCCATAGTACAAGCCTAGAGCTTAGTTTGGGACTAGGTCAATTTGTGTGAGATTGTCCCCTGATATTTATATTTTATTTTAATAATATTATATATTTTTGAAGTGAACATACAACTAAATACTCTGTGAATAGTTCAAGCGTCTACCTGTTGCCTTTATTAATATCGAGCAAAAAACGGCAATAAAATCACCAGGACCCGTACTTTTCATGCCGTTGACGCAAAAATGACGTCACGCTACATAGAGTATGATTCCAAATAGTATTTCTTCATAATCATTATTTATTAAATGCCTCTGAGAATTAAATACTATTATACCTATATTGATTGTTTGTGTAAATTGTTAAAATCAGAAAAAATGTGTCCGTCGATTCAAATTTTCTTTTTAACAGGGAAGTTGGAATAATTAACCAAATGTACGAACAATCAAAACTATGATATCAAACCAAAAGTATTTTTATGAATATCACATGACTTGATGACGTAGACTTTCTCTGTACGGGATTTGAAGCAAGAAAGAAAAAGTTAAAGGTAAAGTTTGTTAAAGTTTTGCACCGTTTTCCCCGATCACTGGATGTGAGTCTAGAAAATTTAAAACATCCCGTGGGATTACGTAGAAAATGTCGCGAGCAATCGCTTCACTAGTATACCTACTCATAAATAAAAGTTTTGTTTTTTGTCTACTTACGTCACTCCCATGCATTTCCTCATTCAAAAATCGCTAACTTGGCCCCTTTATTCCTCTGTTTAGGGTTCCGTACCCAAAGGGTAAAAACTGGACCATGTGTACTAAGACTCCCCTGTCCGTTTGTCTGTGTGTCCGTCACCAGGCTGTATTTCATGCATCGTGATAGCTAGTCAGTTGTAATTTTCACAGATGATGTATTTCAGTTGCGGCTATAACAACAAATACTTAAAACAGAATAAAATCTTTGAGTATCGCATACAACAAACGCGATTTTTTGCCGTTTTTCACTCGATATGAACGGCAACAGGTAGACACTTGAAATATTCACAGAATATTTAGTTGTGAGTATATTTATTTAAAAATAAATAACTCGGTTTAAATAAAATAAATATTAAAGAGAGGCTCCCATACAACAAACGTGATTTTCAGGGCCCGTACTTTTCATGCCGCTGGCGCAAAAATGACGTCACGCTACATAGAGTATGATTCCAAATAGTTTTATTGAAATTATTAACCATTAGTCGTCAATCATTTAATCATGTACAAATGAATTAAGTAAGTAATCTATTGACTCGTAGAAAAATAAATACCTACTTACTTGATACGTAAAACTTAAATGAAACTATTTGTTTTGTATTTTATGCCGATACATATACATTTTATTAAATGGTATTTATTGTTACCACATTTCAAGAAGTAAGTACAAAACAGAATTCCTCCTCTCTAACTTAAAGCACACAATCCTTCTTGCTTCAAATCCCGTACAGAGAAAATCTACGTCATCAAGTCATGTGATATTCATAAAAATACTTTTGGTTTGATATCATAGTTTTGATTTTTCGTACATTTGGTTAATTATTCCAACTTCCCTGTTAAAAAGAAAATTTGAATCGACGGACACATTTTTTCTGATTTTAACAATTTACCGATTACTGCTCACATCCTACGTTTCATCGTGAACATGGTTTACCATCATACCAAATTCCATCCCAAACAGATCAGCCGTTCCGTGATTGAATGACAAACATTTAAAATAGAAGAAGGATACTTATATTTATATTTAATTGAACTATTACACTCAGGAGCAATGAAAACGCGTCACTTTCTACGGAAATTCTGTACTAAATGACCCGTTTTAATTGCTCTTGACTATAATTTAGGAGAGATGTCCTTGAAACATGCGCCTTAACCTCCCAAGCCCCCAGGTTCTCGCTTAAGGACAAAATACCGAACATAAACCCTATAGTTAACACGACAAGGTTGCATTTACAATGTTACTAAAATAAATACTTGGTCTTACGAGGTTAATACATCTCACATCTCTACCAGACCACGCGTGCCTGCAATATTAACCATCGCGTTCATATTTGACACTAGCATAACAAGGTTATTATGTGCATATGTAATTACGCGCGAATTATGCAACGCGTTGTGTAATGCTCAAATGTGTAAAATCCACGATTCGTATGCGACCGAGGTGTGATTTTGTTTTTATTGCTTGAACGCCGTGTCGGGCGGAGTCACACCGGCGTCGGTGTTACGCGAGATATAAATCATCCTTCAGCAAAAGCACCTTAGTTTAACCTGGTGGGGCAGTGTCAATGACGTGGGACTTAACAAATCGCTAATCACTTAGTCAGCTTCATATTAAATTTGTTCCTGAGTCTTGGATGTTTTCTATGTATTTAAGTATATATTTCTCTATGCAAGTAAGTTTATCGTTGTCTAGCACCCATAGTACAAGCCTAGAGCTTAGTTTGGGACTAGTTCAATTTGTGTGACATTGTCCTGTGATTTATTTATTTATTTATTTATTTATATAAAATACTTGGCAGTAGCTACACAATCTTTATGTTCGCACATTTTGTATCGCGTCCTAACCTAATATTTCCATTGTATTTTATTTATTTAACAGCCTGTAATGTCCCACTGCTTGGTACAGGTGTCTCGCCCTTTCTTCCACGAATCCCCATCTTGAGTAGTCTCCTGGAGGGCATCAATTTCATCTCGCGAACGTCGCCTTGGTCCGACGCGACGCCGGATTCTATTGTGATCCCATTTAGAAACAAGATCAGAAAATCTCTTATGTCTATGCCATAAGACCTAAAAAGACATTATTCGCGACTCGGCCAGCCAAGCTGAACGACGTATTTTTAGGACTTATTACATGGACATAAAGGTTTTCTCAACGGCCTAAGCTGGTTTCGCGACAGTAATTGTGGGGAGACCCCTAGCCCACATTTCCTCCTGCATGCGACAGACATGCCCAACCCATTCCCATTTGAGCGTAGAGGCTGCTTGGGCTACATACATCAGCTAATTGAGATTTGGAGCAAAGTATACCTACTCCTGATGCGGTTCGTCCATTTGACTCCCAAAAGTATTACGCTCCATATAACTCTCCGACAAACTCTATATAAGGGCAGATTTCTGAGCATTTGTCAAAGGCCAAGTCTGAGCTCTGTAGGTGAGGATCGGAAGAATGCACATAATACAAATCGGTCCATCCGTTTGGGAGATGTGATGCCACAGACAGAGAGACAGATACCAGACACACAACTTATAATACCCTTCTTTGTCAAGAGTTAGAGAAACTAAAAAGTAAACAAGTCGTAGTCGGTAAAGAATTGTATATAATATGACGAAACTTTAGCTTAGTTGGTGACCGTTACGAAGCTAGGGCAGATATTTGTGTGATGTGATGAGCGCGAGTACTTGTTGGAGTGAGGACAAGCGTAGTTAACCATACAAACAACGAAGACGAATTAAGTCCCGTTGTGCGACGAATAGTATCCTTACAGTTAGTTTCATAGAAAATTTTATTGCTCGAGTTAGCGTGCCCAACTTTTTGGTCCTTACGCGTTCCTGATGTTCTTGGATGTTTTTTATGTATTTCCCTATAAATCGTTGTCTAGTACCCATAGTACAAGCATAGAGCTTAGTTTGGGACTAGCTCAATTTGTGTCATTGTCCTCTGATATTATTTAATACTTTATGTGTACGCAGAGATATCTTAATAGGTCTCAAAACCGGTAACTCATCACTTCATCGATTTTCACTTCATCGAATGTACCATTTCATCGAATTTCATTTCATCGAACGCTATTTTCTGCTGAAACCATAACGTTTTCAGGGTATCTTTAACATTAATTATGTAGGTTAGGTTAGGTTAGATGTTTAATATACCCTAAAAACATTATGGTTTCAGCAGTAAATAGTGTTCGATGAAATGAAATTCGATGAAATGATACATTCGATGAAAGGAGGTTCGATGAAATGATAGACACCCCTCAAAACCACATCGCGCGGAAACCTAACCGGGACCGATCAGAAATAAAGGCGTCAGACAACACTGCGTAATTCAATAGGATAACCGAGTCGTGACGACACGGGGACGTCACGGGTTCGTCACCGTACCGAGCGCAATCCATACCGTATATGGTGAGAAAACCGCAACGGTCGAAGCTTAACCGCATCGTTTCATCGGCTAGCGAAGCGGGCGCGGAAAATGTAAACTAATATTTACATAGATCAAATGTAGGTATATTTATCAACGAAGGTCAATTGCTTTTTAGGGTTCCGAACCCAAAGTTAAGCCTCCGCTGTCAGTCTGTTTATAAATAAATTAATTAATATCAGGGGACAAACTCACACAAATTGTTCTAGTCCCTAATTAAGCTCTAAGCTGTATGGGTACTACACAACGATTAACATACTTATATAGAGAAATACATAGAAAACATCCAAGACTCAGGAACAAATACTCGCGGTCATCACACAAATATCTGCCCTTACCGGGATTTGAACCCAGAACCGTTGGCTTCAGAGGCAGGGTCACTCCCAGCTAGGCCAACGTGTCGTCGTTTGTCAGCGGACTGTATTTTATCTCATGAACCGATTACGGCCTGACTATTAGGTACGCTAAACAGTTGAAATTTTTACTTTTTATTTTTAAATTAATTTTAATTAATGAATTGCTCGATCACAGCAATCTCTAGAACTGAGATAGGTACAATGTTTATTTTTTACAAAAGACGTGTTTTTTGCTGTACCTATCTTAATTATACGTTGGTACGGAACCCTTCGAGTGCGAGTCCGACTCGAACTTAACCGGTCTTTTTATGAGAGGGGTAAACGGGCGTGCAGGTTACCTGATAGGAAGTATGATTACTTCAAATCAACGCCGCGAGTGAATACGGGGGAAAAAAGGGAGGCTCCCATAAATCAGGCAGACTACACGGACAGGCCGAGGGGACGCCACTATCTGTTAGAATGAGAGACGTATACATCTTCCTTATTCTTGGAGGTAGCAGCGTCCCTCTCGGCTTCTCAGCTTAACCGTTGGTATTTGGGGCTCATTATGTTACTTAAAAAAAACGAATCTATCAATTCAACTCTTTCGTATTAATACCAGCCGCAGGATTCCACCATCGTACAACTCGTGCCAAACTATAATTCCATCCCCACCATCTTGATGGTAGGAAATTTACCACCGTGCGTTTCTCCTGACCATTTTCGCCACGTTATCTGTATAGAATCAGCTCTCCAGTGTTCTACTAAACCATAAGATGTCAACAGTATTATAATTTAACAGAGTATAATAGAGCCCGATTTGACATAAAGCGACCGTATCGTAAAAAAATATATGGCTTTAAAGTTAACAGTTTAAAATGGTCAACCTTTCCTTTTGGGTACAGTCGACCTTATAACTATACCTAACGCCTTTTTGACAGATAAGTGCAGCAGTTCAAAGATGGCGTTACACAGTTAAAGTGACAAAGCACTAAAGTGAGCAGCTACTTATAAGGCCGAGTGTGTTGTAGCTACACAGCCAAAACCAGGGCTCGGAAGCGGTCTAAAAAATACCGGTTAATACCGGTTTATTTCCTTTACCTTTTCTAGGGAGCGCAAACGTTTTGAGAACTGTATTTTAACATTAATTAACCGGTTTAATCCAAGAGCGGCGAACACTAAGCGGCGCTTGATTATTGTGCGTGACGTGCGTCTCGATTAACCGGATTTTTAGCTCAAAACCAGTTAATTCGTAAAGAACTTTGTATCAAGATTTCTCCAAAACCGGTAAAATCCCGGTTTATGCATTATGTATCAAAGCCCTGGACAAAATAGTCATTGTTATCTATGAAATCTAACTGTTTCTAACCAACACTCGCCACAAACAACCAAATGTATTCCAATCCAAGCAACTCGGCGACAAGCTCATTATAAAACGTTCTCGGCTTTCCAGCCTTGAGATTTAGTGCAATAATATTAAAATCACCAGCCTTCGTCATTTACATTTTCCAGCTGTTCTAAATATTCAATGTCGTTAGCTTTCCTTAGAAACAACCGTAAGCATTGTGTTTGCAAATCGCCAGGTCAATCATTATACGACTTAGAAAGAGGTTTATTTCGCGTTCGTATGTTATTTTTAACGTGCATATGTATTAGAGCTTTGGAGAGTACATTAAAAATTAGGATGAACATCTGCAAATCCAAAGTTTTGCTTATACGATAAAGCAGTTATTATTATGTAAGCAATTCTAAACAAATTTGTACCTAAATGAGTTAGGATTTTTTTTTCTACGTCACTATTATTTTATTATATTATGTTAACATGTTATTTTATACATACATAACATCACGCCTTAATTCCCAGAGTGGAGTAGGCAGAGCTACAGAAATACCAACAAATCTAAAAAGACTTGTTGATAATTCTGTAACCACATTTTGCAGAAGTAGGCTAAGATGTTTACCAGTGTATTAGTGACAGGTTGCAAGCCCATCGCCTAACAGCACTACAAGCCCCTGTTCCCTTAGTCGCTTCTTACGACATCCACGGGAAGACATGGAGTGGCACTATTCTAACCCGGTAACCACACGGGGGTGTTATTTTATATTACAAAAAAAAAAGCATACACTCTTGTAAGCATACACTTTCTTAATAACGACTAAGAATAGTACCTACATGTTCCTCTAGATAAAAGGAAAATCGATGTAACAAAACTGGAAAAAATTAACAGAATGTGCTCATGTACGAGGTTTAATTGAATGCCAAAATAATGTTATACGGCGTACGCGTCCACTTGTCTACTTCAACTTGAACCACACTCAAGCATTAATATTAATTTTATGCGTTGATTCATCAATAGGAATTAACAATTGTTCATTAAGTAAGGAAACAACGTGATGATATCCTCAATAATACTTCGACAAGTCATTCTATTCGATTCATTTAGAAAACATAACGACCGCATTATAAACTACACTTTTTAAATCTCAGAACCATAGACTTTTGAATTCTCAGAACGCAATGCGTTGCCAACCCTGCGGACTAAGATTTAGTGCACCAATGGTAGTAATTTCACCGGTTGTCTTAGAGATCTCGGTTTGGCTGGATCCGTAGAGATACAAATGAGAATGTATCTAGTAAAGGAAGCAGTTCCCAACGCGATGGATACAGGAAACCGAGACAGATATCGTCGCTCAGTATGGTCTCGGTCTTCAGTGTGTCTTACTTGAAACTAAATGCTACAGCTGAACTCGAAGCACTAGTGGCGCAGGAAGCAGAGTAGACTCGGTAGTTTATCTAGATACTGTACACTCAAAAACGCGATGAATCTTATTTTTTCGTTTACTTGATGTCCGAGCCGAAAAGAAGCGCCTTGGGACAGAGTATAAATAAGAAGGCTTCGCTTATCTACTTTTTGGAAGCGTAATCTTTTCACAGAGTGCTAAGGAGGGCTCATTGCAGAAAAGATCCCAGATGCTCGAACTGGATGCGAAAGCAATCCATTTTGAAAGATTAGAACTATATCGCACCCTAAATTCCATAATGACCATGCATAATGGATGCAAAAACGCAACTAGATATGAAGTAGCACCTACAAAACAAAATAAATGGAAAATGAAGAACTAAGAAGCCATGGATCGAATTGCACATAACGGAAAGAGCAAAGAACCTTACTGTCTAATTAAATAAAGGATAGAGTTGCTGACACACGGCAAATAAACAAGGGTAATCGACCCAGAAGCAATTAAACGTGAATCACCTCCTGACCCAGATATTGACTTGCAATTACTGTATTCAGTATCAGCGACCCTTTCATATAATAATAATTAATAACGATGCAGCTGCATTTCTTTTGTTTCATGCTTTCCTAGTACAGGTTCTAACAAGATTGCTTAATCATTTAAAATGATGCAAGCCACGTCCTTTGCTATGCAATAGCGTTATCGTACACCACAAGGAAAAGTATAAGTAGACATTTTTAGTGTACAGTCGGTCAAATAGGTAAGTCTTCATTCAAGTTCCTATAATTTAAATTACCCGACGTGTCTTCGATCTCATTGTTTTGTGATGTGCTAACGGAATTCAGAGACTACATATTTGGGAGACTATACGCAAGTAAACTGTTGGTGGCTGTATAATAAAGTACACATCTTCCAGAACTGGTGACACAAACAAACTCAAACGAAACATGAACCATTCTACTTTGTATTTGTTTCACGTTTCGAGAGAGCAAGCCCAAAAAGAAATCGCCTTACTGTCACTTGTTGCTTGTTAAGTGACAAAAAGATCTCTATTTCCAAAAAGCTACAAATAATTTGTTATTGCATTTAAACTGGAAGAAATTGCCTTCGAACGACCATCAATTGACGAAAACGCGGAGCAAGAAATCAATAAATGAAGATACAGAAGCGCATCGTAGTACAATATGACCTCGGATTCTTCTTAAATATTTCTATACTTTAGCATCTAACGGTACAAAAGTAATAAGATCATCTAATCTAAAGTACACTTTTATAACCTCAAAATGCATCGTGCTTGGCTTAAACGACCGTTTTTTGGTGAATAAATCAACTAGATACCAAATTATGTACACTATTTTCCTGATTTTACATCATGGGTGGTTTTTTTTTATAACAAAATTGTAATTTTAGGCGAAAAGGGAACTTTTTGAGGTTATAAGTGTTTACTAAATAAGACAAGTCAGTTGATATGGAGCATACATACAGTGCAACACATAAAACCCCCACCGAATTGCGCCTCACTCGCTCTCTAAGGTCTTATTGTCGTCTAACAGACTTTTTCGAACCCGAAATACTATTTTTACAAGCTATTGCACTTGTACGTCGTTGATTATTACCTAAGGCATTACCAGCCCTTCAGGCAATGCAAAATTTTCCACAGCAGTTTTTGAGCTTTATTTTTGACGTCTTAAGTGCCTTTGTCGAGCAGTGGTCATTTTTCGCCTGACATAATGGTAATAGTAATAACACTCAAGCGAACGAATTATGAAATAAAGCAAATTTGTGCTTCTTTCGTCATATCTCTATAGACACTTTCAAGCAGTTCAACCTCGAAATTCACTCTTCAAATGCATTAATTTGACAGTTACTCCAATATATGTTTTATGCCACGAGCACAAGTGTTATGCCAATGCACTAATGAGACGATTTGCGCGCGGAGCCGAATTCCACAACGATATATTCGCTCGCCCTATATTCAATAGCAATATGTTGCCGTGCAATCGGATACAATGTATATCTTGTTGTACAAAGCCAGAATCTGAAAATTGGAAACCGATATTGACGTGTCCATCCATATTCATTCGTTATTCTTAGCGTTCAAATACCAACTGATAGATTACTACTTGTGAGTTTTCTGTAACACCCGTACATAAACCAGAATTTGTTATACATTAAATACCTTCCGTGAAAGTTATTTAACCGATGGTAAAAACCGCATTAAGATATGTTGCGTGTTTTAGGAGTTAGCGGATATACAGACAGACAGAAGGACAGGAAGACAGACAGACGCGGATAGCGACTTTTTTTAAAATAAAATAAGGAGGAGGCACACGAGCACTCAGGCCACTTAAGACTGCAATCCTAGGACACTGTTGCTTGGCGGTAGGTTGTTGGCTGGCGGAGTTTTTGTTTATACTATAATAATATAAAGAGGTTAAGTTTGTGAGGCTGTAGGTGGTGAAAAACCTAGTGTCTTAAATCACTTAGGTACAACATATTCAAAAATGCTGGAAATCGGATTTGATCAAGGGCCGGTACAGACGGACAGCATTTGAACTGCAAAATGGCAGATCGAGTGCAGTTCTGGCGCAGATGTAACTTTTACTTAGTAACGTTACGTCAACTGCATCAGAACTGCACTCGAACTGTCATCTTGCAGTTCAAACGCCGTCCGTACGTACTGGCTCTTATGGGGTGAGAAACGTTATCGCCCGGAGCTACATTTGTATTTTTTTTTTTTTTTTATGTTAAAGATAAGGCACACGAGCACTCAGGCCACCTGATAGTAAGTGGAATCTGAGACCCATTGGCATTTGAATTCTCAAGACTATAATCGTAAGACCTCAAATGCGTTGCCAACCCTGAGGACTAAGATGGAATGCCTCTATGCTGGTAATCTCACCGGTTGTCTTATCCCCACACCGGAACACAACAATGCGAACACTGTTGTTTGGCGGGTGGTTAATGGATAAGATGGTGGTAGCGATCCGGACGGACCCTGCACAGGGTCCTACCACCACTAAACGTTATCGCCCGGATCTACATTTGTATGGATTTTTATTGACAGCTATGTGATTTAAGCGTCGCTTTACAATCCTAATATCGGCTCCAGAATTATTAACACTCATCGAGAAATCTAAGCGTAAAACTACAAACTGCTATACCTAAGCTAATGCTCTCATAAACAAACACGGAAAGGATTTCAAAATGAAAAGATAGTCATCTAAAATACACTAATAACGCCAAGACTTTCGCACAATTTGTGTTCCGTATAGGAATTAGCATAGCAAAGTAGCGGCAGCAAGAAGTCCATGCAAACACGAATCTACCATCCAAACTAAACGTCTCTTTTAGTTTATCAACGGAACCATTCAAGCATAATTCACGTGCCTTCGTATTTTAGGTATACATTATTATCAGAACGTGTAGGTCGACATACTAGGTTTTAGCCCGCAAATCACTTAGAATAAACATTATCCTAAAGGCCGTGCACGTTCCACTGCATTGTATAGTATTAATCCTAATACAATATGTCAACTATACAACGCAGTGGAAAGCGAACACGCACGTGCACGTCAAGCGCACGCATCTAGCGTGCCGAAGCCTTTAGTTCGTCTTCGGCCCATAAAATTAACTATATCTGTACAAATTTACACATCGATCGGATAAGATAACGCATTAAACCGCGAAAACGGAACAAATGAACAAACAAACACACAACATAGTAAGGTAGTTTCTAATTACAGTACTGTCCCGTTACTGACTGACTACGTAAAACCAAAACGCAAATTGATCTCTTGGCTTGTACTATGGGTACTAGATGTCGATAAACATACTTACATGGAGAAATAAGTGCATAGAAAACATCCAAGACTTAAAAACAAATGCACCCATACCGGGAACCCGACCGCTAGCTTCGTAGCACTAGCAGCTAAGCCAACGCGTTTTCAATAAAACAAACACCATCTAGTAAGTTAGTTTATAATTCTTTTTTTAATACTGTCCCGTCACGGACTAACTACGTAAAACCATAAACATTTTGATCATATAATTACTCCAGTGGTAATTTATGATGAGACAGCGGAAAAACCACGCCAAGTCGCAGTCGTTATCTAGTCTTCTGATAGTCCAATTTTGTCGTATTTTTGGCGAGCGCTGAGGGGAAAATTGCGACATGTTTAAATCACTTCCCGTTACTTATAATATAAGAAACAACTAACTCAAGGTCATATACCTATAAAGCAATCAATCAAAATCTACTTACTACTTCTAAAACATGCCTTAGCATAACCTACTATGCAGCAAGGGAAATAAGAAAACATTTTACACTCTCGGAAAAATACCAAGATACAAAATTACAAATGGAAGCGAGATAAAACTTAAATTGGTACATCGAAATACTAGCCAGTCAAATTATCAAACGCGAGGCACTCGGTAGCAACGGAGCAAAAAGTTGTTGGCATAGCAACATCTTGCTTAACAAGAGAAAAAAAGATTCATGCCAGTGGAGTAAAAACTCGTGCCGCAAGCGCCGGCGCACACTGACAGGCCGCTGGCGCCATAGACTCAGCTATATTAAATCTGGTTACTATGTGATAATGTAACACTTTTGATATAGGTATGCGTCACCGGCACAAGTGAGAAGGGGCTTTAAATCAAAATATAAGATGATTTCCAAATAAAGAAATATGTAATCTTTTTCCGAATAGTAGGTAGATATATTAGTATGTATTAGATACCAGCCGATAAAAACCGGGGTGCATAGCTAGTAAAAAAAAGACCTAAACATACAGCTCATTTTCATCAAGTGCAATAAGTAAACGAATGAATTCCTTATTCTAACTTAATCAAGTGTTGAAACAAAACTATACGCAAGACAGAGATGCAGATATTTGCCAGTCACTCTTACCCTTAACTTGTCGTATTTGCGGCCTTTGAGCTTCCGCGATTATTTGTATCTATCTAGCATAAGCGACCTGATAGTGTGACCGGAGGCTGCGTTACGTATACACCCATATTATATCTCACGTAATCGACGACAAACGTAAAAACTTATGTCGTACTATTTAAAACGTATTAACGGTAATTGTGCGTCTGTTCTGTGTTAATGTCGGTTTTTTAGGGTTCCGTATCCAAAGGGTAAAAACGGGACCCTATTACTAAGACTCCGCTATCCGTCTGTTTGTCTGTCACCAGGCTGTATCTTATGAACCGTGCTAGCTAGACAGTTGACATTTTCACATATTATGTATCTCTGTTGCCGCTATTACAACAAATACTAAAATCAGAATAAAATTAATATTTAAATGGGGCTCCCATACATCATACGTAACGCTTTTTTTTACTCGTTATTAATAACGGCCACAGGTAGGGTTGCCACCCGTACTATAATGTATAGTATTGTACTATATTTCGGCTGTCTGTACTTTATACTATATGAAAGAAATAAAGTACGCTAAAATAAATACTTTATTTTTAAAAACAATATAATTTTGAAATTCGTGGCACAAGATTTGTTCTATAAAGACGTTTCTGAATGCAACCAAAAAAATAACGTACATTTCGCTTTGACCTTTTTTTGACGGTAGCGTTACAGAACTTGCTTGAAGGAACTCCTCTAGGTACTGTCTTCTAAGTTAATTTTTAAACTAAAATATTTGCGAGTGATCATTGATCATAAATAAAATGTGCTATATTTTTGTTGTATGTACTTTATTTTTGGGTCCTATAACTCACCATATACTATATATCTTGATAAGAAAGGTGGCAACCCTAGCCACAGGTGACGCTTGAAAAATTCACACAATATTTAGATGTATAAAAACTCACTTCAAAAATAAAGAATTAAAATTAAAATAATTTAATATACTTAGTTTTTTTTTAAATTTTATAGATAACTTGTATTTATTTTTTTTAATTTTATAGATAATGGTTTTTTTTTTATTTTGTCTCATGTTGTATAGATAATGGTACGGAACCCTTCGTGCGCGAGTCCGACTCGCACTTGGCCGGTTTATTAATTAATTTGGGCAATATTTTTAACGCTTTTACCGATAACGCTAAGATTTTTCCTGACTCTCAACCAGTGCCTTGTACAGTCATCATCAAAAGTAGCTAAACAGAATAACATGCTCAAAATGATCTAGACACGACGAATCCTCTTGACCAGAGTCGAGTGCAGATCATTTTGAAGTCTTCGGTTGCGTAGCTACTTCTGATGCTGACTGTTTAAAAAGTACGCGAGTTTCGTTTAAAACCATGCGGCATCGGGGGAAGACCTAAAATGGTCGTGTTTATCGTTTTTTTTTTTTTTTTATGTTAAGGAGAAGGCACCCGAGTACTCAGGTGGTAAGTGGAATCTGAGACCCATAGACATTTGAATTCTCAAGACTAATCCTAAGACCTCAAATGCGTTGCCAACCCTGAGGACTAAGATGGAATGCCTGTATGCTAGTAATTTCACCGGTTGTCTTATCCCCACACCGGAACACAACAATGCGAACTCTGTTGCTTAGCGGGTGGTTAATGGATAAGATGGTGGTAGCGATCCGGACGGACCCTGCACAGGGTCCTACCACCACTATAATAATCACGACCACGTTAGGCCCCCAGAAGAAGGCAATGCAACTACAGCAACTAGATTTTATTCCTGCAAAAGGATGGCACCTACGCTATGCGAAAAACAATATCCTACTAATATTATAAATGAGAAAGTTCGTGTGTTAGTTTGTTACTTCATGCTGAAACGGCTGGACGGATTTGGATGAAATTTGAAATGGAGATAGCTTATAGCTTTTCATCTTGAAAATTGTAAAAGTTCCGAGGGAATAAGGATTATCGAAATCTTTGCGGACAAAGTCGCGGACAGAAGCCAGTAATAAATACATTTCGTTACTGGCTTGTTGCTTTAAGTTGATTCCTTTGCAAGACACGTACAAGTATTTGCTCTTTTTTCAATGGAAAATAACTAGACAAGTTTTGTCTAGCATCGAACGAAATTACCTTTGGAAGCCCTAGGCCTATCCCTGATAACAGGATGACGTTATATAGACTTAATCCATACTAATATTATAAATGCGAAAGTGTGTCTGTCTGTCTGTTTGTTACCTCTTAAAGCTTAAACTGCTGAGCCGATTTAGATGAAATTCCGGGAAGGACATAGTATAGTTTTATCCCGGAAAATGCTAGTTCCCGAGGGAGCAGCGATAAACGACTTCTACGCGGAGTCGCAGGCAAGAGCTAGTTAACATATAAAGAAAGTAAACAGTCTCGTAAACCTCAGTCGACAGCCTAAATTTAATTAAGCAGGCCCACGGCCCGTTTATGTAAATTTTTCATTGTTGCTATGCACATTTAGTAACTCGTCCAATTTTACTAAACCACAATACACCATTAGGATAATGAGAGGCAACCTCAAGCCTTAACAGCACTGTATATGATTTATTTTCATTATAAACCAGTAAACCAGTTATAACACGAGTATCGGTGGTATTTCACGAGTTTCAGTGCATTAGCATTAATAAGCAATACCTTCACGCAAGGGAAGCCTACCTATGTGGTCAGTTGAAAAAAAAATGTACATAGTTAAAGGCTTAATGAAAACAAAATCACGATCGCGTCGGCTAGCGGCTCAACGTCTATAGACGATAGACGTTAGATGGTTTATAGGGTTCCCTATTATTAAGACTCCGCTGTCCGTCCGTTCGTCTGTCAACAGGCTGTATCTCATGAACCGTGATAGCGAGACACTTGAAATTTTCACAGATGACGTATTTCTGATGCCGCTATAACAACAACAACGTGTGGCTCCCAAACAAGTGTTTTTTTTTTCGTTTTTTGCTCGTTATTAATAACGGCAACAGGAAGACGCTCAATAATTAATTGTAAGTATATTGACTTCAATAAAAAATAATTATTTCAATATAAAATAAATTATGAGTTCCCATACAACAAAAGTGTTTTTTTGCCATTTTTTCCTTTAAAAAAACCGGGCAAGAGCATGTCGGACCATGCTCAGTGTAGGGTTCCGAAGCCGTTAAGTACTACAAACATAAAAAATCATCAAGTAATCACTATATTTCTATTTAAAATCAATTGGTGCCGTCGTAGATGATTTTCGTAGGTATAAACAATTTAATCGCCTGTATCTCAAGAACCAATGATGTCTACTTAGTCGTGATAGTTTTCCTTTAAAATTGGTTATATGCTTTTTCATTTAAGATTTTTTTCAGATTTTTAGTATTTGTAGTTTTGGCTGCAGAAGGGAGACAATTGAGTTTAACAAAAAAGCGCTTTAAAGCTTAATATTTCATAAAAGGATTATTTAATTAAAAAACTGTTTTCACAAACCCATCATATTTTTGAAAGACCTACCTATCCAACGACACCCAACACTATAGGATAGACGAGAAGGGTATTTTTTTTTTACTTTTTATTGTACCACTTTGTTGGCTTGACTAATATGCATATTCATGCCAAATTGCAGCTTTCTAGTTCTAATAGTCTTAGCATTAGGCTGCGGACGGACGGACGGACGGACATGGCGAAACTATAAGGGTTCCTAGTTTGACTACGGAGCCCTAAAAAAGGTTACAATATAGTGTTTACTTGTATAGATGGTATGGAGCCCTCCGTGCGCGAGTCCGACTCGCACTTGGCCAGTCTTTTTTGTTAAAGGGCAAATGAGGAACGCAGAGCTTTTGTTGATGGAAACGGTTCGTGATCTTTAAATAAAACTTGTTTTAACAATTGCATATTATGAGGCAATGACCTGGAAACTGCCGGCATTGTTTATTTTAGGGTTTCATACTCGCTCTGTAATTGGGAATTATTTTACATTTTGCGCTGTGCTTTGGGTGATTGATGCACAGTTGCCATCCAATTTATTGCTCGAGACAAAGCAGTCAAAAACATCTGAACACGCTAGACAAGACCCACCATACAACGAAATTTGCCAATGGAATATGAATCTATTACAAATGCAATAGAGTCAATTTTCTAGTTTGATTGTCCCTCATAAAAACAAAGGAAAACCTATTTTATTCCCTTAGCAATAGATTTTTTTTCTAATGAACGTATTATCGCATCTTTAGAATTATAGTGACCTAATCCACATAATGTTGAATTTCGACTTAGGTCTCGGTATAGACCTAAATTTATGACTCAAAATCGAAAGCTGAAAACGTTTGAATTAGCTCCCTATAATTCTAAAAGTGCGTTATGTACAATTTTTTGTACGAGAGGCCTTAGGAGGTTAAGCCACTAATCCCTCTCAAAATATTTTCAGTAGGTAGGTTTTTTTTTTAATGTGGCTCTTATTTTCGCCGTTTATCATAACTTGACCAGGGCTGGGATTCTACACGGTAATAACGATATCGTATTTGACGTGTTTCCGTATTGTCAACGTTTTCATAACTCTCATGTCTTTTACAATAATTGCGACTGTGACATAAACGATTCTAAAACACGTCAAACACGATATCGTTATAACGCAGTTGAATAGAGGCCCTGGACGTTCGTAGGCATTATGCGCCTGACTTACGGTCCTGACCGTGTTGAACGACTTACGCGAAGTCACGGGCTACAGCTAGTTATTTATAAAATCCGACAGAATTATCAACTATTTCGTACGACAAGCATAGTTTTTTTAAATTGTACAGGAGCGTCCCCGCTAAGAGCATTCTCGTGTAATGAATGACATTCGGCGTCGAGTATTCGAGTGGTGAGGACGTCGGCTCAACGTCCACAACACTCGAATATTCGTCGTCAAATGCTCGTTACACGCGAATGCTCTGAGTGGGGACGCTCCTTACCGTGTAGGTACTTTCGTGTAGGTACGTTCTCTCAGAGAGAATCCAAATTCCTACAAATATTAGTCATAGGTATTCATTCTAGAATATCATGTTACCTATAGATACAGTCAGCGTAAAAATAGGTAGATCACTTTTGCTCTTGAAAATCTTATTTGACATTGCTTTCGTGACTGTAAAGTACAAGGTACAGTCGAATCAAAAATATGCTCTTTAGCACTTTGTCACTTTAACCGTTGTGACATTTTCATATATATATATGATAGTTTAATAATCGTTAAATAGGTAAGATACTAAAGTGTAAAAATATTATTGACTTCAACTGTACCTAACTACAAAAGTTCCTACTACTTTTGACGCTGATTGTACATGGTAGGTACCTATATGATAGAAAAGACTAATCATAATGACACAGTCTGTATATCAACACAGATAATAAATACTAATTACACTTTTATAGATAAATAATGCATATTTAATCGCGTCAGTTGACGTTAAGATCATAATTAAGATGCCTCGACCTTGGCTCTTGGGTTATTTCTAATTCTTATGATTGCACTGACCATGTCAAGTCTTCCTTGAAACTAGCAGTTTGAATAATTAACTATGCTAATTTAAACAAATACAAATTTAGAGAATGTTCATGTAAATTATGATTTAAAAATAATAAAATTATAGTTAATGAGTAATATTAATAAAGGGGGTGACCAACAACATGCCGTGATGTTGACTCGACGATCACTGTGCCTATAGTCGTTTCGGCGATCGGTTTTATAGGGAAAAGTCTCGACCAACACCTTAAGAGTCTCGTTAGATGGACTGGATCAAGGGCCATATACAGAAAGCAGACACGTCGACACGTATTATGAGGAGGTTCCTTTCTGCCCTGCCCCGGAGGTTAGGTTTTTCATAATGTTTATTTTTTATGTAAGTACTAGCTGTTGCCCGCAACTCC
This sequence comes from Acleris holmiana, assembly GCA_949316455.1. NCBI lineage: Eukaryota > Metazoa > Arthropoda > Insecta > Lepidoptera > Tortricidae > Acleris > Acleris holmiana. Next base: position 3,233,581 of record OX438777.1, on the reverse strand, counting down.
ATCTGCGTAGAAATCGTTTATCGCTATTCTGACAAACTGTCGAATTTTCCGGGATAAATACCATATGTCCTTACCCGGGATTCAAACTATCCCCATACAAAATTTCATTTGAATTGGTTGAGTGGTTTATCCGTGGAAGCGTAACTAAGTGTTACTTTCACATTTATAATATTAGTAATTAATGAAGTAATGATATTTTATAAAACTTAACCTACAGAATTAAAATGAACATACATACTTACTAAAAAACTAAAAAACTAACTAGGTAGCGAGTGATGTAGATTGCCTATGTGTATGATACAAAATAATGTCAAGCAACTCTGCTTACGAATAAGCCAGACAGGCTTCTGTAAGTAGAACACAATATTAGTAAATTAAGATCTGTTCTGAATAAATAAACGAAAAAAAAAAAATCGATGGGAATAGCACTAAAATAAGCTCTAGGTTATTAAACTATAGGTACAGCTAGCAGCAGAACTAGGTGGGCAGTCGAAGCTCAAAATAATCCAGACTCACATTCTCTTGACAATAGAATTGTGTACAGATAATGTTGAGCTGGCTGTACTAGTTACAAGCCTAGAGCTTAGAGAAATAATTTTTTAATTGCAGATATTGAAACTCAGGAATGAATACTCAAACAAATATTTGCCCTTAACCGGGGATTGAAACTGAGACCTGTAATTTCATAGGCAGAGCCACTAACAACTAGGCTAAAATTTGCGACGTTGTTGCAAAACAAGTAATCAAGAGTTTTATTTATTTATTTAGTTAAAGGACACTTCCCATGTTACATGTTATGTATGTTCTGTGGACCTTGGGATTTAACAACGAGTTTTGTTCAGTCAAGTTCAAAAGTATGTATACACTTTAGTACCTTGTCACTTTAATCGCTTGGATAATTTCATATGGCAGTTTAAACATGACGTTAAATAGACAAGGTACTAAAGTGTATACATACTTTTGAACTCGACTGTACTTAGCCAAAAAGTTCAACCATGGTACCTATTGTGCTTAGGCCCGATTCGACCAAACTTTTATACCGGGGTAAACGTTTACTCTAAGATTAGTAATGTCAAAAAATGACAGTTTTCTATGGCATTTTGACATAACTAATCTCAGAGTAAGCTTTACCCCCGTGTAAAAAGTTTGGTCGAATCGGGGCTTAATGAACTAACATAAACCCATAATATCTTAATAGCTCTTCAAAAAGCCTTCTTTTTCTGTCATTCAATTGGCACTTCTTATCAGTAAAGTTAATGTGTAAAATAAAAATATGACCCATTTGTTAATTAAAGCAAATCAAATGAGAACAGGCTTGGTACAGTCAGCATTGGATTAATGATTGTTATGTAAATTTTGCTGACTGTACATTTTTGCAGTCATCATCTGCAACCAGACCAATCTAAAATGTGCAAACCTAATTATGGATCCATCTCACCTGTCTCATTTTACATGCTTGGACTGCTTGGTATGATAAAGTACATATTAATAATTCTTATAGGTACACATGAAACAACATAATTTGTATTAATGTCAATGACTGTTGGTTTATTGGCTTAGTGGCAATAGGTTTTGTTGATGCCGATTTTAATATTTAACTGCTGTAAAACCAAAGAAGGCAGTTAACTGCATGTAAAAGCATTTTAAATTGTATATGGTTACTAATAGAGTATTTAATGCCTCAACTACTACTTTGCAGTTAGCTGCCTTCTTTGGTATTAAGGCAGATTAGTTATAGGCCATATAGCCATCCAAAGCAAGTAAGCAGCATTATCATAACGACTACATACTCTTTAATGCCTTTTCTTTTGGACATAAGTCAGGATGCTAGAAGCCAACCTATGAACTTTTATTAGTGTACTAGCGACCCGCCCTCGCTTCGCTCCGGATTAAAGTATTATACATATAAACCTTCCTCTTCAATCACTCTATCTATTAAAAAAAACCGCATCAAAATCCATTGCGTAGTTTTAAAGATTTAAGCATACATAAGGATATAGGGACAGAAAAAGAGACTTTGTTTTATACTATGTAGTGATAGTGATAAAACGCCTTACTTCCTTTAGTTATTATTTAGCACTTGTAGGTACAAAAGCTGCAAATCAACAAGGAAATTCAAGAATAAGAATAATATTGATAAAATGCCTTATTATAAGTACTAATTTAGGCATGTAGGTGGGTGAATGACAGAAGCACTGATAAGTACTGAATTATGGAACTGAAAAAGGATTGATTTATTGAACGACATACCTAATTGAATTTCGCATAATTCTTATAATTTTTATTCTACTACTAAAAATAAACCTAACCTGACCCCTACCCTATTCTACCAGGATACACAAATAATTTTTTTTTAAAACCCGCTTCAGTTGGTGGGAAATTATGCGAAAAAATATCAGCAAAAATAAATATCACAATAAACAAACCCCTTTAAAACATTAAATTAAATTACTTTTAACCAAGATTTAGTTTTTTTTCGTGTAAGGTTAAGGTGTATTAACATATGTAATGAAGTATTTAGTGGTATCCATTGATCAGACTCATGGTGGGTCACTATAAAATTAAACTAATCAGACACCGTTCCCGCCAGGGTGAGATATTGTGGTAATAATGGTAGGCATGAATTGTTACCAGGTTAGAATAGTGCCACTCCATGTCTTCACGTGGATATTGTAATAGGTGACTATGGGAATAAGGGATTGTAGTACTGTTAAGTGATGGGCTTACAACCTGTCATTAACTTTTTTGATGTATATTTTCTGCATATAGGCGCAATCAGTAGCTCTTGGCTGGGTGTCACTGTTGTCTGCTATTGCTAAACTTTATGATGTTACAGAGAGAAACCCATTGGTCTCTGGCAGTCTCGTTAATTGTATATACTTGTCTTATTTTTCTGATTAGTTTAATCTGTACAGAAGGCTGGTAAAACTAGGTCTGGTAAAGTTCATATTTTCAGGTGTTATCATCAAATGTGCTAGTTCATTTGGGTGATTCTCAACTCTATCTATGATGACAGTTTAATTTCTTCTCTTACTGTTGGTGTTCCTGCATCTGCAAGATGCTTTTGTTGCTTATTTAGAACACCATCCTGATTTTGTTTGAAATCTTTCAATGATATCAATGTTGCTCTTTGCAGCTGTACCTACCCCATAGCTGAGCTCCAAACATCCATACTGGTTTCAGGATAGCTTTATAGACTGCTAGTTTACTATTTGTGAGTTATCCACAAGTTAAAGTTAAAAAAGATGTTGGTTGGAGAACATCAAGCCTTTATTCTCAGAGCAGGGTATGCAGAGATACAGAAATAGAAATATGTCTAAAAAAGACTTGTTGGTAATTCTGTAACCACATTTTGCACAATCAGGCTAAGATGTTGACCAGTATTAGACCTCATACCCTTAGTCGCCTCTTACGACATCCAAGGGAAGACATGGAGTGGCACTATTCTAACCCGGCAACCACACGGAACAGATAGGTCTTTGCATGCAAATTATTTAGTAATATTCACTGCTGTTTTATAAGTATGGAAGTATCAATGAACCTTACAATTGCGAGTCAACCCCCTAGGCCACCCGACACTCCAAAGTTACAGGGCACCTCTACCAATTTCTTAAACTTGTTGTTTCTTCTATGTAACATAACCTACCTTCTATCAATTTCATGTGAATGTGTGATTGTGATAACTAGCTTAATGCTATTAAGCAGTTGGGTGTACTTTATGTAAAATTAGTTAGTTTGTTGTGTGTAAATAAGTACCTTTAACATATGTTTTATGTAACTTTAAGGTTATATGAACACAAAAACAATTCATAAAAAATAAAAATGTTACTGGTGACAAATTAAATATACTAGGATAAAAATATATAGGAAAATCATAGCATTATGTTACCAATTATAATAATAGACACTTAATGAAATAGTTTTTCCCCAGCTAGATTCAATAATTAATACCTAATTGGTACCTATTAATTTAATTTATAGGATTTTGTAAGCATATCTGTCTTTGTTTATTTCTATCCATATTCTGTTAGAAATTGTGTCTGCCTTTAGTATTTCTCCTAAGATCGAGTCCAGTCAAGCATTTGATTTCTCTTATATCCCCTCATATTCCTAGTGAATTGATGAATCCAGGGAAAAAATTCAGCACTTTGTTTTTTTTTAAATATAATTTCGAGTTTAACATCTTAACCCAGAGTCCTTTTTTTAATTTATCTTACAAAGCTTTAATCAGCCATACTTAAACATGGTGGTGCAGTTTAACACTGTACTCCAATTACCGCACATACTAAATTATTAAAATTTTACCTTGATTACAATGAAATACAAGAGTGCCAAGAATGACCAAAAAAAATTAAAAAAGGGGCCTAAGCATACAAAATTGATGAATTTAATGAGCAATAAAATTATTAACCACTGAGTCGGTAGAGTGAACACATAAGATCATGCACAAACCATTTTAATGCATTGTTTCAAAAGTATTTTGAAGACAACATAACCACTACATTTCACCTAGCGCATAAAAATTACCTATTCTGATAATTCAAATTTCGTTACACATAGCATGATAACAAAAAAAAGGTATTAACTGCCTTCAGAAACAATGTATCAAATAGCCTGCATACAGAATCATCATAGAGTGACTATAGAGTGACGAGTTTGCGTGTTTAGGTTATGATTGTTGCTATGCAAGATTTCACCTCCTTCCAACAAGATAAATATTACGAGGAACGAACACAGCTTGCCTCTGAGTTGACACACCTGCTTTAAGCACTTTGAGGACCATCTCCAAGCAGTCAAACTACATTATGCATGACCCAATGTAACACTACATAATAAATATGTACGTAAAGCACTTTAAAAACCTCGTACTTGTAAAAGTTATGTGAAATCACCTTTTAAGACTTTCATAATCACTAATTAAAATGTAAATTCATTTAAAACCAAGCAGAGACCGATAAAATATAATATAAATGCAGTTTATAGGTTATGAATTGAGTGCCCTTGACAGAAGTAAAACTATGATCGAGCCAGGTTATCACAATAATACCAAGGTTGGCTCGTGCGAGCGTGCAGCCCTCAAGGTCGCAGCCATGAAAATGGACCACACAAGAGTACTCACCCATGATCCGACATCGATCTTACGCTCTCTACACGGAAGCACTTCACACAAAAAGGATACAGGCTAAGTCTAAGTTGAATCCGTCCTTGATGTAGCGTTTCCGCCGCTTGCTGACCACTTCTTTGATCGAGTTGGCCATTTTGATGTTGGAGATGGAGTTGGCCATGACGGGCAGTGGACGCAGGGGCCGCGGGTCGCGCCGCGGCAGCAGCAGTGCCGCCGCCGTGCCCTTAAGGCCGCCCGCGCCGAGCCCTGCTAGCTTCTCCGGTGGCTTCCTCTCGCGGCGCCGGCAGCTCACGCATATACCCATAAAGTAACCTCAGCCGTGCCGCACTCATCGGGCCGGCTGGAGCGGGAGCGGCCCGCGGACCGGACCGGACGCCGCCGCCGCTCAGCTCGCGTCCGCCATGCTTCGCGATCGCACTCGCGCCCGCCACCGAAGCCTGGCCGGCTGCACGCGCCTAGCGATCTCACTGCTTCCCTGTTCCCGAGGCCGAAATCCTCGCTCCACCGAGCTCCTCCGAAACCACCTTCGCACCACAGTTACACTATCGCATAACTCCACTCCCGGCACCGAGTTACCCGTACGCACTCTCGCTTCTCGAGCGACGAAAAGATTTATCTCGTGCGAATGGCGTCCATCGTTCCTTTGCACTAGAACACGAACGAGGAGAAACAGTTGCACAAGATGGTTATGATGTCCGAAAGTACGTCTCGTTCTCGCTCGACCGGATTGAACGTATATGAAAGGGACGGAACAGAACCTTATTTTCTAGTAGCTGGTAAGCTCTCTTTGTTCGTCGAGCAAGAAGTGTTTCCAATTTTTAACGCTTGGGCGTTTTTTAGCGCTACGGTTGTATAATCTGCCGCCTGAATTTGAATTTGATTAGTTGATTTCATTCCAGATATAAATCTCATTAATTAAAGCAACAAAAATCAATTGCTTCTGATTTTAAACAACTGTAATGTAACCGTATTTTTTTAATTGTCCGAAAGATATTTTACGTTTAAAAGGAAGTTTCACACCTTGCGAGTACCATTTGGTTAACACTGAAGGCGAATAGATGGCGCTGTATTCAACTTTGTGGATGATGGCGCCAAATGTTTAAATGCGTTCACAATACGCTGTAATACCCCGGAAAGCGACGATTTCTTTCTACGGAGACACAATTATATTATCTTTATCTGACAATACAATACAAATCGACGCCCCCGAACAATAAATAGCTAATGTGACATTTAATTATGGACATTTTATTGTTATGCGAAATTCGGAATCAACGGGTTTAAAATACATCATTATATTTTTTTTCAGATTTTTTATGTTTTGTTTGTCTGTTACGGTTATTATTTGCGCGGCAGTATTGTTCGATTAGTATGTTAATATCATATTTGCAAAACATTATATTCGCAACAGACGATATTCGGAAAACATGATATTCGCAAAACATGATATTCTCAAAACATAATTATTAACAAGACATCATATAAACAGTGTCGACATATTATTTCTGGGTGGTCTTGCTGTAAAATAAACATAGCCTAAACCTACTTACGATTCTAGCCTAATTCCACTATTTGCAAATATCATGTTTTGCGAATCTCATGTTTTGCGAATATCGTGTTTTGCGAATATCATGGTTTATTAATATCATGTTTTACTAATGTCATGTTTTGCGAATCTAGTATGAATTTAAATACATATATCGATAGTTGAGGGTGGCGATGACTGAGACAAGCATACTCGTGATGGGTGCTGTTTGTGAGGTCCGGTCTGATCACTTTTGCAGGGACTTGTTGTTCAGTCAATTATTCTAGTTATGGCTTTTGTCGTAGATACCCCGTCGTGCTGTTCCCCTAGTCATTATTAATTTAATGTTATTGACCTAACCTGTATGCTTGTTTAAATAATAGTTATTTCATACTTTACCTTGTAATGTTAACTTACTTTTGAGTAAGTATTTTTGTTATTGCTGATTTAAAAAATTACCTTCAGCTGGAGTTTTTGGCGGCGCTTCTTCTCCGCAATGATGCGGTCAATCTTGTCCGAAGCGCTTAGATTCTCTCCATATTACCGATGTGTAAAAGAACCCTCATGCGGCCATTTTACAGAACAAATATTTTGAATATGGTTTTTTTTTTAATTTTGATAATTTGATCTTTTAAAATATTATGGTGTAACCGGTAAAAAAATGGTCTTAATAAGTAGTTTTGAGTTATGGTGGAGTATAGGTTGTGGCGGGCTGTTATCCGCAACTCGACGACTTATTTTTGCGCCTATTTTGCACTATTCCTGCCAACCCAGTTCCACCAGAAAGCCTAGCAGACCCTTAACCCGGACCCCTGCAGGTGCTTAGGATGCTCCAGTACCGCTGATGCTGTAACTTGGTTGTTTTTGTCGTAGATTGCTCCGCAGCCATCCGAACGGGAGAGGCAAGATAAACTCAGGACCCTTCATCTCTGAGCACTTTCAGGCAAGCTCGTCGGCCGCGTCGTTGCCACGTAAAAAACAAAAAAAAAAAAAAACAGCTGTTTATTTTCTTCAAAGACAAGTTTTGGTTATCTTAACATCTAGGTAATCTTAATTAACAAAGATTATATATGTTAAGGTTACATTTAATATTGCAATTTGTAACATACTATTGCATTTTGTATTATTCTATTTCTACGTGAGTTGCTGTGTCCCTTTATATGCTGTAGTGTGATAGGGTTATTGTTGCTTACCTTCGTCAAGGCTTTGTGGCATTGTAGTACCAGCCCTGAGGTTACGGTGTGGCTCTGATGTGGCCATTTTACTGAATAAATATTTTTAATATTGTTTTTTATTTTATTTTGTTTCTTTCATCTTCTAAAAGATTATGGTGTAACCGGTATGAAAATAGTTCTTAATAAGTAGTGTTGAGTAATGGTGGAGTACAAATAACATGACACAATGTGTGTAATATACGGGACAAGCAAAATACTTGTCGTTTTGAAGTAAATTAAAAAGAGTTAATCAGTCAATATTTGAACAACTTATTCAAATATATTAACTATGTTTATACCTTAATTTGGAAGCAATGACGTAGATAGATATAGATCTGTAATATTTATGCATATTCAAATATTTACTATTACATTACCACACCCCTGTATTATTTCAATTCATTTCTCATGTAATGTACAGTAGTTATTATAGTACGTTGGATAATTGAACTCGCTGTCAGACTGCTTGTTGCCATCCGACATACCGCGCAACCTTTGTTAACACTTGCGTAAAAAAATCTATGTGTCTATTTCTTATCGCCACAGAGTCGAAAATAAACGGTTAAAAAGTTTGCAGCCGCAATACGTGTAGTGGCGCGCCCACCTTTATCGATTAAATCGAATATCGATAAGGAGATAAACGAGCGACAATCGATGCATGAGCCAATTATGTATGACCTTGATGCGTAATGGCGTGGAATACACATTTGATTGTCGTAGTGCAATGTTAGTGGAGTGTGGGTGGGAATAAGTAACTAAGTCGTCACGATTTTGAATACATTATTAAGTGATATAACCGGTCGCGTCTGTCGTTTCCGCTTCTTCAATGCGGAGAACTAGGTACTTACTAGGACCCATGTAATTTTGTCTATATACCGATTTTTATGGTTAGGCATAATCATCAAATTGATTTGTAACAAGTTAAATCTGCACCGAGAGTCCAGTGGCGCCCTCATTCTTGTTTTTTTTAATAAACTAAAGTACATGGTATTCTTAAAATCGAAGAGTGGTGTTTTGTTGTACAAATGATACAATTTATAGGGTATATGACATCATTTAATAACAATGGACATAAATTAAGTATCTTAACAAAAAAAGTGGCCGCATTTTTCCGTTAAGTTTCTCAAACGAAGTTTAAAGGTTAACTTTGTCGTATATGTTACACATTGTTTGTTTATTTTTAACCCCCGACACAAAAAGGGGGGTTGTAAGTTTGATGTGTAAGTGTGTGTGTGCGTGTGTGTCTGTCTGTGGCACCGTAGCTCTTAAACGGATTGTAGCAATGAAACCTCAATTGTTCCGAATAGTATTTAATCAGTTTATAGGACACTTGATATCCGACACAATTCAACGGATCAACGTAACGTCTCAATATGTTCTGAGTGGCGGAGTGGCGACACGACTGTCAGTTACCTGAAACGGTCACCACGGCGCCACTGCAGTAATCAACCGCCATCGGTAGCACCGGAAGTACAATACTTGTTATCCTCAGGAAAATCCGGTGGTACCGATGCTGGACTGTTTACATAATTATTATTAATTTAACAGCAATATTTTCTAATTTAATCACTATATAATTGTAAGTCTAACATTCGGCCATCCGCCAAAATTACACGTCCTCGTGTATAATACTACAAATTGTACAAACAATACAAGATAAACACAAGGTTTAAAAAAACAAAAATATCTTAGTAGCAAAGAAACATAAATAATTAAAAATTTAACAATATGAATTAACTAACTTTACCATAGATTGTAACGTTACAGGGTGTGATAACTAATATCTAAAACCATAATAATACAAACAGTTCTAGTTATGATTATATTCGATACATTTAGCTACGAATACATTTAGCTACATTTAGTTATGAAGAACAATTTAACAAAACCGGTCACATCTGACCTTTGCAAATAAAACATCAGGGGCTGAATGAACAAAATAGGTTTAGATAAAGCTTCGTTTGCTTACTACCTACATTTACTAATAACTAAAACACGACCATGTATGTTTTTACTATAATTCACTTAAAATTAAATCAGGTACTTATTTGACAATTCAACATTGCATTAGCCGCATCTTGCTTTATAACTCAATCTGGCTATACTGCCTTAGAGATATTTGATTATGGGCCACATATGCCCTACCAGACATGCATAATAACAGGCCAACTGCCTTAAAAGTAAAGGGATCCGTCTGCCCTTGCAAACTCGCTTAGTGTAACTGGCTGGCTATCTGCCTTGAAACTAAGGTATGGGCCACGTCTGCCCTTGCAAACTTGCATGCTAACTGGCTATCTGCCGTTAAACTGAGTTCTGAGCCACGTCTGCCCTTGTCAGTTTGTAAGTACAGTAGCTGGCTATCTGCCGTAAAACCGCGCTCTGGGCCACGTCTGCCCCTGCAACTTGCGTAGTAACTGGCTATCTGCCTTAATATTGAGCTATGGGCCACGTCTGCCCTTTCACACAATCATTGGACTATGTCTGCCCTTACACACTAGTACTAAATCTGGCTATCTGCCTCGATAAACCCTACAAGCTAAAATCTGGCTATTCTGCCTCATTAGCTAAATTAATTGTAACTTGTTAACTGGGCCTAAGTCTGGCCGAGTACAAGTCATATAATATCTCAACACTTAGCATTATATCAATAAAAGCGATCTGTTGATCAATAAATGCGAGTCTAATCCTATCTCATGTAAAGCTTTACCTGGTCAATCTGCCTGGTAAACTACTCACAATCTGATTGCTCATCATCGGTACTAGAGGACGAGTCTACGTCAGCCCTCATAAAATTCAACCATGGTTTCATTCGATCAACCGCGACTACAGTATCATATTTACGATTTCGTTTTCGAGTAATCGGGGTATCCTCTATTTGATACCTTTGGTTACCTAAAGATGCCGTAATACGATACGGGCCTTGGTATTTTGGAACTAGCTTTCTGCTTTGACCCGTAGAAGGTGCTTCTCTTTCAACGCTAACTAGATCTCCTACCTTAAATTCCTTAGGGTCAATTGCCTTTTTGTCATAAGCTATCTTTTGTTTCTCCTGGTAGTCCCTAATATACTCATTAATTTTCAAGCGGATTTCCTCTAACGATTCTTTACTAGACGTGACATCATCTCCTAAATTAAATTTAACCCTACCTTCAGTCGTGCCCGTAAGGTTGGTACCGAACAATGCCTGAGAAGGGGTTTTCCCTATGCCTTTATTCATCGTATTATTTAGCCCCCATTGAACGGCGTATACCTGCAAGTCCCATTTCTTTTCGTCAACACCGGCACATTTGGCGGTAAGGGCGTCTAGCAACGTGCGGTTATACCGCTCTACCTGACCGTTAGCTCTGGGCGTTGCTACAGCATTCAAAACTTGTTTAATACCCAGGCGACTTAAGTAACCGGTGAACTTAGCGCTAGTGAAACTTGACCCTCTATCGGATATGATTCTCTTAGGTATTCCAAAAATACTAAAATACTCAGAAAGCCTGTCAATCACTATGGACGTCTTGGTACTTTTTACAGGACGTAACATAATAAACTTCGTGTAAGCGTCAATGATTACTAGTAAATAAGCGTTACCTTTAGAACTCTTGACGAATGGACCAACGTGATCGATGTGTAGCGTGCTGAACGGAGAGTCTACTTTGGGTATTGGGTGCAATACAGGTTTTTTTGATGAGGTTGACTTAGAATAAGCACATTCAAGGCAGGATTCAACATATTTTTTTACAAATCGTCTCATCTTACTAAACCAATACGTTTCCCTAACCTTGGCAAGAGTTTTCTCAAATGCAAAATGCCCTATGTCATCATGGCATTGTTTTAAGATCTGCCAACGCACTCCCTTTGGAACTACCCATCGCTCGCCCTGGTCCGTTACGCGATATAGTTTATTATTTTTAACAATAAAGTATTTTGTAATGTCTACTACATCTGACAATTTGGGATCCCGCAAAATTGCTATTTTCCTCTGTACTTCCGAGTCTGCGCCTTGCACCGTACTTAACCAATCTGATGACTGCCCTTCTATCATAGCAACTTCGACAACGTCGCGTGCTTGTTCGGATCCGTACAGCAGCTGGCGGATTTCTGCTGAGTGCGTCTACGTGGGTCATGTATTTGCCCGGTCTATATTCAACGGAAAAATTGAATTCCTGCATAGCAATCCACCACCTGGCAACGCGGGGTATGAGGTCTCGTTTCATAAAAGTCGCACGCAGTGAATTACAGTCTGTTAGCACCTTAAACTCTATGCCTATAAGATAGACCCGAAATTTCTGCAGAGAGGCTATCACTGCTAATGTCTCGAGTTCGTACGCGGTCATGTGCTGTTCATCAGCCGTCGTCTGCCTACTAAAGTACGCGACTGGGTTCAGAAGGCCATCTTTATTGCGCTGCATCAAAATGCCAGCTATGCCTAACTTACACGCGTCCGTGTGAAGTTCAGTAACCGCGCCTGGGTCGTACAGGGATAATGTAGGTTTTTGCAGTAACTCAGTTTTTAACCTATCAAACGCATAAGTCTGTTCTTTACCCCAATTCCAAGGGGCGTCTTTTTTTAGCAAACCTGTGAGTGGCTTGGCTATGACCGCAAAGTCTTTCACAAAACGGCGAAAGAAACTGCAAAGACCGATGAACTGTCTAACGCCTTGCTGATTACTCGGTTGTGGAAAGTCCCTAACAGCTTCAATTTTCCTACTTCCAGGTTTAATGCCGTCCTTGCTAAGTTCAAACCCAAGGTAATCAACGGTTCGTTTAAAAAAACAACACTTTGATAATTTAAGTGTCAATCCAGCTCCTTGTAAAAGACTTAGAACTGTTTCTAGTTTATTTATACCTTCCGTCACCGAATTTGATGAAATAATAATGTCGTCCATATAAGCCGATGCATTATTATTGTTGTTTCCTATAACCATATTAATCATACGCATAAAATTAGCTGGGGCATTAGCCAACCCAAATGGCATTCGGTTGAACTCGAACTGACCATCGGGTGTCACGAAAGATGTTTTATGGCGGTCAGCCTCGTTAATGGCAATCTGATGATACCCTGATGCCAAATCGAGGGTTGTATAGAAGCTAAAGCCTGCAAGTCTATCCAGCTGATCGTCAACTCTAGGCAATGGATAATTTTCCTTAATTGTCTTTTTGTTCAGTGCTCTATAGTCGACGCACAGTCTAACATCACCCGTTTTCTTTTTAACTAACACAATCGGGCTAGAATACGACGATGTAGAGGATCGGACTATATTACAGTCTACGAGCTCTTGGACCATGTTCCTGACCTTGTCCCTTTCACTATAAGAGAGCCTATATGGCCGGTACACGACAGGTTCGTCGTCTTTTAGTTTTATGGACATTTCTACAAGGTGAGTTTTGCCAAGTTCATGCAGATTAAATGCAAAGCAATGTCTATATTTATTAAGTAAATCAAGGAGAGCATTCTTGTCTTCACTACTTAGAGTACTATCAACATTTAAGTCATGCTCTATTATGGGTTGGGGTTCAACGCTCTCCACCCTCATAATATCTTGTTGTAAACCGTCGCTATCTACTTGCTCAGCTCGTTTGCAACGAGCCAAAAGCATACCCCCTTTCATCACAAACGGTTCAGCTGTCACCCCCTTGACGAGCGCTATACCTAAACCTTCAACGACTGAGAACAATCCCTGTACCAAGTAGTGTTCGCGGCCTAACTGCAACCTGCTACTGCCTTCGACAAATATGTCCCCAGAATAATTCGGTTCTGTTCGTATGTTCACAGGCGTTAATCCGTTAATCGTAGTATCGGTTACACAAAAAATATTAATTTTAACATGAGAAGGTTCGTCTACTGATTGAATGCGTAATGACACACTATCTTTTTCTACTACTATATGGGGTTGCTCCGTAAACGTTTGACCTACTATAATTGGCACCTGCATGACATCATCAGGCACTACGAGTATTTCTACTGTACCGCAAACTCCATCGATAATAATATCAACAACGCATTTACCTAAGGCTTTTACAATCGCATCCCCGAAACCTCTCAACGTTGGCAGAGTGCCAGTAACGTCCCAGTCAGAGGTGATATCTTTGACGTCAGAAGCTCTTATTAACGTTGCGGAACTTCCAAAGTCAATGAAGCACCGCTTGTATACACCATTAATCAATAGGTCTTTATAATATTTTGATGAATCTAAATTGACGCCGCTTATACGTTGAACCGGTTTCGGAGCGGCATTGTTGCTATCAGTTTCGCATTTATCGGCCGTATGACCAAAACGCCAGCATTTCTTGCACTTGATAATGGGTCTAGGACATTGCGATCTGTAATGACCTTCCTGCGAACAATTATGGCACCTAACCACTCTATCTTTACCAACTTCTTTTTTTAATACACCCCTATCCCGGAAATCGCCAGTACGTATTCTTTTTTTATCAACTACTTGAGTACATCTTGCGCTTTTCAAAAATGGTAACAGCTGATCTGGCGACTCGAAACGAGCCGCCTCCGCACTAAGCCTAACGCTATGATCTTCAATACCCAGTACCATACAATCGACTGCATTTCGACCTTCAATATCGCAGCGATTAAGAAGTGCTAGCTTATCGTAATAATACTCCTCTAAAGACTCATGAAACCTGACACGTTTATTAAGCATCGTTGTGAGTAGTATACCATAATTTTCGCTGCTGGGAAAGGCAAGTTTCAACTTTTCCTGCCATTCTTGCCACGAAAACATAACAGATTTAAGACCTTCGTACCATTTTTGTGCTAGACCTTTTAATTTAGGCAGTGCGTAATGTACAGTTTGTTGTTCTGTCAATTTATATATAAGAGCACACTGGTTAACTTTGTGTATCCACATTGTAATGTTTTGCTCTTTACGCGAAGGATCGAACTCCGGAACAGTATTCTGATGGGCTACTATATCACTATTTTTGCTTCCTATGGTACGTAGGGCCTGTACTAGTTGAGCAATAGTTACGTTTTCTACGACACCAGTCGAATCAACAAGTTTTGGGGACTCACCATCTTGCGTCTCTTCGGGGATGGCTACCTCAGGAAGATCCGCAGTGACGGTCGGCAGGCGGTGACTGGATCTACTCCGCACACGTTGGTTGTCACGGCTGCGCGTGTGAGGGCTGGATCGTCTGGACGGGCGACTGCCCGTGCGATGCTCACCACGACTAGGCGAGCGGTGGCGCGCCCGGTGGCCGCCGCGACTGCGCGAGCGGCGCCGGCTGGCCCGACAACTGCCACGGCTGCACGAACGATGGCTGCCCCGACGACTGCGCGAGCGCCGGCTGGCCCGGCGGCTGCGCGAGCGATGGGTGGCCTGACGGGTGCGAGAGCGCCTACTCTCGCATCTACTGCGCGAGCGATGGTTAGCCCGCCTGACAGGACTGCGCGAGCGGCGACTGCTCGGGCACGGCGTGTCTCGGACACGCGCTTTATTTGCATCACCATCCATCACTGCGACAAAAAATATCAGCGCAGAATCGTGGCACTTTAGCGCAACCCTCCATTGTAAGGGTTAACTTCCATCATATAACTAGGTACTTTAAATAAGAATTTTAACTACTACACATCATACCGTTCGAAAGCAAGTAAATCTAGGTCTAAATGATGATAGCTCAAAATCATTAGGTAGGCTATATGTGTTTGACGGTTACTTCAATTATTATTTGAATTTTACGTCGTTAAAATATGCACAGCAAGATAAACTTATTGAGGAAAGAAAATAAAAGCAAAGAAAAAAAAAATTGATAATAAAAGCTATGTAATAAGGCACACTCAATTTTCAACTGGTTCACTAGATAAGACAAACAACATGGTGTACGTGAAGACATCACACAACACGGAAAATAAAAGAAACGTTTATGACTAAGAGTAATAAACATACAGTAACAGTTGCTTCTGCTCGATCTTACACCATGTTACTAAAATAATAGCAACTAAGCACTTATGTATTCGATAGAAAACTTATGCTCACCTTTTAAAAGTATCCGAGTCCACGTGGGAGAGGATCGTTATAGCTCGATATGATTATTAACAAGCTATTATCCCTTTCTTCTGATTTGTAGCAATGAAACCTCAATTGTTCCGAATAGTATTTAATCAGTTTATAGGACACTTGATATCCGACACAATTCAACGGATCAACGTAACGTCTCAATATGTTCTGAGTGGCGGAGTGGCGACACGACTGTCAGTTACCTGAAACGGTCACCACGGCGCCACTGCAGTAATCAACCGCCATCGGTAGCACCGGAAGTACAATACTTGTTATCCTCAGGAAAATCCGGTGGTACCGATGCTGGACTGTTTACATAATTATTATTAATTTAACAGCAATATTTTCTAATTTAATCACTATATAATTGTAAGTCTAACAGGATGAACCGATTTAGATGCGGTTGTTTTTTCCATTTGTAAGCAGGTTTTCTAGCCTTGGTTCTTAAACATGTTTTATGAAAATCGGTTCCGCCGTTTTTGAGATTTTGAGCTTTTAGGGGGTTAAGAGCCCCTGATATAACGGTGTCACCGTCTACTTTCAGAGCTGTTATCTCTTAAACGGCGTAACCAATTTTCATGAAATCTTGGTAAGAACCATCCCGATTAATGTAGCTTTATTAAAAAATACCTGCGTTCAAATCCTTTCATCCATTTGGGACCTAACTACTTATCAAACAATCAGCCCTTACTCCTACGTGACGACGCTTGGATCAAAGTTTTATTTGTTGTTTTATTATTATTATATGAATATTACTTATTATTTGTTACTTTTTAGAGGTTTTTTACAGACTAACTTTTTCATCCGAGTGTCTGTTTGTGGCATCGTAGCTCCATGATGCACGGATTTGGACGCAGGTATTTTTATAATAGAACTACATTAATTACAACAAAAAACCACTCTTCGAGTAAAAAATAATATTTTACTGTCTTGACGTTCGATGCAGTCTTATCAGAATTATAGTCGTAGAACTATACCGGATAGCGCAAATTGTATTTTCTCGCTTGTCTTTCAGTGCGTCTGTATCGTTACAGACTAAATAGAAAGGGAGATCCCGACAAACAAGTCGCAGACATATGCTAGCCTTCCTAGACTAGAATTTTCTGCTCTTAACCATCGGTTCTACGATGTGCCCCGCCCATCGCCACTTGCGGTTTGCAATTCACGAAGGACCTGTCCACATACGGGACACACACATATGACATGAATTATTTTAAACCTATTGTTGACACCAGAGTAAAATTTAAATTACATTATTATTGTGCTGTGATATTTATTGTTTTTATGTTATATCTCTTTTTATCAATGTTGCATGCCTCCAATGATGTAATAGATAATTTTGGCAGTGCATGCGCTAACTCGCCTAATGATATATGATCTATTGAAATTTGTAATACCTAATTTTAAAATTATACTTAAATGTTTGCAATACCCAGACAGGATCCCATGTACCTATCATCTTGTGTATCATGAGTGCAAATAAATAAATAAATAAATAAATATTAAATAAATAAATAATACGGGCCAGAATATTACCCTGTTTCTTCAGAAGTCGAGTAGTAAAAGCAGATGGTGGAGGCGCTGGGATTACAACCACATATTTCGTTTGCTATTCTATATTTTGACGACACGTTGCCTACGAAGTCAGCGGTCCTGGGTTCAAATCACGGTAAAGGCTAATATTTGTGTGATGAGCGCGAATATTTTGTTCCTGAGTCTTGGATGTTCTAAGTATTTAAGTATGCATTACTCTGTATAAGTAAATATGTTTCTCGTTTAGTAGTACAAGTACAAGCCTAGAGCTTAGTTTGGGACTAGGTCAATTTGAGTGAGATTGTCCCCTGATATTTATTTATTTATATCGTATCTGTTAGACTACCACCATGTAGCTGTTTTCGCACGATGGAATTCCAGTTAACCATAATCCTCAGGGTTATCAACGTATTTGCAATCTTGACATTGTGAATCATGGCGCGTTCCTAGGTTCGCTACGAAATGAATTTGGCAGTAGTAAAAATAATAATTGTAAATGAGCATGATATTGCTCAACCCTAAAAAAGTACCGCACATGTATATCTATATCCCCAAACACCATGTGAAGCGATACACTTGAGACAATGCCACTCATACTTGAAGTTGGCAGAACACTCGGCGCGTGAGTGGGTCATTGAAAAGCCAGACGAGTTGACTACAGCTATACGATTCGATCATATTGTATATTCACTCGTACCTTTTTTATACGTTTACCTAGTAAGATATACTAACACGAGTAATTATTTGAACAATAATTGCCCATTAATTAACCCTTCGTATGCAGCAAGGGGTTTAAAACTAGTAGCCTTCCTTTGTTGGACTGTGACGTCATCGTTGTCACGTGACCGAAATTAAACGCTTCGCGCGCTCAAGTTGGTACCTATCACGTTTCGAGCTTCCGATAATTATCTATGAAAGATTGTTTTTTTATTTTTTCCATGCCAATTTGAACCCTATCTTTAAGATGATTAATATCAAAATTCAATTAAATGGTCCTCTTGGATTTCAGCGCTGATCAGCGCTTTGGGTGCCAAAGCGCTGATCAGAGCTAATGCATACGAAGGGTTAAAGGTGCTATTACTATAATTTTGTGTTTTTAAGGTTTCCGTACCCAAAGGGTAAAAACGGGACCCCTATTACTGAGACTTCGCTGTCTGTCTGTCTGTCAGTCACAAGGTATCTCATGAACCGTGATAGCTACACAATTGGTTGTTTTACAGATGATTTATTTCTGTTGCCGCTATAACAACTAATATCTACTAAAAACCGAATAAAATAAATGTTTAAGGGCGGCTTCCATACAACAAACGTGATTTTTTTTAATTTTTTGCTCGATCTTAATACAGACACCGTGGTTATATAGATAATGGTACGGAACCCTTGTGCGCGAGTCCGACTCGCACTTGGCCGGTTTTTTTTAAATTGTGGCATCGATAAGCCAAATGTAATGGTAAGTGCGGGGTCTGAGACCCAAGACATTTGCATTCTCTAGACTGCAAATTTAATGCGCAACCAACCTTGAGGGCCAGACATCTAACGGTAATGGGCATTAAACAGGATCCTCAATGCCCACATTGCGGCAAAGAGGAAACAAGCCAACATGTCCTAGCCGAGTGCGTCATGTACTCGTCACTGAGATACCATACATTCGGAGAGGACAAGCTATCGTCAGAAGCACTTAAAAGCATCAACCTACAGGACGCACTTCTGTTCTGCAGGAAAACCGGAAGATGGGATCCATGCTGGATGGGAGCGTCGCCGGGCCGGCGCCGGGCTGTTCTGGCCGGGCGTCCCAACCCATCATCATCATCAACCTTGAGGGCTAAGACGGATTTTTTTGTAATTTAAAATTTCAAAAGTTTAGGTGTGGGGATAAGACGACCGGTGAAATTACTAGTGTAGAGGAGATTCCATCTTAGTCCTCACGGTTGGTTCTTGCGCATTAAATTTGCAGTCTTGAGAATGCCAATGTAGTTCGCGGCGTAAGGCAGGTTCAAATGCTACGTGTAGGTACCTACCATATCTATAGGTGCTAAGCTAAGTTTTTTAGTAA
This sequence comes from Acleris holmiana, assembly GCA_949316455.1. Lineage (NCBI taxonomy): Eukaryota > Metazoa > Arthropoda > Insecta > Lepidoptera > Tortricidae > Acleris > Acleris holmiana. The sequence goes on along the minus strand of OX438777.1, from coordinate 3,214,128 downwards.
CAAAATTTTTATTGCAGTTGCTACAAATATAGGGAACATGCATATATTTTTTTCCAACGGTCTCTGGAAAGTGCTATGAAAGAGAGGAATAACTGTATACGCGAAATAATTGTCGTGTAATTTTTTCATAAGATATGAAGCTTCAAAAATTCATAGTTCAGACCCCCTGCAAAAACACTATACAAAATCGACGACAGGAGTGACGTCACAGCTGTGGTTCAACGTTTAAAATATAAGGACCTTATAAATTAATTCGCATTTATCTTGTAAATTACTATGTTAAATAAAATGAGGATGCCGAAAAATCAATCTAAACATTAAAAGAAGTTTTAAAATTTTGATAAGTTTTGATTTTATATAAAGTCTTAATAAACGGGTAAAAACTTAGTGTATCGTGTTTTATATATTTTTTTACAGTTTCTCCTTAATCGTATCAATGAAACTCAATTCTGATTTTCATGCATGTTCTCTATAGGAGCAGACAGATCGCCTGATGGTAAGCGAATATTGACACCCATAGACACTTGCAGCACCAGAGGAGTTACAGGTACGTTGCCGGCCTTTTAAATGTGAGTACGCTCTTTTCTTGAAGGTTTGAAGGTCGTATTGGTATTATAATAATAATAATAAAAAGTTTATTTCACCTCACAAAGTATATTACAAAAATGGCTACATAAGCCTAAAGACTTTAATAAATAAACCTGGTTGTATGGTTTAATTTAAAACTAATAACTTTATTATATATGACATAATTGAACATTACGTTACAGCCGCCAGTACGCCGACCACGACCAAACAGATAACAAAAATGAATGTTGTAATGCTGATCATTCCCAACGGGTTCCGAACGTAGTATAGAGGGCTTATGATGCGATACGTATGTAGATAAAATTAATTTGCAGCAGAAGTGACCCACCCAGCGACCGTTATCAATATTTATCGCTACTCTATAACACTCAAACATGCCAGGCTGTTAACTCTATATGCATTGCACGTTGTACAGTCGAGTTCTCATGTATACATTTTTGGACCTTATCCCATTGAAATAAGGTGCAAGTGTATACATAAGAACTCGACAGTACTTCCAGCATCAGCGTCGGGTGGGTATCGGTATCACACTCGCACCCGCGACTGACAGTATATTTGTCACGTGTTTTATAGGAAACGAAGATTACCGATAGCTACACTCCCGGACAAATTTAGAGAAAAGAAAAAGTAGCAATAACAAAAAAAAACAAAAAAAACATACATACCCACGCCCACGCCTTGGTTCCCAGAGTGGGGTAGGCAGAGCTACAGACAGCAACTCTAAAAATACTTGTATATAACTCTGTAACCACATTTTGCACATTCAGGCCAAGACACACGCAGTCAGGTTTTTGGTGATTTTTAATATTTGCGTGGTTAGAATAGTGCCACTCCATGTCTTCCCGTGGACGTTGTAAGAGGCGACTAAGGGAATAAGGGCTTGTAGCACTGTTAGGCGATGGGCTTGCAACCTGTACTAATATACTGGTAAACATCTTACCCTATTGTTGGTATTTCTTTAGTTCTGCCTACCCCACTCTGATGAAAGCGTGATGTTGTGTATGTATGTATTAGTAAGACAAAGTGACTTGTATCGTATAAAAACCCGTAAATATTTACAACTTATTCCGCGTTCCTCTAAATTTGTCCCTAAGTGTATGAAGGTACAGAATTGTACCTACCGTACCTACGTTCCGTATGTAAATATTCGAGGCCAATATTGATACAGGACTATCAGCCGGTAATCACTAGGTTTGTTTAACAATGTGTGTTTAACGCCACAGAATCTTTGGGAATTCCAATAGTTTATGGTCATAACTTTAAACATTAACATACATAATCATAAACTTTGAATGCAGGGGTTACCATACTTAATTTTATAACGCCCCGTGTCTTCAAAAAATATCTACCCCCCCCCCCCCCCCTTCCCTACCAGTTCAATTAAAAACAATAAAAAAAGACGAGTTTTTCAGTCATAGAACCAGTAAGCAGCACCTACAGATATACTGTTTTCACCTTCCGAGACCAAAAAAAGATAAGCATTTTTTTTGCTTACTGTGAAAAGTTTATATCTGAAACGGTTTTAGATTGGGCATGTGGAACATTACAAATGTCATTCCACGTAGATTATGTAGTTATTATTGAATATAATTGTATGAAAATAAAAATCCTACTATTAATATAAATGCGTGTGTGGTTCCATCTAGTCATACACTTAGTTCTACATGTATGACTAAAAAGAAAAAAAAATCCGCTTAGTTCTACATCCATGTATGACTTCTTTGAACACGTAAAATGGTACTTTTTTGTTCTGTCTAGTCATACATAAAAATCCAATTAGTTATACTCCGTCGAGTCGTTAAATAGGTAGGTTAGGTTAGGATCGTTTTTATATCGGGCCCGAAGGGCCAAAACAACCCGGAAATAGGAGCTGAGCTCAGTCGACTCTAATGCAGACAGTGCTTAAAATTACGACCCACTTTTAACGGAGTATAACTATTGTGTACAACTCGTATTGTACACATCGTGTAGGTGTATGACTAGTCAGAACAAAAAAGTACCATTTTACGTGTTCAAAGAAGTCATACATGGATGTAGAACTAAGCGGATTTTTTTTTCTTATTAGTCATACATGTAGAACTAAGTGTATGACTAGATGGAACAAGTCGATGGAACAAGCTACTTATTCCGTCGGGAACTTTTAAAAATTCCGAGATAAGAAGTATGTGCCTATGTGTTAATCCAAGGTATAAGCAATCTCTATTCCAAATTTCATCCAAATCCGTCCAGCCGTTGCAACGTGAAAGAGTCACAAACTAACACACACACACACAAACTTTCGCAGTTAAATATTAGTATGATATTAGGATTTGATTTTAATGCGCGATTGTATTTAAAAGTTTGTCCCTGTGTTGGCAGTTTGCATAGAAGAATTTATTTATTTATTTATTTATTTCAAGGGAAACAAACAGCAGTATTATTACAAATATAACAAAACAATATAAGTTAACACACTAGCCAGAACAGCACTAAAAAGGATTACTAAAAATAAGGAAAGTAAAGGGTTTGCCTTATCCCTCCTTCAGCAGTTGGGTAGTAAAAGTTGATGGTGGAGGCGCTGGGATTAAATAAATAAATAAAAAATAAATCACAGGCCAATGTCACACAAATCGAACTAGTCCCAAACTAAGCTCTAGGCTTGTACTATGGGTACTAGACAACGATAAACTTACTTACATAGAGAAATAAATACTTAAATGCATAGAAAACATCCAAGACTCGTGCTCATCACACAAATATTTGCCCTTACCAGGATTTGAACCCTGGGTCCATAGCTTCGATGCAGGGGCACTAAAAACTAGGCTAGCGTATCGTCAATTAGAATCCCCTATTTCATTTGCTATTCCATCTTACCCGCTAAACTACCGCCATGTGGCAATTTTAGCATTACGACGTGGAGGGGTTTATACCTTAGCCCTCAGTACTGTCCGGAAGCTCGTGTGCTTGTGTGCCTTCCCAATGCGATACAAACAATCTGGGCCTAGATTTTACACGATAAAACCTTATTGTATTTGATGTGTTTCCGTATTGTCAACGTATTGATAGGTCTTATTTACTTGAGAGTAATGGCGGCCGAGTTAAAAACAATAACACTTCAAAGACAATAATTTAGTTTTGATTAGTTGAATAGAGGACCTGGCCAATAATCGAGCAAGACGTGCTATAGTTTTAGCTCACTTTTGAAAACATGGAAAATGCTATCAGCCATTTGAGCTCTGCTAAGACAAATTGCAGTATCTCAGAAAACTCATGTAGCAAATGCCACCTTATGACTAAGGCGATAGGATTGAATCTGCTTTGGCCGTTAAATTTGAGATACGGCCTATTGGCTTATGAGGGCAGAGCTGTGGAGCTGATGTATTAATCAAATGATCAAATTAGTTAATGAATCTTCTAAATAAATTGGTGTATTTGTTAGCGCTTCACGCTGCAACGGCTGGACAGATTTCGATGATATTCGAAATGAAGATAGCTTATAGGTACACCAGACAAAGGCTAGTTTTTATCCCAAAACAAAATCACTGTTCCCGTGGGAGAGTATGTACGTGTGTAAACTCTTTAATGCATGTGCATCGATTTAAATAATTTACATGGGCAAACTTATCCCATATGAGATCTCTTTCAGCTAACCTTGGAGTAGAATAAGTAGCGAGAATGGAAGAGGATAGATAAATTAAAAAAATACCAGAAAAGCAAATTGTACCCAATGCCTAATTAAATACATGCATAGTTACGTAAATGTACTCAGATTCATCTTGAAGATTTGGAGTCGCAGGCAGAAGCTGACGGATAAGTCGTTAGATTGTTATCTAACAATGATAACATCGGTGGCAAAGATCAGACAGACGTTAATAAACGTTATCAGTAGCTATACTTAATGTGATGTAAATATGACCTTTTTATGACGCCATCTTGTTACAGTGATCTCATTATTATGATAATGATTATAAAGGCACGGTGGCCATAGCAGGTCATGGTTAAAGTTCAAAATGTTACTTACTATATGAATTCTGTCAACAATTTAATTTTCGGTACAAGCTTTTGTTGCCGATTGTACTTTCTTTTGGCAAAGTCGTTATCAGCTTATCAAGAGCAAACTAATGAGTCCAAACACGGTGGGTCTACGTTAATTACAGTGGAGATCCTGTCGCCACCTTCCGACTCCATCATCAGATACCATAATATCGCATTGTCATAGGGTTTACATGTGGTTCAAATTTCAGCCCATTTTATTAACGGGAACTGGTTCAAATCTCGAAAAGATGACAACTTGACAGATTGAGTTTTTGCCCCCCAAAAACCCTTACATATCAAATTTCATCGCAATCGCGTTACAAATATTGCTCGTTTAATGCTACCCATAATATAGGATAGGATTGGCTAGGATAGTTTAGGATACGATAGTATAGCATAGTATAGAATCAGAATCAGAATAATCTTCATTCAAGTAGATTTCCTGCGAGCAATGTGCCCCGACCACTGCCACTTAAGTTTCGCTATTCTTCGGGCTATGTCGGTAACCTTAGTTCTACTGCGGATATCATCATTTCTGATTCTATCCCGCAGAGAAACCCCGAGCATAGCTCTCTCCATAGCCCTCTGAGTGACTCTGAGCTTTCTTATGAGGCCCATCGTTAGCGCCCACGTCTCAGATCCGTAAGTCATCACCGGCAACACACACTGGTCAAAGACTTTTGACTTCAAACACTGCGGTAATTTGGACGAAAAGACACTGCGAAGCTTCCCGAACGCTGCCCAGCCGAGTCGGATTCGACGAGTGACCTCTTTCTCGAAGTTGGACCTACCTAACTGGACCGTTTGTACCAGGTATACATAGTCGTCAACAACTTCGAGTGCAGAGCCTCCGACAATCACGGGAGTTGGCACAACATGGACATTAGACATGATGGCCGATGGGGCCAGAAAGTTCTCGAATGGCGTCCACGGACCGGGAGACGAGCTGTTGGTAGGCCTCCAACAAGATGGAGCGACGACCTCGTAAGGATGGCGGGATCGCGATGGATGCGGAAGGCACAAGACCGGTCTAAGTGGAGAGCCTTGGGGGAGGCCTATGTCCAGCAGTGGACGTCTTTCGGCTGATATGATGATGATGAAGTAGATTTACATAATAATAAAGTTTTGAACTCTTTTTGTAGCACAGGATAGGAATGGCATAGAGTAGGATAGGATAAAATATGATAGTATTGTATAAGATAGGATAGTATAGCATAGAATTGGATAGTATAGCATAGGATAGGATAGTATAGTATAGAATGTGATAGGATAGTATAGTATAGCGTAGGATGGTATAGTATAGGATGGGCTAGGATAGTATAGGATAGGATCGTATAGGATGGGATAGGATAGTATAGGATAGGATCGTATAGGATGGGATAGGATAGTATAGTATATGATAGGATAGGATAGTATAGGATATGATAGGATAGTATAGGATAGAATTTAACTTACCAAAGTTACAGAAGAGAGCGGCACGTTTGTAGATTGAAAACACTATAACATCTGTAAGTGTATGATGCGAGGCTGGAAGCTGTTTGGTATAAAAATATAAACAGCTACGTATAGTGTCAAAAAATATAATCAAAACTTCAACTTAGATTCAAACATGGTCAATATCCTTTCCACTTCAACCGTCCTCTCTTTCAACGACGTCATCTCCTCTTCGCTTAAAACACCACTTTTCTTGCCAGCATTCTTTAATAGAAAATGTTTTATGAATAGTCTTAGGCTTTCCCTGAACATGTGAAGTTTCGGCGACTTGGCGATGCGGTGGAACACTTCCAGAGAGGCTTGGAGGTCCGCGTTCATTATGATGGCTAGAAGGACCTGTCTAAGGAACCGGACAGAACTCTTGTTGAGGTCGGAAAATTCTATTATCTGAAAAATAAGACAAATATATATTACATAAAAATGGTTTATCTACACACACATCAAAAACCCTCTAAAATTCCAAATTACGACTATTTTGCTAGAATAAATTTCTTATCTGTGAAAATGTTGTTTATTATTTAATGTTAATAATAATTAAAAAAAAAATCGATATCAATATTACAATTAAATTTTGAACATCTTTGAAAAACAAAGCAATTTTATTTGATTTTAATTGTAATATCACTCGTGATGACGTTTTATTCGATTAAATGTCAATTGCATACAATTTTGACCAATCTCCCATTTTATTTGATATCGAACGATATAATAGTAGAGGCTGACTCTAGTTTGTCTTTGAATTAAAAAAAAACTACGGTGCCGAGTGCCGCCATTTTTGACGTTTTATTTCGTTAAATCGAAATAATTAATTATTAAAATTTAAACTGTCATGTCTTGATGATTATGCAATTTTAGAGACAGCCAATTATATCGACGTATTGGGTTTGACCAGGGAACCCTCGATTTGTCTTGTCGCAAAAATTAGTCTAGTTTCTTTTGTTGTTTATAAATTGTATAATATGTATATAGAAAAAGCAGTGTATGTAACTGTACATAATTAATTAGGCATTGAAACACTCGTATGATGCTACCATGTTTTTTTTGGAAGTTGTCGTAACTTTACTGGTTGATGCTAGACTTAAGTTTTATTATTTGTGTTATATTGTACCCTTTAAATCCAAATAAAACATTGAAACATAATCTAATGTGTCAAATAATAATTATCACGGGACAATGTCACACAAATTGACCTAGTCTAGCTCTAGGCTTGTGCTATGGGTACTAGACAACGATAAACTTACTTATATAGAGAAATATATACTTAAATACATAGAAAACATCCACAGGAACAAATACTCGTGCTCATCACACAAATATCTGCCCTTACCGGGATTTGAACCCAGGACCCCTAGCTTCGAAGGCAGGGTCACTCCCAACTAGGCTAGCGTGTCGTCAAATGTCGTCTAGATCGGTTCAGCCGCTCTGGCGTGAGTAACAAGCATCCATCCATGAATGCAAATTTACGCACTTAAATTAGTAGTTAGATTTTGAACTATTACCTTGAGAACGGACAACGCGAGTCCCTTTCCTATGATGAGATGAATCAAAAACTGCGCCAAGTTCGTCATGCTTTGCTTCGGGACATTCTCCAAATCCTTTATTTTGTCCCAAACAGCAAACTGGATAGATAACTGAAAAAAAAGCATGTTTTCAATGTTTTTAAGTATGTATTTCTCTAAATAAGTACGTTTATCGTTGTCTAGTACCCATAGTACAAGCCTAGAGCTTAGTTTGGGACTAGGTCAATTTGTGTGACAATGTACTGTGATTTATTTATTTATTTTATTTAATTTCAATAAAAGTAAGTTAAACACACAAATAGTTGGGAGGAACCGTAAAATGTTCTTTTTTAATTAATTAAATAAAAAATAATAATAAACGAAGTTAAAATTGGAAAAAGTCATGAATCGGAATAAAAATTGCCTAGTAGGAGACGATTTTATGTGTGTCTGTGTGTCTACCAGTGCCATCGCAGCTCCCAAACGGATGAACCGTTTTGTACGTTTCTTAGCCAGGTTTTGTGAAAATTAAGTTCTAAAAAAAGCCGGTCAAGTGCGAGTTGGTCTCGCGCACCGAGGGTTCCGTACAAACTTATAAGTATGTAAAATGGTATTGTGCGAGAAACTTGACTTTGCCGTACAAAAACTGCTGTCTCCAACTGTAAATAAGCTTGTAATCATATTTTTTTTTGTGATGTACAGTCAAGGTCATAAATATGTATACACTTTAGTACCTTGTCTATTTAACGTCATGTTTAAACTGCCATATGAAATTGTCACAGCGATTAAAGTGACAAGGTACTAAAGTGTATACATATTTATGACCTTGACTGTAGCAAAAAATTCACGATTTACGAATATTTTCCTTTTACGTGTGCTGTAAGACCTTACTTCTTGCCAAATTTCACGATTCTAGGTCTCTCAAAACTACCGTATAAATTATGATTCCTTGAGTATCGAAATGAACGTTTTACGCGGCATAAACGGCCATATCTTTATGTTGCGTTAACTTAGAAGTTTGATTTTTTCACAGCTTCAAGGGACTGTAGGCCCGAGTATGTGGTTTTAATTTCTCGATACCACGTTCCCGATACAAAGGGTTTTGATATACAGACGGACGGACGGATGGACAACAAAGTAATCCTACCCCGGTAAAGGCAGATATTTGTGTGATGTTTGTGTGCGCCTGTGCAGGGTCCGTCCGGATCGCTACCGACACAGTGTTCGCATTGTTGTGTTCCGGTGTGGGGATAAGACAACCGGTGAAATTACTAGCATAGAGGCATTCCATCTTAGTCCTCAGGGTCGGCAACGCATTTGAGGTCTTAGGATTATAGTCTTGAGAATTCAAATGTCTATGGGCCTCAGATTCCACTTACCATCAGGTGGCCTGAGTGCTCGTGTGCCTTCTCCAAACATAAATAAATAAAAAAAAAAAGTTTGTTTGGAGCTTAGTTTGGGACTAGGTCAATTTGTGTGAGATTGTCCCGTGATTTATCTGTTTATCTTTTATTTATCTTTATCATTCTATAAGGCTTCCACTTTTCCTTTTGAGATACGGAACCGTAAAAAAGGGTAAACACATGAAAAGTGCCAATACCTGATACTTTCGGTCCACGTCGCACAGCTTGAGCCCTAAGACAGAGTAATAAGGGTTATAATTCTTCTCCTGGAGACAGCACGCGAGGAGCACGTGCACTATCTCCCTCTCCTGCTGCCCTTTCAGGCCCAAGTGCTGAAGTTTCTCGAACGCGTCCATGTAGTCCTGGAAATATAAAAAGACGGGTAAAAACGTTGATTCCTAATTAAATTATTTATTAAAATTAAAAAGTATTTTATTTTCAAGAAGTTTAAATACAAATATACAGTTTTTTTTTTAAATACAGAAATAAATTTACATCAAAACAGGATAGAATAAAAAGCAAAGTAAAAAAGAATAACTTATATCTAGGCAATGGGCGCCGCTCTCGGCATGTGCTGGGGCCCGGAAGCCCAGCGCTGATTTTCAGATCGGCCCCTGGGTGGAGTGATTCTGTTACGTTGGCAACGTCCAACGTGGCGAGTGTTCATTTCAAACGAACTAGCGAAAGGATTTTATGATTAACCACGAGCGAAGCGAGGGGTTCAAAAATAGAATCCTGAGCGTAGCGAGTGTTCCAACACACGAGACGTAAAATAACTTTTCACCCGTGTATAACACAAAACTTTTAATAAGCGAGGAAAATAAGAAAAAGGGTTTGTACTATCAATTATTTCCGTAATTCCACAGGTGTTAATACGTCTTTGTCACTCGAATCACTCATTTTAATAATCAATCAATCAATCATTATAATAATAAAACAAGCTAGAGAAACATGCGAATATTTAGTGTTGACGGTTGAATTGAACAGTTTTGATTTACGTTTTTTTATAATATCGGATGCGTTTTGTTCGCACATCGACTTACTTGGACTGTCAGAACATTTTATCCGTTTTTACAAGAAAAATTAAGGTTAATGTTGAATGCTGATATTTATGAATTAAAATAAAGTTGTTAGACTGTATTGAATGTTTTTTGCTCGAAACAATTAATTAATTGTTATGTTAAAAATTCAGCACTTTTAACGTTTTACGTTTTGTTAGCTGTCAAATATCACTTAAGCTGCCTTCAAATGTCAAAATTCTTTGTTCACATGTGGATAAAAAGCGATTGCTATTTATAAGTAGGTGAGGAAGAAACCTCCGCAGCCATGATGACGCAGAAGATGGTTCTCCTGACGTCGGTGTTCATCCTCTGCCGGCGCGCCAGCCGCAGCAGCCCGCGGTCGCCGGGCGGCGCGCGCGCGGGCGCGGCGCGCGGCCGGCTGCCCTCCCACGCGGACCCCACCACCCACCACTTACCGCGAGTGTCCGCTGAAAAAAAGTTCCTGTCAAAAATTTCACATCTGGGACAAGCAGTCATTTACTGCTTCACAAGACCAACCGATGTCCGAACTCGGTGGGTTGTTTTGTTAGATGACTCTCCCAAAGTAATTTTTTCTTTGACGCTAATTTTCTTTTCACGTTTTTCCCGAACGCAGTAATTACCAATCGATTTGTGATTTTTTTCCTGGCACCATATTTTTACTGACGTGTTTTTCAAACAAAAATCTTATTTGGCACAGTCGACGGAGCTCCGCTGTTGCGGAGCACCTATTTCTGAGTTATTTGGCCCTCCAGGCTAGCTGCGATGTAATTACTTTTGGGTAAAAGTGCGACTGGGATAAAATCGAACGGGAATAAATACGACCGTAATAAAACAGAACACGGAAAAAACATTTGGGTTAAATCAGAGATCAATACCGGTATTAATTAAAATTGAAATATCTTCCTGAATTTGCATTATTTCCTTAATATTTTCGACTGTAAATTAGGTAATACCACTATTCTATTATATAAATTATTTGAAGAGCAAAAATATTTAACAATAAGCGAGATACCAAAATTGAATACCGGTATTTTTGTATGAAAATAATACCGGTATACGATCCCTGGGTTAAATTATAGAATGGGAAAAAATGCGAAAGAAATATCGCATCACGGTAATAATGATTTTGTGAAAATAATGTCAACAAAACTACTTGTACATACTTACATACATAACATCATGCCTTCATTCCCAGAGTGAGGTAGGCAGAGCTATAGAAATACTAACAAATGTAAAAGGACTTGTTTATAATTACAAACAATTTGTCATTTGATTATTAAGTTATTCAACAATTAAGTCGTCCTAAATGTGTCCAGGAATAAACTATAATTCTTTGTTCCTTTCTTTCCTTCAACCACCTATGAGAGTCAATAATTCAAGATAACTCACCTCTGAGCAGATCTTCTAACGTGATATTGAGCGGCGTCACATAGTTTCCTTTCCTGATAATCCCGCGGATAGATTTCTTAAGCTCTTCCACAAACGACGGGTCGTAGTTCGGTATTTTATTTAGATTATTATTTTTCACCGCTAGCAAAACCTCGAGTAAGAACTTTATTCGGGACCTGGGAAAAATACAAACTGTCAGCTAAAACAGGATCTTGAGATGTGAGTGCCGAATTTAGAACACGACGAACTACCAAGCCTAGAAAGCATTTATTTACGTATAGCTCTGCTCTGCACCATGAAGTTGTAGTGCCCAGGGACCCGTCCACCCATTCATCGATAAAAGCCTTTGAAAGGAGATCCTATTATTTCATAACAAACGTTTCACAAATGATTAATTTCACAAACTGCCTCACCTCACCTGCGTTTTTTTCCGAAACTGTAAATAATTCTGGATTTATTTCGGGCCCATCGTGTAGAACCCTATAGGTTAGGTTAGTGTTATAAAAATCCTGAAATATTTGTAGTCACAGAAAAAAAGCAGGTTGGCAAATGAATAAGTTGTGAAACGATGCATTTGTCAAAGATTTGTCGGCGAAAAGGCAGAGAAAAACCTTTGAAATACTAACGTACTAACTCAATAGAGATACCCCACTAAAAGAATAACCTCTTGGCAAGAAATATATGACTCGGTTATTTGTTAAACTAACCATGCACTATAAGGGAAACCTTAACAGCTAAAGAACAGATAAACTCTTATGAATTGCAGTTGAAAAAACATATCGAACGGCTTTTCTAAGTAAAACCCATTCGAAACCCATTGAATGGGATAGCGGGTTTAAAAAGCAAATCGAACGGCTTTTCTAAGTAAAATCCTTACAAAAACCCATTCGAATCCCCTTGAATGGTATAGCAGGCCGGTCCCTGGTGGTTGGACCCTTCGAATTCTACTGTGACCTCTCGTCACATTGCTCTGCAGTCTAGTGCAGAGACCACCGAAAAAAGAAACCGGCTAAGTGCGAGTCAGACGCGCGCAACGAGGGCTCCGTACCGCCGCACAGTAAGTATTATTTTATCCGATTTCAAAACGAATCAGCGAGAGCCCGACTCTGACTTGACCATTTTTTTGGTTTTTTTCACGAGTGTTTTAATGCCTAATTAATTATGTACAGTTACATAACATACATACATACATAATATCATAAAAACAACAAAACAAACTAAACTAACTTTTGCGACAAGACAGATAGAACGTCAAAAATGGCTATAGCCGTAGTTTTTTTTTAAATTCAGAGGCAAACTAGAGTCGGCCTCTACTATCATATCGTTCGATATCAAGTAACATGCGAGATGTGTCAAAATTGTATCCAATTGACATTTAATTTCGAATAAAATGTAAATGTTTAGAACTCATCACAAATATGTGTAGATAAAGGTATATAAAGCGAAGTGGCTCACCCCGCCTCGGCCTCGTGGTCGAGCCGGGCCGCGCGCGCCTGCGCGGCGTGGAGGAACTCCTTGAGCGCGGCCGGCTCGTCCTTGCGCAGCGCGGCGCCCGCGCAGCGGAACGCGACCAGCACGCAGTCGATGCTCTTCTCCGTAAAGTTGGAAAGCAGCCGCTTTAGCACGTCGTAGAGTAGGGTCGCGTGGTATATCTGAGTTAAAAACATTGTCATCAAAAACAGATTCACTGGACATCTCCGCAAAACCAATCTGAAGGAAATCCCTTACATACAGGTAGATTAGAATCGAGACGCCAAGTCAAGGACGTCCCTATAGTTAATGGGTTCAATCGAGTTCAAGGCCAAGGACGTCGCTATTGTAATACAAGGCCACGATGTGTAGAATCTTCCATTATCGAACTATCGAGAACGTCCCCGGCGGGTCAAGGTCCATCGGTCATTCGAAAAGGAATTCTGGGCTGACGGAATCAACAAGTTTTTTACAGTTGTTGGTATTTCTGTTGCTCTGCCTACCCCGCTCTGGGAATGAAGGCGTGATGTTATGTACAGTCAAGGGCATTAATATCTATACAGCCATTGCGTCAAATATGGACCTTATTGCCAGCGCAATAAAGGTGTATAGATATTGTTGACGTCTTGTGAACGTATATAATTATATTTATGCCCTAGACTGTATGTATGTATGTAACATTATAAAGCGGTAAATTTTGTGAGGTTGTAGGGGGAAATCCCTGGATCTACTTAAAACCGATTTTGAAAATTTTTAAACCAATAGAAAGCCACGTTATTTGCGAGTGTCATAGGCTATGTTTATTTTCCTACGTGGACGGAGTCGCGGGCAACAGCGTGTATTACATGAAAATTATGAAAGATTGTAAACTTGATAGGTTGCCTGAAAATATGTTCTTAAAAAAATTACAATGGGAAAGAAAATTACAGTGAAAGTTTGTAAAATTATAGTTTGCCTAAAAAATAGTTGGTAAAACATCAGGGAACCGTCAAACTTATAACACTTTTCGATTCAGGGTTAGAAACACCAATTCCGGCATACCTTGAAGCTGTACAAGTAGGCGAGGCAGCACACGATGTTGTCCAATGTCTTGTCTCCCATCGGCTGCGGCTTCTGCATCAGGCTGTCGAAGATCGTGCAAAGCTCCTCCAGAAAATGGGCCCCTGGAATGGTGAAGTTTCCAAACTGATATGAAACTGCCTTTACTTAGGCTTGGCTATTAGGCTAGCAGTCCCATTCTCTTTGTTTTTATGTAATTATTAATGAATCCGATTGTCATTTCAAATATGATGTACACGTGGAGTACAATTTTATAATATTACATATATACACGACACATTTGGCCGCGTGGAGAAACAAGAAGCAGAAACAGGGCCCAACTCGCTGGACTGAACCCTCACTGAAAGCCCTTAACTGCAACACCCCGTCAGCACTGAGCACTGCATCAGACTCAACAAGAGCAACGTGGAGTGCTCTATGTAAGAGAGCCACTTATGGTGGTCACGACCCTGCCACGGCCATGAGGAGACGACCAAGAAAATGACACTAAACTAATTATAAAGCAACCATAGAGAACAAGGAAGAAGACAAACTTATCTTGTGTGGCATACTAATTGAGAGTTTCGGAGAAACCTCATTCTACAGCGACGATGACGCCAATTTTGGCAAAACAGGACCACGTTGTTTTGTCACCTGTGTCACTAGTATCTCTGTCATCTAGTAGACTGTCAGTTATTAGAAATTATGGGTCTTGTTACCCGAAAGAAAAATTGTTTGTGTGTGTGTGTGTGTGTAAAAGATCATAATTCTTATTGTATTCATAGAGTGGACTTTCCGAGAGTGAGCCTGAAGCATAGTCGACAGTGATTTTGACCATATAAAGAAGTCGTACATACCTTGTTCCAGAAGTGAGAACTGTTGTAGTACAGAACGGCTAGCAAAAGTTTTATTTTCTCGCTTGTCGCATCTCCATCGTTACAAACTAGATAAAAAGGGAGATCCAAGCGATAAATAAGTCGCGGATAACTTGTGCTAGCCGTCCAGAGATCGGGCCACAGCTGAGGGCACGTACCGATCTCGTGGCCCACGTTGGCGTGCAGCGCGGCCACGAGCGCGGCGTGCTCGGCCGCCAGGCGCGCCGGCGTGGCGCCCGCGCCGCCCGCCGCCTCCAGCCACAGCGCGCACAGCGCCGAGCTCACCGAGTGCCGGCTGTTGGACGCGTACAGGGCTTCGATGGACGTGCTGGCCCAGTGGAGGTTTGTGTGAGCGAGCTTGTTTAGGACACCTATACAACAATTTATACAAACGTTTTTCTTTGGTACACGTGCGGAAATTACATTTTTATGATTCGAATTATCCAAAAAAATATTTGGGTCATACACAGATTTAGGTTACCGTCTTTCCTGTGGACACACCGAAAGTTAACGTTTTTAAGGCACTAATTTTCTAGCTAAGCCCATACCCACAAAAACGAAGTCAGGACTGCTTTAGACCTATCATATAAAAACATAACTTATATGCACTCAAGCTCTTAACTATTGACCACAGGAGAGACAACTTTTGTTCTTAAGAGTGTGTATGACCCATTCGGCGGTTTTTCTTTTGTTTAGCAGCAGTCCCCGCATCGTCTCCGACTTTACGAGCCGCCTGACGAGCAAGTCCCGAATGTTATTGACTAGTGCGGAAAGTAGTTATTTTTCATGAATGCTAGAACCCATGGAAAGAAGTACTTTAGGAGTAAATAGTTTGACAAAAATACGCAGACTGTCACAAGGGGCGTGCTTCTGCCGTTGGGCTTTTTAAAACAAGGGACATCTAATGTGTGTTAAGCTCTTCTAGTATGGCGAAAATGGCGCCAGATAAATATTTGTTTAATATTTTTCTATATTTCTATTATTCTGTATTTATAACATTCTTATTTATACCTTTTAAAATGGTAAATCCAAGATCGATTGCACTTACTCTTTATTTGCCTTTTCAGTTGAATCAAGGCTTGATCTGAAGTGGAATCCTTGTTTCTCAAATGTGGCGGAATATAAGCACCTTTTTCTTCCTGAAAATAATAACATTCAACTTAACTATTGCCATATTTCTGAGAACTGTACATGAGACAATGATTAATAAATAGCCAAATCATACCTTTATAACATTTCCTTCTTTATCCCTTTTTCTTCCATATATATCTTCCCACATATCAGGTTTTTCTTTGCTCTTGTCAGATTTGTTATCATTTTCATCACCAATTTCAGAGCCATTTAAGTCATCATCATCATCAGACAAATGCGAAACTTCATCATCACTAAACATTTTTGATAATTCTTCTTCTGTGACCACTTTTTCTTTTTTGTTTGATTTTTCTGGTTTCACTGAGACTATTTTTTCTTTCTTATGTTTGGACTCCTTTTGGTTTGATTTTTTAGTTGTTTTTTCTGTAAAACAATTAGTGTTGCGTTTGTTAATTAGTTTTTAATTTTAAATTAATTAATTATTCTCAAGTTATGTATTATAAATATCATTCCTACCCTCAGGTTTTTCATCAGAACCACCACTATTACTTAAATCATCATTACTCTCTCCAAAATCATCCTGATCACTATTTTCATCATTACTGATCATTTCATCTTCATTAAAACTGCCAGCATTACTCATATTTTCATCCATTTCATTATCACTGTCAATGTCACTATTTTTTTCATCCATATCATCTTCATCATCATCTATACTGCCAACTGTATCATCATCATTCTTTTTCCGTATAGTTTTCTTAGATTTCTTTATTTCTTTTCCAGTGACAACAGCCAAGTCTTCCTCAAAGTCGGACTCTGCCTCCACATTGGCTAGATGTTTCTCAGCTGCTACTATTTGCTCTGTAGTTGACCTATCACAGATTTCTAATAAATCTGAATGTATTTTAAGAAATATATTAGATTATTTTCGTGGCTAAAGAAAAAGTGTCTCCCAGATCTGTTTTGTATGTAAATCTAGGAGTGTGACACAGCATGTGCTAAAAATTCCCACAATATTAGCGAAAACATTTCCTACATTATACCTAACCTATATTATGCAGTAGTGTTTTCGCACTGTTTGTTTCTGGGTATTTACTAGTATAGAGGCATCCGTTCTTAGTCTGTAAGCTTAACAACACATTTGCAATCTGGAGATTGAAAATAAGACATTTAATTATAGTTGCAACACTATTCAATTCTAATTAAGGCATTATATTTGTTCTAATTAAGGATTGATTTTTATGTACTTTGTAAACTACAAGGGTAAACTCACAAGGCACATTTTATAATCAAAAGTTTACCTTTACCTTGTAATGAAACTTACTCCCATTGGAGGCTTAAGCACAGATCCGTGCCTACAAATTTGGTTATCTTTTTGTAATTTTTAAAGCTTAATTTTATAGACTACTAGCGACCCGCCCTCGCTTCGCTCCGGATTAAAGTATTATACATATAAACCTTCCTCTTCAATCACTCTATCTATTGAAAAAAACCGCATTAAAATCCGTTGCGTAGTTTTAAAGATTTAAACATACATAGGGATATAGGGACAGAAAAAGCGACTTTGTTTTATACTATGTAGTGATATCTTAATCAGAATAAACTAGAACTTGGTACTTTTCCTCCCTCCTGCTTACAAGGGGTTAAAGTATTGTTATTTTTTATGATTTTCTTGCAGCACTTCTCAGCTATGATGGTCTTGTCCAAAGCGCCAGTAGATTCACTGCATTTTACCAACATGTAAAATAAAATAATAATCATTTATTTCAAGTAACTGGACTCATAATATTGTTAGTATACACACACTTAAAAGCTACTTAAGTACATACATTTCCGATTAATTTAACTAATATTTTCTCATTTGAGCACTGCAAGGGGCATGAAGTGCGTTGCAGTGTCGTAAATACAAAATCAACAATCCAGCCTCTCCGCAATCAACTTCAACAAGTTGTTGGGGCTGGCCCGGACGCATGTAAAGGAGCCCTCATGTGGCCTGAATAAATAATTAGAGTTCTCCAAATCTTTGATTTTATTTGCTTGGCTTGGGAAGTTATTAAAAGGATACAGTCTAATCCATCGTCAGAGAAGAAATTCTTCTTGTTTTTAACCTTATTCAAGCCAAGCTGCTTCTCCAATTTCTTTATCATTTTGTCCTCTTCCTCATTAGCCTCCAAGAAGGTCTTTCGTCTCTGTTCCTCCATTTGGGATTTTAGGCGGTCTGCTTCTTTTTTCTCTTTTAGGCGTTCTTTTTGAACTACATCTAGCACCAGTGGCTGCGAATTTAGTTTTTTCTTCTGAAATATTGAGAAATATTTATAAGTTTGATGTATGAAAATGGTAATTATTTCAAGCATTCCACGAAATTCATGAGAATAGTGATTATTAAGCAATCTAAACAGCGAAATGTGATCCGAGGCATGTGTAACATTAAAAATGTTCCACATTAATATTAACTTCACGTTCATAGTATCTAAGTTTTGTTTAACCTTTACTTCAATTACAGGATCTGGTTCATCAGGTGGTCGCTTGACAAACCTGCCAGCAACGTATTGAGGCTGGTCTTTTAAAGTTTTCTTCTTCAAGTAATGTTCTTGCCTATGAACCTTCTTTTGTTGTCTTTTCTGTTTTCGAAGTGCTTTACGAGTGTTTGGAAAATTGTCTCGAGCTGCTTTTTTCACTTTCTTCATGACTGTAGCTTTAATTCAGGTAATTTAATAAGCAATTATATCAAGAACCGATTTTTTATTTTAATAACAAAAGTTAAGGTTAGCTTTAAGTCACTTTGACAATGACAGTGACAAACAGCATGTTCTCAGTTCTTTCTACGTTTATAAACAGACTTCCTCGACCGCGACAGTATGAATTATTTGCCTTTAGCAGACATATCATATTTATCACGGAAGGTTTTTTATTTAATTTAAAAGTGTTATTAAATGATTACTCTGAATTATGAATATATTATAAGATATAACTAACAATCGGTAAAACTGTTTCTGAACGAAACAAATAGTCCGTAACACGCAGTGGCATTTAAAGCAAAAAAAGAGCAATAAAGTGATAAACGAATAGCATTGGCTGAAAAAATATTCTTAGTGGAAATGTGGTATTGCCAATAAAATTTCAGTTACTAAATTGGTAACAGTATTTTTGAAACACCCATAAACTCAACAAGTACAAAAAGAGATCTATTACATAAAGTGACAGCCAGAACTGATAACCGGAGCGCACCTCCAGACCTCAGTCAGTCTAGTTTGTCTATCGCTCAAAAATCACAAAAAGCGTGATGCGGAGAAATTCTTTCTAAATAAAATATTATAGCTTGTGAGAACTCAAAAGCACCGCCTGGGAGGCACCAGCTCCGGGTTCGTTTAGTGATAAAATATCTGATACACACGAGGCATGATGGTGGAAGGCTCTTCATTTACGAGGACTGATGTGTTCCAAATGGCAATACGCGTTGCATTTGTGTCTGCAGTTACTTATTTTTCTATTAAATGGCTCGTTAACCAGATAGATCCGACGTCCAAGAGTCGGAAGAAGGCCGAGGAGCGAGCACGCGAACAGTTACGCAAGTATGTATCGATCGTGGGAAATACCCGATCTTATTTAAAATTCCGTTGCTTTTTTCGTTATATTGGTATTCGAATTTATTCTAACAATATCCATTTGCATGCTGCGTTACAATTTCATGTTAATAGTAATGGGCTTATGAATAAACTGTCATGGTTGGGAAACCAATGAAAACCCATGAAGTAATGCTTATGAAATCTGCTGATAAAAAAAAAATGAATAAGTTGTGTTTAGTATTTTTTTGCTATCAGCAGATTTCATAAGCATTACAAAAAAAAGCGTCGGAGTTTTTGAAAGTGTTCTTTGTGTACCTTTTGGCTATTTTTAATTACTGTCAAAAACATATAAACATGTTTTTTGCAGTTATTATTATGAAACAGTACTTTTTCCAAACACTTAACGAAGTAGGCAATGTGGCTTTACATTAAATTTACTAATGAAAAGTTTTTATGTTCTGAAAAGGCATTAAAATGATGTCATACTGTTGTTTTTCTTTTTGATGTTTCACAATAAGCCAGCCAACATAAACTGTTTATTAAATGCCTTATGTGATATGTTGTCAATCATAACCAATCAAGCTTAAGAGGCAGGGCCTGTTTTAAAAAAAACTGTATATTTTTAAAGGCCTAAAGAAAACAAAACCATGATTGCATCCATTGTGTAAAAAGAGTTCGGGCCTAACCCTGTATTCAATTAGATTGCCCATACAAAATGTGTAAAAAAAAAATCCAAAGTAAGGCTATCTGTCCATGGTTTAAATATATGGTTTTTTCATTAGTCATACAAACTATGTGGGTAACTTTTGTTACACAAAGGAATCAATAAGTTTTGTTTCAATTAAAGCCCTTAACTATGTACAATATTTTTGTAAACATCCTGCAAACTTAACTTCTGAAAATACTCAGGTCAACTGTCCCTTGGATTGGAGCAGTGAAAAAATCAAACTTCTAAGCTGACACAATCAAAAGATACAGCCGTTTATGCGCCTTTTTTTGGCACGTAAGGGAATCAAAACCTACAGGGTACTTCCTGTGAACTCAGAATCTTGAAATTTTGTATGAAGCAACATCTTATAGCACTGATAAAAGGAAAAAATGTCGCGAAAATCTTAAATTTTTAATTACATTACAAAAAAAAAACATTTTGCGATTGCAAACTTTTATGCAGTTGGTAAACTAATCGCGACCTATGTGAATGTATGGAGGGAACCGTTTTTAAATGGCAAAGTCAAGTTGGTCCCTCAAAACAATTTTTCATTCTTATAAATTAGTATGGAAACCCTCGGTGCGCGAGACTGGCTTTTTTCTTAATATTTAAAGTCAAATTATGTCTATTATTAAATGGAATATGGCATATTCATAATTAGTGTGCGATAAATAAAAAATGGAAAATAAACCTACACATGTAAGAGGGTAATTGCAAAAAAGATCCTAAACTTTTAAATTTTTACAAATTGATAGCATAATTTAAATTTAAAAAATACAACTGAAATCCTCAACACAGGTTGTAGGTGTGTAAACATTGACACTTGTGCAAAAAGTATAACTTTGGCATTTGTAAGTATTATATTGATGCTATGTTGTGATAGCTCACTTTCAAATGGTGTTTATATAAAAATAAAATATAAACTCGAAATATACTTGTTTGGCAGGGCAAGATTCCGCAAAACACAAAAAGAAAAATATACTTGTTGTATTATTTGTTTTTTATGAACCAAGATCTTGCTTATCTAACAGCCAACTACCCTTTTTAAAATAAGGTGTGAAATTCATTACAATATGTTTTTTTTTGTTTACTTGTGGTTTTGTTTTTTTTTTATTTTTTGTACGCATTTTATAATAATATTTGTGGCCAACTTGATATTAAAATTTAGCAATAAGTGCAATGTGGACTAATACAAGATACAATTTTACCACCTAGACTTTAAGACTCAAATTACAATAACTGGCCATGACTTTAGTCCACATTTGTTCTCAATTCCTCATTGTTTTAACATGTTGGATTGACTGTGTATGTGGCCATTGCTAACCTTCATGTACATATATTTATCTATAGCTTTTTCATCAGCTTTTTAAAATTGCTTGGATCCTATTATTGGTGCATTGATTAAAAATATTGTTACTTTAAAAAAAAGCTCCAGTATATATGCTTGTACATCATGCATATTATTTTCTTTCCAATAATTTTCACGTTCCCGTATTGTATCTATTTATGTGTCTACAAGATGGCTACTATACAGTCCGTGCATTGAAGGGTCTCTTCCAGGGCGGGGCTTGGCAGCAAGCACTCGCTGCAGTTGGACAAGCTCTCTGACCACGAGATGATCATCGCTTCGCAGCTGGTTGTGCCGGATGAGATCAATGTTAGTATTTTATTTTAGGTCATGTTGCTAATTGATGAACGTTTTGGGTTAAAATAATTCAATAGAAAACTCAATACTGAATACCTAAGTTTATTGTATTCCACAATTATTGTTAACATTTTTAAAGGATGTAACAGATACAATAACATGTCAAAAGCATTTAGGCTTAGCCAGAGTAGAATGGAGCCTCTGTACTAGTTTATCCTTGTGACACACATACATACATAACGTCGCGCCTTCATTCTCAAAGTGGGGTAGGCAGAACTACAGAATTACCAACAACTCTAGGAAAACTTTTTGATAACTCTAACCACATTTTGCACAATCAGGACCCTGTTTTTGGCAAAATAAAAAAAGGTGTGAATTCAAACCTCTTCAGAATATTAATCAGCATAAATAAAAGTGAATGTTATGGTATGTAACATATAAAATACATCGCCAAGAAAAGAGCCAAGATGTTAAAATTCAAATGATTGGTTACCCCATAGCCCTCAGCTCTCGTAGATGACCATTACCACAAGAATCACCACAAGGCCCGTGACCTCATTTAACTTCTTCTTGACATAAAATGCAACTTTTCTGCATAATTAACCTTTAATTTGCAGGTGAACTGGAAAGACATAGCGGGCCTGGACAACCTCATTCAAGAGCTCCGGGAGACGGTGATCCTGCCCATCCAGAAGCGTGATCTCTTCACCGACAGTCGCCTGACGCAGCCGCCCAAGGGTGTGCTGTTGCACGGGCCCCCAGGTAACACTAGACAAACAACACACGTAATATAAATAGTAAACACAATAAAACGACGACGCGTTGGCTAAAGAAGAGGAAGAGTTAAAGAAACTAATAAAGTAAATGTTTTAAAAAACTAAAAATCATCTTCAAAAAGCAAGAAATTACTTCTTTTAAATGATAGGTAATAGGTCAGTAAGGCCAATAAGCTCACAGAAAAAAATTGCTTATAGTCCTGGGACTGATTGGAAATTAAAAGAAAAAAATAAATAAATAGGCCAGTCCAACTGATTGCGGCTTTTGGTCGGAGACATAAAAATATAGTGGGACGCCGACTTCAGTTGGACAGACCTATTTCTAACTTTTTGATGACGGTTTTTAGTTTTTTTTTTAAATATTCTATTTCATACCTTTTAGTGACCATCATAATAATACAGTTATTTAATGTAGTCTATGTATATTTAATTGAATTGAATTTTACTGAATACATTTATTCTTATAATATTTGAGGAGTTATTGGAATTCAACTTCATGGCAATTGGACCACGGTAGTACACCCCATCAAACAAAAAGAGATTTTTCAAAATCTATCCATAATTGAGGAAGTAATCGCGTAACAAACACAAAAAAATACAGTCGATTTGATAACTTCCTTCTTTTTTGAAGTCGGTTAAAAATTAAACATATTGGTTGGTAAAAATGTGTATTTAATATGACAACTCGTTAGCCTAGTTGATAGTGACCCTCTTACGAAGCTAGGGTCCCGGGTTGAAATCCCGGTAATGGCAGATATTTGTACGATGAGCGCGAGTATTTGTTCCTGGGTATGTTTACCTCTCTCTCTATATAAATATGTTCATCGTTGTCTAGTACCCGTAGTACACCCCTATAGCTTAGTTTGGGACTAGGTCAATTGGTGTGAATTTGTCCTATGGAAAAAACATGGAATTTTAATAATTTGTATGTATTTAATTCCAGGTTGCGGCAAGACCCTGATAGCCAAGGCGACGGCGAAGGAGGCCAACATGAGCTTCATCAACCTGGACGTGTCGCTGCTCACCGACAAGTGGTACGGCGAGACACAGAAACTGGCCGCCGCCGTCTTCAGCCTCGCTGTAAAATTGCAGCCCTGCATCGTTTTCATAGGTAAATAAATACATTTTTCACTTCTCATAACAGCCATGTATAGGCAGACTAATGATGGATTGAATCCCTAGAGACTAAATAAAGTGACACTTTACTCCCTAGGGACTAAAGTACTTTTTCTTTTTATTAGGGTTCCATCGGAGTCAAACTAGGAACCCTTATAGTTTTGCCATGTCCGTCTGTTAGTCCGCAGCCTAGCGCAGACTCTTAATACTAGAAAGCTGTCATTTGGCATGAATATGCATATTAGTCACGCCAACAAAGTGGTACAATAAGTAAAAAAAAAAACTGTTTTTCTCGGTCTCTTCGGTTGCAGCCATTCAGACATATTCTGCACTCGTCCGAGAAGAGAATTGGGGTCCATTGCTCAAGGGTCCAATTCTTATGAATTGCTGCAAATGCTCTTCGGGCTGTACGGTGCCGTGCCAGATACCTGGGCCCCGTCACAGGCCTCCTGGGTGTTAAATTCGCTGCCTTGAGTCTTCTTCTCACTGTCCACTCGCTGGCAACCACTCCTCGCACCTCACGCAGACGCTGCTGGATGGTAACTCCAGTCTGGTGACGATCTCGGAGAGATATTGAGACAATGAAGCGGTCGTCGCGCTCTGAGGTGCACCTTCTGCGGCCGCTTCTTGGTCTTGAAGTAAAAGACCCAGTTTGGTGGAACCTCTGGTAAAGTTTACAAACTGTATATTGGCTCAAATTCACCTCGGCAGCTACTGAACGTTGACTACGCCCTTCTTGCAGTAGCTGGACGACTACGGCGACTTGAGCTTCAGTGGCTTCCATTTTTTCCAGGTGTTCTGCACAGGATAATTTGCGGAGATGTGTACCGGTCGACTTCTGATAAGTGACTGATAAGGAACCCCCCTCTACCCCCATTATATAGGGGTCAAGGGTAGTGCAAGTCGTGCACGTCGTAACGAGTAAAGGCTCACAAACCGGGAAATTGCCCATAATCTGAAAAAATCTGGGCCAATTTTTATGTTTCATAGCTTTTTATAAAGCTAATATTTCAAGAAACGTAATTACATGTCAGTAATTTAGAAAAATAAACCAATTTACAAAGATATTGGGTTCACATGAAAAAATGCAAAGTGATTCGATACTTTTGCTCGCGGGTGTATTAAGCTTCAAAGCGCCAATTTTTGTTAGTCTCAAGTGTCCCACCCCCCCTCAGCCAAAACTACAAGTACTAAAAATCTGGAAAAAACTTAAATGAAAGTACATATAACGAATTTTAAAGGAAAACTATCATGACTAAGTAGACATCAATGGTTTTTGATATACAGGCGATTAAAGTGTTTATACCTACTAAACTCATCTAAGACGGCACCAATTGACTTTAAATAGAAAATTATTTATTACTTGTTAATTTTTAGGTTGGGCATACAACCTCCACAGCTTCAGTCTTCGTTTCGGAAATGTTAAAAAATCAAATGATTAAGTTGGAATTTTTGACGTGTCTATATTAAAACTACTGTAATTTGACACTTCTTTTTCTCGCAATCGAAGTGAAAAGTAATGTGTTTAACTTTACACTAAAAAGCCATAATGACACGCGAACTTCATTCACCCACTCGTGGACCACATCCATCTCATAATCGCTTACTTTTGTCCCTTTTTAAACAATCTACCACACACACCACATTCACCATTGGCACGGATTACTAATGTAATGCAAGCCACAGGAGTTTAGTAACCTTCGAGTGATATACATATACTGCTTTTTACTACACTTAAGTACAAATAAATAAAATAATGGCTGCCTGATCTCTGCCGGCCGCCCGGCAAATATACGGAAAATAAATGTTTTAAAAAACTAAAAACCGTCTTTAAAATCAATTAATAACTTCTTTTAGATAGGTAAATAGGTCAGGTAGTTTTAGATAGGTTTAGGTAGGTAGGTAGGTAGGTTTTAGATAGGTAATAGAGATACAAACATGCACACGCGCACACACACGCACACACACACACACGCACACACACACACAAACACACTCACACACACATACACACCATACCGTACTGCAAAATTACTATTTCAGATCCTACTTTATTTTTGAATAGACTTCTCGTTTATTGTGTATCGAAACATTAGATCTAATGTACATTTTAACTTAAATCTCAAGCCGCACTACTCTGGTAATTCTTAATGATATTGAATCCCACGATTCAGGCCTTGCCTAGTGTGGGAATCACAGGTAATCTTGTAAGCAAATTCATACTTTTGTGATCAATAAATGTTTGTTTGTTTGTTTTGTTTTGTTAGTCCAACTGAAGTCGCATGCCACTATATTTTTAACCAAAAGCCGAACTCAGTTGGACAGACCTATTACCTATCATTTTAAACGAATTTATTTCATGCTTTTTGATGACGGTTTTAAAAACTATTTTAAAACATTTTATTTCATACCTTTTAGTGATCATAATAATACTGTTATGTTGTCCACGTATACTTATTTATTTCTATAATATTTGAGGAGTTCCCTCGATTTCTCCAAGATCCCATCATCAGATCTTGAGGTGCTGGAAATGGGACCAACAAAAAAGTATACCCAAACGGACAAAACAACATATTTTTCAATTCGGTAAACATAAATTTGCGGGTGGTAGGACCTTGTGCTGGGTCCGTCCGGATCGCTACCACCATCTTATCCGATAACCTACCGCCAAACATTAGTCTTCGCATTGTTGTGTTCCGGTTTGGGGATAAGACAGCCGGTGAAATAACTAGCATAGAGGCATTCCATCTTAGTCCTCAGGCTTGGCAACGCATTTGCAGTCTTAATGTCTATGGGTCACAGTCTCCACTTACCATCAGGTGGCCTGTGTGCTCGTTTGCCTTCTCAATGCCATAAAAAAAAAAAAAGACCCGACGAATCGAGAATCTCCTCATTTTTTTATAAGTCGGTTAAAATTTGTCTATCGTTTATTTACTACATTATACTGTGATGTTAGTTCTTTATTGACAGTTATTGTCGTGTTGCAGACGAGATCGAGTCATTCCTGCGCACGCGCACGGCGCACGACCACGAGGCGACGGCCATGATGAAGACGCAGTTCATGTCGCTGTGGGACGGGCTCATCACCGACCCCGGCTGCACCGTCATTATCATGGGTACATACAATCAACGTTATAATTCATTCATGGCAGATGTTGGTAGTCTACCTACCCGGTGGGAACGAGTAACCAGACATATTTTAACCATCGATTCTAGAGCCTATTTGGAGTATATAATGTAAGTAACATGAAATGAAGTCCAATAAAGCAAAATTTTATTTCTTAAAAACAAATCCATAGTTAATTTATTTTGAACTTTGTCATTAAGAAATTGATTAACTTAAATTATTTTGTACGTTGATGATATTGCTACTTACAACATGAATCTTTCTAGTAAATAATGCTTTAGGTTCAAATTAAATCAACTATGATATGGAATTGTTTTTTAAATAATAAAAATCTCGGAAATTATTCTAAATTGGATTTCATGTTATATATACCACATTATATACTCCAAATAGGTTCTACAATCGATGGTTAAAATTTGACGGGTTTCTCGTTCCCACCCTGTATATCCTACCTACGGCTAAAAAGACGCTGAAAGTTAGTATTTTTAAGAGGATTCTGAAGCGATGCTTAAACCGCGTAGCTGTCAAAAATAGTCTATACAAATTTAGCTCCGGGTGATAACGTTTCTCACCCCCTAAATCTAATCGAATTTCCACGATTATTAAATATGCTGAAGATATTATAAAAATCTAGGTCCGTACGTTTCCGCTTTTGTTTTTTTTCCTTTCCAATAAATATTTTTCTGTAAAGGAAACCGTTCAGACCTAGATTCTCATAATATCTACAACATATTCAAAAATCGTAAAAATCGAACAACGTTTAAGGGGAGATAAAGTTATCGCATTTTGTATGGAAATAATTTGCTTCACAGTCCTCTTAAGTGCATTGTTATATTTAGGGTCGTCGTTGTTTTGTAATTACTTATATTGTTTAATAATTCAATATATAATTAGCTCTTATAACACTTCTGCCTATTATTAAGACAGTCGTTACGCCTCGTATCCTAAATATAGCACTTATTTACAATAGCTTAAATGATGTTACATAATAATTTCTAAGCTTTACTTGGGTAACAAATGTGTTCTCGATCTCCAGGAGCCACCAACCGGCCGCAAGACCTGGACAAGGCGATCCAGCGACGCATGCCGGCGTCGTTCCACGTGCCCATGCCCAACGAGACGCAGCGCGAGCGCATCCTGCAGCTCATACTGCGGGACGAGCCCGTGGCGCCCGCCGTGAGTACCGACTACACACAGCTTACAATCTTTCCAGATTTATATGGTCACTGCTTACAGAAATGCTTAGATAACGGCCAAAGATGTATGGGCGTTTTTCTCGATTTAGCGAAAGCGTTCGATAAAGTTTCCATTCCGATATTACTAAGGAAACTAAAGAGTTTCGGAGTGCGTGGTCTTGCTTATGAGTGGTTCGTAAGCTGCGTATCGGACAGGCAACAATGTGTCAAAGTAGCCAATCGTATGAGTGGTGAAGTTACGTACATTTCGGAGTGCCTCAGGGGTGTATTTTGGGTCCTAATTTCTTAATATTATACCTGAACGATATCTTCTCCATCCCACTACAAAACTCGGAAATGTTATGTTACGCAGATGATACTGCTTTGATATTTAGTGTTGAGTCTATTCTATTGCTAGTTAAGGTTATTATGTCCAATTAACTTCTGTTAGAATTGGACCTTATAGTGTATAGGGACATAAGATCTAACGCCAAAACTTTAGCGAAAATTATACTTTCCGAGTTAAATATTTTCTGAACGGCCCTCCAAATCTAAAAATTGGTAGTAATAACATGTACCTAGTATGTACATAATGAACAGAACAATTTCAGTTTAAATATTTCTCTCAGACATGCTCTAATAAAATTATGGCTTTTCTTTTGAAAAACGAAGACGCGAAGAGCGTGTACAACTAAAATAAACCTATGGCAACGAATATTTGTCCATTGCGATATTGTTTGAACAAAATGCAAAGAGCAATTTGCACGCAATTGACAGCATTGACACCAAGAAAAAATCCAATACAGTCAAGGTACATAACTGTTCGTTGCAGGGTTAACATAGTGCAACCAAAATTTAAAATTGACTAAAAGGAAATTGTTAGAGGAGGCCTTTGCCATGAGGCACGCTGAATTAAGAGATATAATTTAATATAAACATTTCATCAAAAGTTACTGTAAAGCTTTCTTAATTCAGAATAACAAAGGCTACTGATTGATCATTTCCTCGCGTTTATTGAGAAAAGCGTTATATATGGCTCGGCGGAAATGGGATTGCCTGACTCGTATTTTAGCAAGCCTTGCGGTTGCTCGGCCTGCTAACCACTACTCCGGATACTATTCCGGGCCTGCACACTAACGCACTAACAATGATGTCATTTCCAGATCGAGTACCGTCGACTGGCGTTGGCCACTGAAGGCTTCTCGGGCTCCGACCTGCACGAGCTGTGTCGCCAGGCCGCCGTGTACCGCGTGCGGGATCTCGCGCGCGACGAGCAGGCCAAGGATCAGGTAACAATCTTCTCTCAAGTCCTGATTATACCTACTGATTGAGGTTTAAATACTTACCTGCCAGTCACAACACATTAGATACCTATAAAGAGTTGATAAGGTAATTGGGTACTTGCATTGATAATATCGATAATTTCGATAAACAGCGGCGTTCTCTCCCTACAACTTCTCAAAAGCTCCCCTGAAAATTCGGGGCACCATAAAAATGAGGTAGGTTTAGGTTATTTCAGTTCTTCAGCTGGCCTGGAGGGCCAAAACAGCGGAGCTCCGTCGACTCTGTTAAATTTGATTATTAGACCTCGTTATCTCAAGGCAGGGAAATGTCAAAATAGGGAAGTATCTCAATTGCAAAAATATCATATTTATATTAGCATTTTTTAAGATGGTTCTGTAAGACATATTTTTTTGGAATCAATCGTAAATTGCACCATTTACAAAACAGCTCATTCTCAATTTTTCCATTATATGAAAACAAAATTATGCGACCGTAAAATCACATACTGAGTATTGACGTACTTGTGACTTTTCACAGCAAATAAATAAGTCTAAAGTTATACTTGTAATTTATGATTGTCATTTTAGAATATGTACTTTACTTACAATAAATATCAACCTATGCCAATTGCCTCCATGTTTTCCTATTTTGCCGTCACTGCCCTGAGATAAAGTTCTATTGATCAGTCGGAGAGCGTTGTCGAACCACGCGGCCGGAGGGAGTTTTGGCAGGGTGGTAGGTGTTCAGAGGCTTTCACATAGGCGTCAGGCGGACGGCACCGGCTTTGCCACAGCAAGCACCGCTCTTCGAATGCTCGCCCAGCAGGGGCTGGTGTCCCGCACGGAACCCTCGCGGTTCCTGGCCCGGCAAGCGGTGGTTGGTTGTCGAGTGGGCGGCGCAGGTCGTTTTCCTGTTTTTGTTTTTCGGTCGCGCATGCCACCTCTACAATGACACGACGTCTTCAGGTAACAATGACCCTGTACCACCCTGGGGCCCTAGTCAACATGCGAACGCTACGAACGTTTTTCTTCTTTATCCTGTATGGGATGACATTCTCGTGCGTTACGATAACCCACGTGGTTAGCTGCCATTCCATTTTTGAGCGATAGAAATAAAAAAGTTTAGGGGCTTTTGCATCTTGGCTAGGGCCTTTGATCAGCTACCTCTCTACCCTAGTTGGTAGTGACGCTGCCTGTGAAATTAGCGGTCCCGAAAAAAAATTAGGTCAATTTGTGTGAGATTGTCTCCCGATATTTATTTATTTATTTAAACTGACGAAGATAGGTCGTACGCGTAGTATTAATATTCCACTATATGATTGTGACATTTGGATTGGACAGATAAAAAGTCAAAGCATGGCTTACATACTCCGCGTTTATTAATAAGGGCACTATAGTTCTGCTCCTGTACTGGTTTTCGGCTTTGTACTTCTCTCTCACTTGCTCTCAAAGGCTCCTAGTCTTACCGACTTTACCTGAACCTGAAACACTTAACGGCCACATTCGGTCAGTTAATGACGGCTAAGTCGTTCGCTTTTTTTTTTATATGGCCAGATATCATGAGACAGAGACACCTCGTTAAACGACAAGACATCATGATAAAATTCTTCTCCCCAGGCATCTAAACCGGAATCCAAAGGCGATTCGGATTCCGACTCAGAATACCACGACGCCGTGCGCCCCATCACCATGGAAGACCTTCGGCTGTCGCTCAACAAGCTCAAAGAATCCAAGATACAGTGTGGCACCCTTCCGCCCAGCATGAGGATAGAACTCGATTAGACCATCGTACGTACTTTCGTCGCCAAGGCGGCAAAATGCTTAATTTTAGGCTTGTTCCATTTGTTCCATGGAACTCAACTTTTCCATTGAACTATGATGTGCTCTAAAATTGGTAGTTCCATGGAACTTATTTTTTTCACGGAACTACGCTTGTTTTGAAATATGACGTAATAGGTATTAAATTTGTAGTTCCATGGAACTCATGGAACATGTTCCAGTTTGATAGTACTGGCTTACTTGTTATTTTTACGAGCGATTTTCGATTGTTAGACACACGCTGCATCGATGTTACTTATGTGCCTAGTTTTTTTTTAAAGTAGGTGGCTTTCAAAAAGGCTTCGTCAACAGATCTTATGCCAGAACCTAGAAGTAAAACGACCTTTTTTCCTGACTAGATAACTTTGCATTTTGTAAATGTTCATACGTTCTATCTGTATGTATATCCACTGCACCTACACTTTAATTTCATGCCATCTCACTAGGAAGGATTATTTTCTTCTCCTTGTATTGTTTCTTGATATGTATACAAAGTATTGTTTTGTTTTTTTATTATTTTCCTTAGGCCCAGATCTCCATGCTAGTAACCGTCTCCGGAACTTGGTGACGGTTTAAAATCAAGTTCATGATAGGGCTTCTAGTTCTCCTTTCATAAGTCTTTAAGGCTTTGTGTTTTTGAAATAACCATTATACAGTTAATGATATTGAAGGCTCGTCACATACTTTAAGATTTATTTATTTGCTTAAAAACAACTTCATTTTACCGTTCTCTAAATTACGACTAAGCATTTAAAGTTGGTTTCTGTGGTAAAATGTGAAATTTGGACGGAATAATGTTTGTCTGATTGACAGGGTTTAAAATTCAAGTAACATTATATGGCTATAAAGGGAACCGATTAGATAAGGCAAAAAATGTAAAGTGCTTCACAATGTCAAGTTTATTCATTCTTAAATCGTTGAGTATACTTATTAACAATGTTATTTTTAGAGTTACGGAGGCTTAAAGGAAACTTAATTATACGCTAGTTATAAAAGTAGGTTAACTTAAGAACGACAAAGTTCCGAACCATGTTGAGATTCCTCTATCAATTATCGTAGTAGAGAAGGCAGTGTTAAAAATATGATTCCAACCAGCGAGATTCAAATTTGAAACTAAAACGCTCATTCTATTTTCAACCATACATTGTTGACATCTAATGCCACAACATCAAAGACTTGAGTCGTCGTTGCGTGAGAGATTACCGAACAATCTCCATATTGTGATAAGGGTTGTCTTTTTTGCACCTAGACATTGGTGGAATTATCTGTAGTATTAACGGCGTTATAGTAAGCTTTGCTGGTATGTTGTGGCAACCACTCGCTACGATTTGTGTGGCTTGTTTGCATTGTTGCCATTTTTGGGCTGATTAGTAACTTGTAGCCTCCACACAGTTGGTATGTGGTATTGAAGTAGATTTCACGCTGCCACCTCCTCTTTTCGGAACTACCTCCGTTGTCACATTTAATAGAAATAGCACAACTAATGGCGTATCTATACTTATGGCAAAAACGTGGCCCATCTGCCTTTTTTGTATTTTTTTTTTAATGTTAAGGAGAAGGCACACGAGCACTCAGGCCACCTGATCGTAAGTGGAATCTGAGACCCATAGACATTTAAATTCTCAAGACTATAATCCCAAGACCTCAAATGCGTTGCCAACCCTGAGGACTAAGATGGAATGCCTCTATGCTAGTAATTTCACCGGTTGCCTTATCCCCACACCGGAACACAACAATGCGAACACTGCTGCTTGGCGGGTGGTTAATGGATAAGGGTCCTACCACCACTAAAACAGAAACAAATGATTAACACATCGCACCTTTGGTAGAACAAGGGCCTAATTTACAATGTGACTAGAGGGGAAATTGTGTCCTTGTCCGGTAGAACAAAGGCACAATGTACAATGTGACTAAAGGGGAATTTGTGCCCTTGTCCTACCGAAGGTGCGACATGACTAATACATGAGTTTGACTATTTAAGTTAGACATTAACGCTAAATATAATTGATAATTAGGTATATTTAACTCATTGCCTATTACTCAGTTCATTAGGCAGGTCAAATCATTTTAGAAAATCACGCCTTCACTCCCAGAGTGAAGTAGGCAGAGCTACAGAAATACCAACAACTCTAAAAATACTTGTTTATAATTCTGTAACCACATTTTGCACATTTAGGCCATGAAGTTTACTAGTGAAATTAGTGACAGGTTGCAAGCCCATCGCCTAACAGTACTACAAGCCCTTATTCCCTTAGTCGCCTCTTACGACATCCATGGGAAGACATGGACTTTGCACTATTCTAACCCGGCAACCACACGGAGGTTCCTCCTTCCAAATAATACGTGTAAATATTGAAGTAACGTAAGATTTCATACAATATTCAAGCATTTGCTTACATCAAGTGGCTTTCGATAATAATCGAGATTTTTCAGGAAGAGTAACGACCTTTAACCAGATTAATTATTTCTGATTTTGGACTGGGACTAATTAGTAGTAAAATATTGCAAAGAGTTTGAAATCGCTTTTGTATTTTAGCGTTATTTCTGCCTTGAAAAGTTATACTTTTCAATATTTGTATAAACAAGGGATGGGCTGTTAGTTGCCTGTAAGTGTAATTCGTACCCTACACGTTCGGAGTGATCAAATGTTACCATTCAACCAATAGTCGCTTTACCCGCTTTACTTTTGTATATACGCAATAGAGGTCATTTTAGCTTTTATAGTACTAACAGCACCCAGGGCTGGAATTCTACAAGGTAATAACGATATCGTTTTTGACCTGGGCCTCTATTTAGGTGCGTTAAAACGATATCGTGTTTGACACGTTTAAGAATCGTTTATGTCACAGTCGCCATTATTGTAAATGACATAAGAGTTATCAAAACGTTGACAATACGGAAACAGGGCCTCTATTCAACTGCGTTATAACGATATCGTATTTGACCTGATTCCGTATTTTCAACGTTTTGATAACTCTTATGTCATTTACAATAATGGCGACTGTGACATAAACGATTCTTAAACGTGTCAAACACGATATCGTTTTAACGCACCTGAATAGAGGCCCAGTTCTTTTTCACTACAGTGAAATACCATCGTGTCGCGAGAGATGGAATTATGTTCGCGAAAATTGAATCGGTAAGGGAACAGGGGCCCTAGCCAAGATGCAAACGCTCGTATAGTTTTTCTTTTCTAACGCTCAAAATGTATGGGATGACAGTCGATCACGAGGTTTACCCAAACGCACGAGAACGTCATCCCATACATTTTAAGCGATAGAATAGAAAAACGTTAGGAGCGTTTGCATCTTGGCTAGGGCCCCAAAGCCTATAGCCAAGATGCGTTCTCTATTTCTATTCGTTTGGTTTTTAAACTAATCGCGACACTGGTAGATCACGTGACTTCTCGTATGACGTCATTAGTGACGCGATTGGTTTAAAAACAAAACGAATCGTAAAGTTACCGAACGCGTTATCTTGGCTATAAGCTATGGTGCTGTTATTAGAAATTACAGCCAATAATTTTGTGTAGAATAGTAAGTGAGTTGCTCCTAGCTTCGAATTAAGGTTTGTGAATTGTTGCGTATTCTTGTGGTGCATTTTGGATCGATCTATGTAATATGCAATTCATTTCTTATTAGCTGTCAGGAAATAATAATTATACTTGGTAGGCTAACTAGTATTGTTCTTAAGATATCTATGTAAATTTTGGTTTCCGGATGTATAGAGAGTTCCTAGGGTAGGGTTGGATTGGATTTGGTAGCTAGTTGAATTTGGTTACACACTTATTGATATTCGGAAGATATTTTTGATGGCATTGTTAATTTATTTTTTGTAAAAACAATATTTTTAAATAATGGAATATACAGACAGACTTTGCGTTTGTAATTCTATTAAAGTGTTTTAAAGGTATTTACAAAAACTGTTCTATTTAATGTGCAATTTAATGGGTTAAAAATATCTACTCTGAGACCTGATGAAAATAAAATTATTAACTGTTAAATTACCATAGTTAAATTTGAAGATGTTTAAATAGGAATGTTTCTCTGAGAATCTATTGAATTTACGCTTTGTTAGATTTCAGCTTTCGGGGGTTTCGACGGAATGAGTCGAATAATTTAATAACTAATAAAAAATATTAGATGAACTGCAGGCAGTGTATTCTATTTTTTTATATATTGCTTCATGTGTTACTGCATCCAACGCTTTGATTAATCTTCGCATAGGTTGATAGAACATATATTGGTGACGGTGCGGAAAGATCAAACAGATTTCGATGCGATTCGGTCTTTAAGTGTTTTTTGAGTTCATGTTCGCTTCGCTCGACTGTGTCAACAGTTTGTATAAGCTTCTTATGCTCCTGCTTATGGTTAAATCGATCGATAGCCCATATGTTTCAAGCAAGACGCAAATCTTCGGTGAAACTGCAATACCGCGTAACTAACGAATTGAATAAGTTACAAAATACTCCTTAACAAGTAAGTCTGTAAGGCACATTTTGCAACTTATTGAATTTGTTAGTTTCGCGATATTGATGTTTCATCGACGAAATAGAAAGTCATTGGACTTCGTAGATTAATTAGGCAGTGAAAAAGATGGACATCAAAAATCATTACATTTAAAACAATATTGTGTGCATTTTGTTTATACTTTTATAGTTAAATAGTTGATTGAGATACTGCGGCAAAAATCTAGTCCTCGATGATACATTGTGGAGCATTGTAGTTATTGTGCGATGGTGTTTCAGAGGTAAAAACGACTAATTAATTTACAGACTAAAATTGAATTTCGGTCATTCTCATTAGTATGTATATTCATAATATGTAAACATTTATTGCACATTATAAATGTTGGAAAAATTAAGCAAAAAAAAATCATTAAAAACAAAATAGGTAATTTTTAATTTATTTTAATTAAGGATTTTCCTTTTTTGATTCTTGTGTGGGCATGGCATCATATCTGGAGGCTATGTGGCCTCGCAAATATAATTTTAGAGTAATCATGTGATTACTCTAAAATTATATTCGACATTTGGGTCTAAGATTTATTTATAAACCTAATCGCTAAATAATTGCGTGTTCCACACATTGCGGCCGTACATATCACGTATTATTGATGGGCTAAAGTTCTTTACTACAGTGTTTCAATGCATTGGTGAGGGCTGTGTTGGATTTGTTAAGTTATTCATAGTGTGTGCATTTGTGATTCACTGCACGAAAGTGCGTTAAGTTATACCGTTGCTGTGATTTGCTTTTTCGATGTATTAAATACCTTTTTGCTAGTGTTTTTTTATCAACGTTGGTTTCTATCTGGACCCTATTTGAGAATAGTCAGGTTATTTGCCATAGGTTTTGTATCAGGCTCTCTAAAGAAGCTTAATCTGAACGAGCCATTTGCCATTTACCACTCATACAATGGCATGTGTTTAGTTTTGAATATGTGTTTTTGACCCTGATTTCAAACTGTTTATACTGAACAATGCGATATGGGATCCCAAGTATGCTTTCTAAAAAATGTCTATGGTCTAAATAAGCCGTTGTGTTAAAGATATGTTAATTTAATAGTTTGAGAGTGCCATCTTTGTCTTTCCACCGTTCAACAGTTCTTGCCAGCGTAAACGAGACGGTTGAAAATGTTACTCACGATGCCGCAGTCGTTGTGTAAGAGAGGCCTGATATTAGTTAAAATTGAACATATTTTTATTTAAGCGGTTTTAAAAACAGCTTCTGAATTTGTATATAATGCAAACGTGTGTGGACTTGTTTAGACTTTTTTCCTGTCGATAAATGTAAATTATGAAAAATGTTTCTGTTGAGTGGAACATTCGATTTATCGACTGAAGAAATTCTTGAAATCATTACTTAGTGCGCAAATATTTATTGTGTAAATAAAAGCAATAAATGATTTTAAATTGTTTTATTTAAAAATTAGTTATCCCTAGTTCAGTTTAATTAATGAATTGGTAAATGTGATTAAGTCTTTGGCTTCCCCGAATTATTTCCAATACGGCGTCTGGAAACAAAAGAACAATATGTCAATATAAACACATTACATTTCTGCCATTTTATTTATTAAATATTTTGTGGATGAGACTTCCATAAAACTACCGACGTCGTATTGAACAGTACTTATGTTTTAGATTAGCTATATCGCACCTACGGTGCAACACTGTCACTTATGCAAAAAAGCATTTTTCCAGGAGAAGCATTTAAAGATTTAGTGTGGTATAAAATTATTATACTTTCTGATCTAGAAAAGGCGATTGTTTGATATGATTACTGCTACTTTTAGCTTATATTAAGTTGCTTCAAGGACAGGGTACTTAAAGCGACGTTATGGCATACTTAACTCAATTTTCAAAATTTTGCAAAAGTGACAGTGTCGCACCATAGGTACGATATATAAAATACGTACTTTTATGGACCT
The DNA here is from genome assembly GCA_949316455.1 of Acleris holmiana. Classification (NCBI taxonomy): domain Eukaryota; kingdom Metazoa; phylum Arthropoda; class Insecta; order Lepidoptera; family Tortricidae; genus Acleris; species Acleris holmiana. Next base: position 3,176,582 of record OX438777.1, on the reverse strand, counting down.
ACCAGGTTTGTATTGAACATTGCTAACGATACGCCATTCCTCCAAATTAAATTGTTCCAGGAACTATCAATTTAGTGCTAGCACTATAAATCGGAACATATTAGCGTGGTAAAATAAACATGTGTGAAAATCGTGTTAGTTTGGAACAAGGTACTTATGTATGTAAACTCTTTATTGCACAAAAATATAAATATTACAATTATAATACTAAATTAATGTACAAAGGCGAACTTATCCCTAAATGGGATCTCTTCCAGCTAACCCTGATCAATTTTGTATTGAAAATTTCTACTAACTAATAACTAAATTACTATAAAGTGTTTAGTTCTATGAAACTATCAATATCGTATAGAATAAAATTGATATTGGACCTATCAATTTTGCATTGAACATTTCGCCATATCTCAAAAATATACAGGGAGTTCCACGGAACTATCAATTTTGTAATAAACATTATGCAATATCTCAATATAAAACAATCAAAGTTTAATATAAAATATATACGGAGTTCCATGGAACTATCAATTTAGTATTGGACATTTTGGCATATCTCAATATATATATTTTTAAAGTTTAATATAAAATATACAGGGAGTTCCATGGTACTATAAATTTTCTATGGAACATTTCGCCTAGGAAAATACAAAATGCGTAGTTCTAATCTATGTAATTAATGGGCTATAAACCGGTTTCTACCATGGCTGATCCTATCATATACTCGTTGACGTAACGTGAAAATCTACTAATAAATTTTAAAAAACAAAGTTATCAAGGTGTATGCATATACCTTTTTTCTCTTCTTGTTTCTGGAACTCTTCTGTTTCCTCCTGCGTTTTTTCTTGTACCGCGGCTGTCGTTTGGAAGGCTTGGAGGGTCGGCGCGGGCGCACCGGGCGATCCGAGCCTTTCAGACGGTGTCGCATTCCTGAGGGAAGTAGGTTCAATTTGAGGAGGCCTCTTACAAGAGCTTAGCTGACAACTTTGTATTTTATCGTTTTTATTTGATTATTGGTGTAAATTAAGTTATTGTTTGTTAATCTAGTAGTCTAAACATTCAGGGTAGTGTGTTTAATTTAACTAATATTATAAATGTGAAAGTAACTCTGTTTGTCTGTCTGTTTGTTACGCTTTCACGGATAAACCCCTGAACCGATTTAGATGATGTTTGGTATGGAAATAGTTTGAGTCCCGGGGAAGGACATAGGGTAGGTACTTTTTATCCCGAAAAATGGGACGGTTCATGAGGGAATAACGATAAACGAGTTCTAAGCGGACGAAGCGGGAAACAGCTAGTATGAAATATGTTACACGGCTTAGTAACCTGAAAATGAAACAATTATCTCTCTTTGAAAACGGTGATTTCGGTGTTATTTCAAAATATTTAATACGCCTTAGACAAGTCTAAAATTACAGTTAATTACAGTCTAATTGACGTCTTGCTTATCAGGTACAATGAATAGCGGTATTGAATACAGGTATTTAATATCGTAAATAGAGTATACATAGCTATCAAAACAATAGCGGAATGACAACAATACCTCCAATTCGGATATAGGTATTATTTATTTAGCGGTAATAATTTGACAATTTAAATACAGGTATTTAATAAAACCGGTTTTAGAATCCCTGTACATACATAACACGCTTCATTCCCAGCGGTGAAGGCAGAGCTACAGAAATACCAACAACTCTAAAAACTCTTACACTATTTGTATTCTCTATTGTTACTCGGCCGCCATTACTCTCAAGTAAATAAAAGCTATCAAAACGTTCACAAATACGATACCTAACACGTCAATGGCAATATCGTTTTTACTCAGTATGTTAGAGGCCCTGTTATTTGTTATTAGTAATGGCCGGACAACGGATGCAAATTACGTCAAAATCATGTCAAACAATATACGAAATATAGATACGACTACAAAAATCTGCATATATTTTTATACATAAGCATTAACCCAAATTTAGTAAAAGTCTTATCCATCTTATACTTTCGTCACCATATTGCATCCATTGTCCGCCCTTTTTATTAGCTTCCGCCCGCGACTTCGTACGCGTAAAAATAAGTTCCCGAGGGAATAGCAATATGAAAGGTAGCCTATGTGTTAATCCAAGGTATAAGCTGTTTGCATTCCAAATTTCTCCAAAATCCATTCAGTAGTTTTTACGTGAAAGAGTAATAAACATCCATCCATACTTACAAACTTTCGCGTTTATAATTTTAGTAGGATTAGGTAAGTGGAATCTGAGACCCATAAACATTTTGTATTCTCAACACTATCTTACAACTGCAATTCTAAGACCGCAAATGCGGTGCCGACCCTGAAGACTACGATGGAATGCCTCTGCGAGTAATTACACTGGTTGTCTTATCGCCATACCGAAACACAACACTTCGAACACCGTTGCTTAACGGCAGGTTAAAGGATAAGGATGATGGTGGCTATCACGGACGGACCCTTCATAAGGTCTTACCACAACATCTTCAACAAGTTAGTAGTAGCAATGATTTTTATCTTTAATTTTAAGTTCCAACGCCAGTCCTTTGGCCTGGTTTCACTAACGCTTGTATATTGTAATACAAGCAGGGCTGGAATTCTACAAGGTAATAACGATATCGTTTTTGACCTGTTTCCGTATTGTAAACGTTTTGATAACTCTTATGTCATTTACAATAATGGCGACTGTGACATTTATAAACGATTCTTAAACGTGTCAAACACGATATCGTTTTAACGCACCTGAATAGAGGCCCAGCTCTTTTCAACAATATGCATTGAAAAGAGACTTCTACTTGTAATACAAGGTACTATCTTCCGTAAAACAGGCTCCTGTGGGCCGACCACGCTGCCACGGGTCAATTTTTGACATTGGGTCGGGACTATAATTCGTCTATTGCATATTCCAACGTAAGTATATAAAGGACTAAGGTTTAAAATAAAAGTGTGTTTTGTGTGATTTGAGTCCTTTTATTACTAAGCAACTTTATCCCCGGGTGGCTGTCATTTTAACAATTTCATAATAATATTTGGCAGTAGGTAAGTTAGTAAGGTAAGTTCCCGTTTGACGTCATTTGACACTAAGTCCCGTGGCAGCGTGCTCGGCCTACTGGTAATGCAGAGCTCAACCTCCGTATTCTATAAAGCCGGGAACACTAGCGAGTTGTAACCGTTACCGTAGCAGTTACAGTAACAAGCTAGTAGTGGAGAACAGGTTCGCCGCTTTACACATCACAATGTTACGTGCAATAGTTACAGTTACGGCTCGCTCGCTAGTGAGTGCCCGGCTTAAAGTAGTAACAGAAGATCGAACATGGTCTGCTCCGAACCACGAATCGAGAGGGACGCAGTTATCTGTAAGAACGAGACGTATACATGGTATGTCATCTCATTCTATCTCATTCTGACCGATAGCGGCGTCCCTCTCGGTTCGTGGTTCGGATCAGACCATGTTATTTTTATGATAAGGAGAAGGCTCGCTGCCTTCTCCTTATCATTTTAAGCAGTTGAGTTAAATCTGGACTGCCGCAGAAAAAGGTTAATGCGTTTGACCTCTCTGTATATGTGGTTTTTGTTTCGTCATAGAAGCGGGGCTAAGGGCTAAACCCCTGGATGGTCTGACTTCGACAAACGAGGTCTCGTTCGATTCTTTGCGCAACACCAGTGTCACAGGGTAGGTACAGTCAAGGGCATTAATATATGTACATCGCGGAATATATATGTATACATGGACCGTATTGCCAGTGCCATGTACAGATATTTTTGAGATTTTAGGAACGTATATAATTATATTTATGCTCTTGACTGTACTACAGTATACGAAAACATATGAGAATTGGTATGATTTAGAATACGTCATGCTGACGTAGTCTGGTCTTCTAGGCCTAGGATTGAAATTGGTAGACTGTACTTTTTTTAAATGCTATGTATAAAATGACAGTAATGTATAAAATGCGATATGAAAACACGATGAAAAATAAAACGTAAAAACTACCAAGAATTATTTTATTAGAAAAAATAAATATCTTCCCTAAATACATTCGATGAATCTTAAACCCTAAATAAATTCGGAATCTAAACGCATTCCCACATCTTTGAGAACAGTTTCAAATACTGATTAATATCACCATAAACTTACTACCTACATAATTCGGAAATTAGATTCTTAACTAAAGTACGACTTACACAATTTTAACCTTTAAATTAATAGAGCCGGTGGATGGGTTGAAATAGACAGAACCGACTTAACATATACAATCGAGAGATAGGTGAACACAAGGGTTTTTCTCTGGTTAGTCCATCTTGCTCTGATATCGTGGTCTCACTACTTACTGTCAAGTGAATAAGCTGTCATAAAGTTAACAATATGTTTTCGATATCGAAGGAAATTGAGCTAAGACATCTATACTAATAGTAGAAAGCTGAAGACTTTGTTTGCTTGAACGCGCTAATTTCAGGAACTACTGGTCCGATTTGAAAAAAGTATTTCAGTGTTCGATAGCCCATTTATCGAGGAAGGCTATAGGCATATCATCACAATAAGGCCAATAGAACGTTACAATGAATCAAAATAGAGCTTCCGCTGCGTGCGCTGTTAAAGTTTCGCTAAAATCATGTATCATGGAATCTGTCCATGCGGACGAGAAGCTAGTCGTAGAATAAAGCCCCAGATTGTCATCCATTACCAAGTCATTACCTTTCTTTATGATGTCAGTTCTGTCAAATACCTACGGGCCCGATGGCACAAAAACCTAGTCTGATTTAACTCTTATGGTGCAAATGGCATCTTTGTCACAGGGAAAGTTGGGATTCCATTTAACGGAGCGAAAAAATTGTTGGACATGAATATGTTTACAACCTGATTGGTGACTTTGCGCCAAAGCTAAATAGAAACGCACTCATGCCGTTGAATATAACTATTCCTTTAACTCATTATCAACTACACCCTCACCTTGCAAATCAAAGTATCCATTCTTCAGGTAAAACAGCAGTGGGGACGGGATCTCATTGAGTTCATCACTCAACGTCTTCGACACTCCAATAGCAATATCAGAGCATGCCCTGAACTCCTCTTGGTTGCCACATCCCAACCCTTGCGTTCCATTGCTGCAGACGCCCCAGTTATTACCAGCGACGTACCTCCATTGTAACACGCAATGGTCGCAGATCAGGTTTGAGGGTAGCACGTAGTTCAATTTGTAGATGGTGCTTCCTTGCGTGGGGTAGTATTTCGTGTCTCCATTCTCAAGTTGCAAGGTGTGCTGATCGAAGCAGGATTGGTCGTTGTTGTTAGGGTCTGGGCAGAGCTTGAACTCCCAGTACCCTAAGTGGGAAGCGGTTAGGTGGGTGGTGGTGGCGATGGTGGCGCCAGGGAGGTACTTGGCCACGATCAGGCCAAGTCCGTACGTGCCGCCGAGCTCGTGGGGCCTGGGCTCGGGGATATCGAAGGCGTCGCCGCAAATTCCGCATCTAGGGTGAAATTGAAAGTCAGATCTGATCCTAGGGTTTGAAAAGCGGAGCTATGTTCATTTTACGAATGATTTTTCACGTTTAGGGATATGATAAACAAATTAACGCTTTTCCAGGCAGAGGCTCTATATGACCACATAGGTTTAGTTTACATTTCAACCTTAGTAACTTAGTTTAGGGTTCAAATCTGATTGAATATACGCGAATAGTTAGTTGCTCTGAGATTAAATATGTAAATAATTTGGATATGTATTACATTCTATGTTAAACCATCTAGATCGGTGCGGCCTGGAAAAGGGGCTAATATCGAGAAACCAACTCATACATTTGACATTAACCCAGGCTATGTTATGCTGTAGATATTTTTGATTAAATGCATAATTTAATTGCAGTTAGGTTAGGTTTGATTTATAAGTGATATCAAAAAATAAAGTCTTCCACAAAACATTGCATTAAAAATTATGAAAATACGGAATTTTGATCAATTAGGAATTATGGCTTTTCGGAATTATGTAGCGTATGCCCGTAGAGTGGGTGTTTTCCAATGGGGAGACAGGCATGAAGGTATGTACATCTATGTAACCCTAACTCACTAAAACTCAGCAGAATTTACAGCTTATGGTACGTCTCCACTTACTTCCCCCCGTTTCCGGACCATTGCGCGGAGAACCCCCCACAATTTAGCCCGTCATCATCATAGTTGGCTGGTGTTGGGAAGTCGTAGCGCCAGGCCGAGGCCCGGGACGGCGGCTGCGTGACCCGCCCATGCCCCAGGACCAGGGACGCCGTCGCTGCCAGCACCAAGAGTCCAAACGTCACCATCTGGAAGGCAATCAGCTGTATCTTCGAGAATTTGCGAAGGGCAGATGGAAAAGTCGAAGTTTTAGATTGGAAAATGCGTTTGAGTTTACTATTAGAGCATGCATTCGTGTTTAATGTTTTAGTTTATTTATATTTTTATGGAGAATATTTTTTTTGTTAACTGTAAATAACTATAAATGTATTCGCGTATTTAATTATTTCATTGGTAGTTCCCATATATAATGATAAAAATGAATCCCTAATTCCCTTGGTCACGGCATCACGCATGAACGGGTGGACCGATTTCGCTAATTCTCTTTTTGTTGTGTTTGTTATCGACAGGAGAAGGTAAAAAATTTGCAGCGCGGCGAAGCCTCTGACGGGTTTCTAGCTAAATATATTAAATCAAACATTATGTTTTATACCTACTGCAAAACTGTAATAATTAAAAATAACGATACCTTGTAAGAAACTTCACGAAATTAACCACGCCTTAACGAATCGCGAAGAAAAAAGCGTATAATACGTAAATAAATATAGATGAAACGTTAATCAGGCAACGAAGCCAATTTCTTATTTCACGGCACCGAGTTAAATCGAGTTCGGAAACGAAAGTGAAGAGCGATACAATTTCCCGCCAATTTATACTGAACCATATCGCAGATCGTTATCTGTACCTATATTAATTCAGTCCTATTAAGATATGGAACAATTCATAACATTAATTTAATATTTACCTTCCTAATTTGATAATGAGTGACCTAGTTTTGTTTTTTTGTTTGCCGTATATGGGCCTTGGTTTTATTTACTATCTTAACTATATCTGCCACGGAAATATCATTCATTATCATCAGATTAAACGGGTGTCTAAGGTAACAACACCAATGTTCGACACTTTTAGCTGACATGCACCAATAATCGACCGAAGCTTTTAAGATCATAGGGTTATAAATTGATTGTTGCAAAACAAATGAATAACTCTTATCTTCTTTGAGTAAGAATCAATGTCGAACATTGGTCGTTTGTCGACTACTGGTGTCTTTACTATACATATTTTGGGAAATTGTCGTTATTTAGACTCGATTCTCAAATGTTTATTGCATTCCACTATGTTAGTTTACAAGATGTTAGGTTAACTTAAGTTATAGGTAATACTGTTATGACTAATTAATTAGTATAACTTTATTTTGGGCCTTGTTGGGCAACTTAAGAGAGAAGAAGACTGCAGCCTACATAAGTTGCAATGTAATATAATATTTTTTAATTTATATTGTATGTACGTGTGTAAATAATGTAAGTTGTACTTTGAATTACCTATACGATTTATATTTTTATTTGGACGCACCTAGTTAATCCTATAGCTACTATTTTATCTGAATTTACGTACTTACTAAATTTATAATTTCAACTTTTTTTTTGCTTTTTCTTCGTGGTACCTACCTAGTCCAGATTTAAGCGGGTTCATTAGATGGTACGTCGAGGGAATGTCGGCGTTCTCTTTGGCATATATAACTAACATACCTACTCATTATATGCAATCTTATCTCAAAAATGCAGTTTAAGTAGGGGGAAAATCCTAACATCAATACTTGTTATTCCGAGAAATACCATATCGTCCCGTATATAAGCAAAAACTCGTCATACTTGATTTTTACCCGACTCTAAAAAGGGAGGAGACCTTCAACTATAGTCTGTTCGTACGTTTTGTAGCAGTTGTAATAAGTCAATCCATTTTTCTCATGTTACAATTGTTTCTTTCCATCTAATCATCCCATTCCTGAAAAATATTAATTACTGATAACGTTTGATTCGAGTTCAAGAAAATCCTTACGGAAAAAGGCGCACCAAAAAAATACACAGGTATTACTAAAAACATATTTAGAAACAGTTTTTTTTTAAGGAACTCTATTAGTTTTCCTCCCTACTAAAAATGTTAAGTTTGGACGCGTTGATATATTTTGTGAAGAAAACGAAAATCCGAATAGATATGAGACAGCTTGCACCCTCAGGAAGGGTTTTTGGGTGCTTATTAGAATAAAAGAAAGTAGGAATTTACTAGCAACAATATAAATTGGAAGATGAACAATGATAGGACACCTGCTACGACACGACCTTTTCCTTAAAAACATCATAGAAGGAAAGACAGAGGGAAAGCGATGCAAAGGAAGACCAAGAAGAATTTACTTTGAGCAGATAAAAGAGAAGGTTAAGGTTGGGTCGTACCAGAAAGTCAAGCAGTTGACGGAGCTCCGGAGTGGTTGGCGATTACTCCACCGACAAGGACATGGCTTTTAAATAAAGAGAGACATATTAGGTATTTTATCAAAACACCTTTCAACAAACGTGTCAAATCATTATGCAGAATTTTCATTTCATCGAAAGGCATTTCTCACCGCACGAGCTTTTTTTTTGTTGGTAATAACGTGTCACATACCTACCCTTAATTTCGGTGAGGAAACGCATTACGCTTAACTTTCGGTCTAGGGATGACCACTTTCATGTGACGGGTTATGTGGGACTCGACCTCCCACCCTTCAGAGCGAAGAGTAAGGAGGAAGCATACCTACTAAACCCTCACCGGACTCGCAAGGCTTGATGTTGGGGACGCCATGGGTTGTTACATATGCCCAGTTGCCTCAGCATGGTTAAGGCATCCGCGCGAAGGGTTGAAGGTTCGGTAGACCCTTTCCAAACACTAGTAGGGCTGTGCACAGCCCCTAACCCACTGGTCCTAAGTTACATATCGTAAAAAAGCTGTCATTGCCCGTGGTCCACCTAATTAGTTCACCTAGGTGATTACGGAGACAAAACTGGTTAAAATTAACAGGAAGGTTTAATCTGTGTCAGTTCTTCCGAGGGCCCGACGGGCCAAAATATTTTAGAAACAGGAGCTCTGTCGACTCAGTTAAGATGTGATAAAATATCCAGGTGAACTAATTAGGTGGACCAAGGGCAATGACAGCTTTTTTACGAGGGAAATGCTTTACGCATATCGCCACGTTCGAGCAGAGCATTCGATGAAATGTACACTAATTGTTACTCTCTTAAGGTCAGTTGGGGCAAGTGCACCAGCGGGGCAAACCAAAAATATCTCAAGTATATGGTTTGTCGGACTTACCCCTTTGGTGCACTGGCCCCGTTGGTGCGTTTGCCCCCCCTGACCTTATACTTTGTCATTCTTTTTATTTTATTTTTGTGTTATAATTAATAATAATAATAATAATAATAATAAATGTTTTTATTCAGATAACTAGATCCATGTGTTAGTACATACAATTCAAATCTTACATCTAAGTTAGGCAGAACAATAATAGAAAAATACATTTTAAACAATAATAATATTACTACTTAACCTACATATATCAACGGTTTCTTGTCAACCAGGTATTGTTTTTAATTAAGTATTGTGTCAATTTTTTTCCGTAAAAATATTTCTACTTCTATTTCTAAAAGACACAATCGATGAAGTGAAATTCGATAAAATGATGGGTTACTCATTTCTTTACTCGCGAGTAGCGATCAACGGAGTCGCCGGTGACAGACTACGTTCGTCTGTTCCGCCTTCACGGTTTAACGCCTGGACCGATCGTCGTGAAATTTGCTGTAGATATAGTTTTTGATGAACCCTTGAATGACCGACACACATTTTATAGAATTTTTCACTTCGCAGAAGTTTTCATTTCATTGACAAGCTTTTCCACGACAGTTATAATTTTTGGTGGTCATAGGTCTAACCTAACCTACGTAAACCAAGAAAACCTTAAAACGATATTGATGAAAAAAAAATCGGTGAAACGACACATTTGAAAAAATGTGTGGCGACGAGTTAAGGGATAAAAAGAAAAAAAAGGGGATAAGGGGATTTAAGGGGGATATAAATATTATATACTCGTAATCATGGATAATTAATTACCCGACTGCCGGAGCAGGAGGACAACCTTTTAAACATAATTATAAAGTGGACAAAGGGGGTGTTATAAGTTTAACCTTTTGAATGCCAACAATGTCTAAAGTAGTCATGTCATGAGCTCATGAGCTATCGTGCCTACAACGCCACCGTCACTTATAGTTGTCATAGGTACAATTTAAAAGGGACGCTATTCCGTATGGATTCAGCTGAATTTTGCATAACTTTTAATACTTGTTTGGCGTGTGTGTGTCGTATTTGTATTTGACGTAAAGAATTGAAAAGGTGGTGTGTGTCTGTCCGTGGCATCGTAACTCTCAAACGGATGGACTGATTTTTTTAAAAACAAAAGATAGTTTATTCAGCATGTTTCTTAGCTAGGTTCCATGTAAATAGGTTAGGTCGTTTATGAGATATGTATCAGCCCTTAAAAAGTTCGTGTCCAAAATTTCATTTTTGGTTGTGTTTTGTTGCCGACTGTACTTTTTGTGCAGAGTCATTTACCGCTTATCAACACCAACCTAATGAGTCCAAACACGGTAAGTCTACTTTAAGTATAGCGGAAATCCTGTCACCACCTTCCGACTCTATCATTACACCAGCTCGATGGGGTTGTATCTGGTTGGGATAGCCAGTTGGGATAGATGGGAGCTAACATAGCTGTATAATATGTATGAATTTACAGTTCAAAGTTTTTCACAAGTTGTGAAGAGTGAAAAAAAATCCAGCTCGATGATGCCATATTATTGTATTATCTTCGAAGTTACGATGGTATACCATATGCCAGCTCAATTGGTCCCCGGGAAGTGGTTCAAATCTTGCAAGGAAGATTGCAATACAAACATTGCAAGTTTGTTAAAGGCTTGTAAAAAGCGGTCGCTATTATGTCGGTGGCTTTTATTTATCCTCGTAAGGATCCGCTTTAGGATGTAGGTACATAATCAAGGAAACTGTTTTTGTACTAGGTATAACGTAATGAAATAAAGTTCATATTTCTCTGTTTCAAAATCTTGAACTTTATTTCCTTGCTAGATACAAATTCTCATTCACAAAAAGCTTCCTGTTTATACCTATGGAGACTATTGAATAGTATTGGTAGACTTGTTGATTTAAAACCGCTTCCAAATTCGACAAAACTGATCAAATTAGCTATTCGTCTCGTTTCCATTGCATCATCACCAGTTTAATGCGTACCTAAGCCATGATTACCGGCGCGATGACGCCACGGCCCTAAAGATTAATAAACTGTAACGCTCTCGAAATTCATTATGCTATCTTTAAGTATTTATTGTTTTAATATATTTATTGGTTCACTCACCAATTGCATGTTCAAGCATTACTTAACGCAGGTCGATATTCTGTAACGTAATAAAAACGATTCGATGGTGATTTCTTGAAGTCTTTGTACTTCTTGGAAGTTCTACCTAGCTTAGCAAGAGTAGCAAGGAACGTGCATTTTTTTTCTTACGATCTCTAGAAAGTGCTATGAAAGAGGAATAAGATATGAAGCTTTAAAAAGTCGTAGTTCAGACCCCCTACAAAAACAGGAGTGACGTTACAGCTGTTGGGCGATGTTTAATAAGGACATCATAAAAAAATGCATTTATTTCGTAAATTACTATGTTTAAGCCAATATCGTTGAATAATACGTAAATAAAACATCACACATTTTCATTTTTTTATTTTTTTATTACATCACATGTTTATTGTGTTCCAGCTTTTTATTTTTTATATAGTTATTTTTTTCTAGTTTGCTTTGTTTTGTTTTGTTTTGTTTTTCATTGTAGTAATAGTCTGTTTCTGTTTTAAACGACGGAATTTAAATGTTAAATACATCTCAGTGAAAGCTGTTGAGGGAGTAAGTGGATGTCAATCATCGATATTGATATCATAAGATGTATCTGTACCACTTATTGCTGTTTGCTTTCCTTAATAAATAAATAAATGATGCCGAAAAAAATAAATTAAACATAAGTTAATTTTTTTTAAAGTTTTGATTCTATATAAAATCTTTAAACGGGTCAAAACTTAGTGTGTTGGCGTTTTTTTTACATTTTCTCCTACATCGTATCACTGAAACTCAATCCTGATTCTCATGCATGTTCTCTATTGGAGGGCTCCGTGCATCCATCTCATCCTGTACCCCAAAGTTAGGGACTTGTGGTTGCTACCGAAGGAAATTCATCATTATTATTCCGCAAAACTAGATAGGTTAGGTTCGTTAGGCATCTTTACAATGATAGGTGACAGGTAAAAATTCGCTATACATTGCTAAGTTAATAAGATTTTACATCAGTGGGATTTATATCAGCTGCGCCATGTACACTAAAATGTCACCTGTCACCTGTCATTGTCAAGGTGGTGAAATAGTGGGCTGGTGTGACCATGAGTCGGACCCCGAACAGTCAACTACAAAGAGTTGTGTCCACTTTAAGAGGACTATGAAGCATAAAATTTCTATACAAAATGCGAAACGTTTTTCTCCCCTTAAAGTCCTGGGGTCCTAGTGAAAAAGGGCATAAGTCTTCTGACGATCAAGTGAAAAAGGGTTTAAGTCTAGTATACTCCGTTTATGTATATACCCTTTTTTACATACATACATACATAACATCACGCCTTCATTCCCAGAGTGGGGTAGGCAGAGCTACAGAAATACCAACAACTCTAAAAAGACTTGTTGATAATTCTGTAACCACATTTTGCACAATCAGGCTAAGATGTTAACTAGTGTATTAGTGACAGGTTGCAAGCCCATCGCCTAACAGTACTACAAGCCCTTATTCCCTTAGTCGCCTCTTACGACATCCACGGAAAGACATGGAGTGGCACTATTCTAACCCGGCAACCATTTATTACGAGTTAAATCGACTTATACCCTTTTTCACTAGGTCCCCAGTGTCCGACTTTTACGATTTTTGAATACGAGTATGTTGTAAATATTATGAAAAAGTAAGTCTATACGTTTTCCTTTCCAAGTAAATATTTGGCAGAAAAAAAAAATGGAAACGTAGACCTAGATGTTCATAACGGGATCCTATCATTTTATAACCAATGTTCACAAATGACTCATTTCACAAACATATCCTTTGAAAACCCGCGTTATTTTCCGAAACTGTAAATAATTCTGGATTTATTGCAGGACCATCGTGTAGAACCCTATAGGTTAGGTTACGTTAGTTTTATGAAAACCCTGAAATATTTGTAGTTACAGAAGAAAAAACGGATTGGCAAATTAATAGGTTGCGAAACGATGCATTTGTCAAAGGTTTATCGGCAAAAAGGCAGAGGACCTTTCATAAATCATAATATCAACAACATATTAAATAATCGTGGAAATCCGATTAGAAACTTTATCGCCCGGAGCTAAATTTGTATGGATTATTTTTGGCAACTACGCGATTTTAGAATCGCTTCACAATCGTCTTACGGTGAAAAAGTGGATACTGGTAAAGACCTTGCACACCTTTGGCTCCCTTGGCTGAAAATTGCTATAATTTGTGATTTCGAAATACAGTAAAAATGTACAGCGGTAATCCCAAAACAAGAACACTTGTGAAGTAAAATCCATTTTTTTAAAGTCGTTCATTCAAGCGTTAGGTACTCGATTTTCATTCAACAACTTTGACTCTACGCTCTGAAAAAAAATGCTCTACCTAGGCCAAAGGTGGGTGGGATAATAATTTCAAGTGTTGGCGTAGTGAATCAGATTATAAAATTGTGTACAAGTACTGAAGTACTATGAAGTCGAAATATGAGAGAAAAGTAAAGTTAGTACTGCTTTTCTTCCCAGCGACCTAATTGTGGTTTTCGCTCCCAATCAAAAATGCGCAGTTTTAATTAGATAGTTCTGATCAATGTACCAATATACTCGTACACCATTTGATGCAATTTATAGAAATTCAGATAAAACGTTGCAATAAACGGTCCAAACTAGAATTCCAAATAGTAATAGGTAGGTATCTTACTAAGAGGTACTTATCACAAGGTTAAAATTCAGTTACCGTTTCGTTTGTTTGAATATTATATCTTTTCCTTAACGCAAGTTTTTTAGATTGTTATAATACAAACCTAACCTATTACATACAGATTCTAGGTATATTTCTTCAAACATTTTGTAAAGTTAGTGCTCAGAATTTTTTCTAACTTATGAATTTTCTGACAAATAACCAAGTTATGCGGTGTGCTCATTGCGGCCAAAGACCTAATTCGAGTCATCAGTTCACTAGACCTGCTTATCAATCGGATCAACCACAATTAGCACATTATTAATATTATATTACACATAATTTTATCAATGAATGCTATAAAGATTACGACAGCGGGAAATCACGGGCGCACTTCGAAATCCAATTGAAATAATCCAGTCATAACGATAAGGAGAAGAAAGAACGCGGCAAGGCACAAGGTTGGTATAAAGACCTCGTTGTTCTCCTAGTCATTATTTTTATTTAATGTTATTGATCTTACATTTGTAATGATTTTATGTGTACGTCGATACAGTTTCATATTATAATACATGAAATTGTCTCAGTGAATGAAAGTGGCAGGTACTAAAGTGTAAACATCTTTATGACTTCGACTGTACTATTAGTAATAATAATTATTTGTTACTTTATTACCTTGTAATGTAACTTACTTTTAAGAGTTTTGAGTATTATTGTATTTTATAGTTATTGATAAAATGACCACCGGGCAGGTATTTGCTATTTCACCATACCGACAATACAGGTTACAGGCGACATTTCAGTGTACATAGCGCAGTTTACATGAAACCCAGTGATGTATCAGCCTGGGCCTCTATTCAGGTGCGTTAAAACGATATCGTGATTGACACGTTTAAGAATCGTTTATGTCACAGTCGCCATTATTGTAAATGACATAAGAGTTATCAAAACGTTGACAATACGGAAACAGGTCAAAAACGATATCGTTATTACCTTGTAGAATTCCAGCCCCTGTTAACTTTACAATGTATAATAAATCGTCACCTGTCATATGTGTCATTGTCAAGATGGTGCAATAGTGGGCAGGAATTTCTTGCGGCGCTTCGTCTGCTCAGGGCCTCTATTCAACTGCGTTATAACGATATCGTGTTTGACGTGTTTTAGAATCGTTTATGTCACAGTCGTCATTATTGTAAATGACATAAGAGTTATGAAAACGTTGACAATACGGAAACACGTCAAATACGATATCGTTTTTACCGTGTAGAATCTCGGCCCTGATGGTCTGTTCGAAGCGCTAGTAGACTCACTGCATATTACCCGACGTGTAAAAGAGCCCTCATGTGGCTAATTTACTAAATAAATACTTTGAATTTTGATTTTGAATTTTAATAGACTAGCAAGAAAAAAATCCTTCCATACCAGTGTATTATATTATATTAGCTATAGCTACGCACGTGTATTTATCATAAATATATTTTTATGACAGAAGGGAAGCCACAAAGGCCTCTTAAGGGCGTAGCCGAGAATCGCTGCAACGATTCTGTTTTCTATCCAATCGAAATGTAGGTGTGGAGTTAACATAAGCGGTTGAGCGATAAGTCATGCCATGAGCCTATAGGCAAGATGCGTTCGCTTACTAGCGTTTCGATTAGTTTTGTTTTTAAACCAATCGCGTCAAGCGACTTTCGACAAATATGACTCGTGAAAATCGGAATTGCAAAATATACTTCCTTATCCTTATATTAGCTTGATGGGCTTTAGAAAACGGAACTCTAATTTTATGACAGAGACCCCTAATTTTTTTTTTTTTCTTCTCTTTGGCATGGCGCGGATTGCGTATTGCCACAAACAAAACGGGGAAACGTTATTCGCGTTAAATTAAATCAAGGGCAACGGAAATTTGGATAGGAAAAAAGACAGGATCAGTTAGGATAATATTTATAAGAAGAGATGAGTAAACTAAATACGGATATCATTGAATATAATAAAAGAAGATATGGATCGGTAAACAGAGGGGTGATTAGTAGCAAGAAGGACAGGAATGGATGTTGGAAAAGGAATTTTTAATTGAATTAAATCATTATAGAAAGAAACATGGCAGTAGAGAGGGCAAGACAAAAATATGTGATTAACGTCTCCTATCGCCCCACAATCACACAAATTGTTTCCAGTAATATTAATTTTACTTAGATGAGCAGGCGTGCACACATGACCCAATCTCATTCGGATGATAATACTGGAGGCACGTTTGCCAAGTCCTAGCTTATTAAACCAGGGCTTGGGAGGGATATTACTTTGGATATTAAAATAAAATTTACCCTTAACCTGAGCACTCTTCACCCACATATCACTCCAAGAATCCCGAAGATAACATGCAGGCAGAGAAGTCAAGTCATGGCTAAAATTTGTATAAGGAAAACTATCTCCACACTCGACAGCCTCGTTTGCCAAATTGTCTGCTCTAACATTGCCGTGGATTCCGCTGTGACCCGGAACCCAGGCAAAGGATACTAAAAGATCCTTCGTAGAACATTCTTTTAGTAACATTCGGGTGCTCATAATTATAGGAAAGATAATTTTACAATTAAAGGGATATTTAGACAAAGCTTGTAAGGCACTCATTGAATCGGTAATTATAACTGATTTTCTAAGTTTTGCTAACCGAACATATTCAACAGCTTTAAATAGTCCAAAACATTCCCCTGTAAATACGGATGACTCCGCAGGTAGTTTTATTTGTTGAACAATTTTATACTGAGAATGATACACACCTACTCCCACACGGCCTAAAGAAGAATGTTTTGAAGCATCTGTATACAAAGTGTGACAGTCTTTCCAGAGACTATCCTTTACAAAATGGAAAGATCTATTGATATTAAGATCATCTTTAGTAATACCTAGATTTAAAACAACGTCAGGAGTATAAGTTAATGATTCAAAAGTAGTACAAAACAAAGGGTATGTTGTAGAGGTATGGGTTGGAGCTTGGATAGAGGTATACTTTCGGAAGCTATTTATAAGGCATGGGACAGACTTATGTGACCAATAACTAGAAGAAACTATGAGATCAGAAAGAGACTGCAGTTTATAATGAAGTGGATGGTTAGAGACTTGGAGGGATCGAAACAAAAATTTATCAGCAAGGTATTGACGGCGTAATTGTAAAGGAGGTTCACAACATTCTGTCTGTAGTGCATTAATTGGACTGGATTTCATAGCACCCGTTATCAACCTTAAAGATTTCGACTGAATATTTTCCAACTTTTTAAAAGCAGTAACACTACCAGGCTCCAATAAAAAAGTACCATAGTCTAACACGCTACGTATTAGGGCATTATAAATCAGTTTCATACAAAATGGATGAGCGCCCCACCAAACACCAGAGAGGCATCTGAGCATATTTAGCAAACGCTCGCACCGAGCGTAAATATATTCACAATGTGGGATCCCTGTTAATTTAGAATCAAGAATAATACCTAAAAACTTTGTTTGGTTTGTTACAGGAATTTCACAGTTATTATAATATACCGATACAGGTGGAGGTAGTCGCATTCGAGAAAACAATATTACTGAACTTTTAGATGGAGACAAATCGAGCCCATTTTTATCTAACCATCTCCTAAGTAGATTCAAGGAGGCAGTCAGAGAACGACTAGCGTTTTCAATGGATCGATTAGTACAGTACAACAAAAGATCATCTGCATATTGGAGGACACTGACATTCTTATCTAAAGATGATTCTAGGTCATAAGTATAGATATTATATAGGATTGGACTTAGTACAGAGCCTTGTGGAAGACCTTTCCACACTAACCTTGATTCCTCACTTTCGTCGTCTAAAAGTAAATGAATACGCCTTTCCGATAAGACGTTAATTATAAAGTTACTCAGAAGAATCGGGACATTCAAGGTTTGCAGCTTATTTTTAAGGATACTTAAAACAACATTATCATAAGCGGAACTGATGTCAAGGAACGATGCAACTATAGAATGATTATTAGAGAAAGCTAATCTTATATCAGTAATAAAAATACTGATACTATCAATGGTACTTTTACCTCGCCTAAATCCAAACTGAGTTTTACTCAATAAGTTGTTAGTCTCAATGAACCATTCTAACCTGTTTTTAACTAGCCGTTCACCAATTTTCATTAAAATAGAAGAAAGTGCTATTGGCCTATATGAAGAAGGATCAGATGAAACTTTGTTAAGTTTTAAAATCGGAAGTATCTCCTGAGACTTCCAGGAAGTAGGAACAATGCCAGAAACAATAATGGAATTAATGAGGTTAAGGAGGTATAGAAGTGTATTATCACTAAGATTAGAGACAAAAGAATAAGGTATACCATCCAACCCAGGGGCAGAGTCCTTGACATTAGATAAGACGCCCTTAAGTTCAGCAAAAGAAAATGGACTATTAAGACCTTCAGGGTCGTTTGTAAATGAAGATGGGATAGAGCAAGGCAAAAGCACATCCTCTGGAACTGACGGAGGGGCTAATTTATTTAAAAAACTATGAGCTAATGATGAAGGAAAATGACGCGACGTGGATTCTCGGAATGCTGATCGAAACCTACGAATATTGCGCCAGACTTCAGATGGAGGGATATCAGGAGATAAAGACAAACAGAAAGTTTTCCAACTTTCAAACTTTTTTTTTTTAAATAATTTATTAGTATCCTTAATACAAGCAATAAGTAACTCAAAATTTTCAACAGAACCGCACTCATTGTACCTAAGTTCATTTTTTTTCCTGTTTCTTACCGCATCTGTGCATTCTTTATCCCACCAAGGGGGTGAAGGAATGACGTTTGGATACCTACCTTTTAAAGGAAACGTAGCGTCAGCTGCTTCAATAAAAATATCAGCCAAAACCGATGCACAGAGTGGTTCTGATCCCTGACAAACACTAGGGAGCAAAGAGATCTTACTCTCTATATATTTACTGAACGAGTCCCAGTCTGCATTCTTTAAGTTGTATTTTAAACGAGGGCACGGGGACTGTTTTCGCATTGGACTAGCAATGAAAGGGAATGTAATTAATAATGGAAAATGATCACTTCCATATGTTGATGGCAGTGTATCCCAAGAAAGTGTAGAGGCTAGGCCAGGTGTACATAGTGAGAGATCAGGTACACTAAGACCCTCATTAGGGGCCGTTCGACGAGTTGGCTTTCCAGTGTTAAGTATACAAATATTATGACTATCTAATAAGTCTAGTAGTGCAGATCCATAATAGTTTGAGGAAGCGCTGCCCCATGATTGATGCTGAGAGTTAAAGTCACCAAGTATCACAAATGGTCTAGGAAGTGAGGAAAGAATGTTATCAATTTCATTAAAAATAATAGTAGAAGGGTGAGGAATATATATAGATACAAAGCATATGTCCTTAACTAAAGCTGCAATAATAGAAAAATCTTTATTAAGGTGGGAAGTAGGAAAATATGTAAATGTGAAAGAGTGTTTGATGAGCAGGGCTGTACCCCCATACCCATCAGATCTATCTTCTCTGAGACAAGCATAACCAGGAATCCTAAACGAGAAACCTGGTTTAAGCCAAGTCTCTTGCAATGAAACAATAAATGGGTTATATTTATTAATTAAATAGATCAAATTATTTTTCTTGGGAATTACACTCCGACAATTCCACTGAATTATCTTTGCGTTGTCCATTGTAAGTAGAGATTTGAGTGATGGCATCAATCAAAGGGGCAGCGTTGGTCGGTGTTAAAATATTGGATTGGGACAAAGTGTTTATTAGTGCAATTATTAAGTCTGTTACAGAAGAATTATTAGGTAAATTATTATTACTGTTATTCTTAAGAGCACATCCATTACAGGACTGTGGAATATTAAAATCTTTTAAGATGGCATTATGGGCTAACCGATCATAACCTTTTTCAAGTTTTGGAGGGGATTTTGCTTTCATAAATACAGTTTTCTTGTAGGATGAGACTTGAGGGCGCTTAGGCGAGGAATACTCAGGCTGAGGGCCTGTTGCAAGAGATGAAAGGTTAGGAGTAGCTAACAAAGCATCTGCATA
Organism: Acleris holmiana; assembly: GCA_949316455.1. NCBI lineage: Eukaryota > Metazoa > Arthropoda > Insecta > Lepidoptera > Tortricidae > Acleris > Acleris holmiana. The sequence continues at coordinate 3,156,417 of OX438777.1, read as the reverse complement.
TGATATTCTGAGTATTGGGGGATGAAGTTTAGAGGCTTCAGCATAGGAAACACAGCTTTTTGCCATGGATTCCTTAATAGCTTTTTGTCGGCTGAATTCAAGACAAGATTTACTTGTTGCCAAATGAGCTCCTTTACATAGACAACATGAAACATCATCATCTTCAACTGTGCAACTTTCACCAGAGTGACCCTGACCACACTTGAAGCACCTTGGCATAGCCGCTCTACAATTAACTTTAACATGCCCAAATCGACAACACCTATAACATTGTATAGTTGGAAAAATATAAGTATCCACCAGTAGAGCTGAATAACACATAAAAATGCGTTTTGGTAGCACTTGGCCATCAAAGGTTATTACAACAGATTCAGTTGGTTTTAGTTGTGAGCTGCCTTCTGACAATATTTTTCTGTTAATCCGTCTAATCTTCAAAATCGGCCCACATCCAATGGGAACAGAAATATTTTCTTTAACTTCCTCATCTGACCATTCCGAGGGAATGCCTCGTACAATGCCCATGCGAGTCACAGAGAAAGTTGGAATAAAAGCCTTATAATTTTCACTGTCCAGATTTGGGTTGCTCAAGAAATGGTTGGCGTCTTGGTAATTTGAAAAGGAGAGGGACATTTTATTTCTACCTATCCGTTTCAAGCTGCCATTAACAATTCCATTTATCAAATTTTTTTTCAAGAATCTACCAAAATTTATTGGGTGTAAAGTTACACCATCGTTAGGAGATGCTTGTTGTCTCTGCACATGCACATTGTATGGGGCTGCGTCCGAGGACTGGTATGCAGGCCGACCAATAGGAGTTTTGTGAGGGGCAGCGGGCCCAATATTATTTAAATTAATGGGTGGAGATTGAGAGTCACCACTAGGATTAGCAGTGACACGAGTACCTTTAACAATTATCACACGAGACTGTGGAGGAGGCATAGATTCGGGTTTGTTATTGTCATATTTTGAACTTTCCCTAATTACAGCCTGTTCATCTATGTTGCACTGACATTCGTGATCCTTAACAGTACTATCGGTATAACTATCCTTGCCCACACGATGCCTACGTTTTTTATTGCAGTGTTTACAAACGCAACAAGATAATTTACGTTTATTTTTGCGCTGATTTTGAGTCCAAGATCCATCTGTATCTACACCACTTATAGATTCATTATTAGAGACGGTTACCTCTTGAGCAACATCCATACTAAAATCTACTGGGGGAATTGGAGGATCCTTTCCAGAACCCCCAGGATCAGGTTCCGCCATGTAGGCGGCAAAAAATAAAGTTTACTTACCAATAATTATGTACAATTATTTACACTAATTTCTACACAAATATATACAAAACTACTAATTACATAGGGAAATATACAAAACTGATCCTATCTACTAGATTATCAGCGTAAAACAAATTTAAAGCAAAGAAGCCGAAAAAACACAACCGAAAAGGAGGACGTTTCCCGCGCTTTTTTTTTGACCCCTAATTATTGATGACAGTTGGTTCATGTACAATCGCCCACACAGCAGTCGTGCACATGAGATTCTTATGTAAAATCTATATTCATCTCTTTCTACATTTTCTCGCTTCCGTCTTTAATGGGCAGTTAATTGTGTGGCTGTTTGTACGTAGAAGACCAGGGACAAATGAATCATGGGACATCGGACCTGTTAAAAACAACATATTGTTATCTATCTACTTACCAAAACAAATGAATTACTCACATTATCTTCATTAAATAAACCGCACAACGCACTTCCCAAATCTGTTTACATAGTCACATGCTGATAACGCTATCTTATAAGAACAAATCACTTTTTTCCTAAAACTAATATGCACTTCCTATAAGGAAAACACTTCGCGAAGGTTTGTTTGGTGATTAAACAATGTTGGAGGTTTTTAAACCATTTACAATAAGAAATCACGCGAAACTCTCATACAATTATAACTATAAATTATACACGCGTATCTTTATCGCCTGAAAGTGAAATTCAGTTTAGCAAACTATACCTACCTACCATGTTAGCTTATAATTCATTGGTTTTGAGATGATACTAAATTTTAGTCCTTCGTATAATAAGTTGATAGCACGGTATATTCACTTCGCGTTCTTAGCGCGTCCTCCAAGATAGATGTTTAAAAAATATCTACAACTGTACTACTGTCGGCTTGTCAGCTAACTCGAGAGGCGACAAGCCGACTGATCTTCCATAACGAATGAAGCTAAAATTAGCTAAACCTTTCTATTGAATCAATTGACTTTCTCCTAAATCGACGGCCGTGCGCAAAATATTATTACTAGACTGCGCGAAACCACGGTAAGCAAATTATAACGTGGCCTGTTGTTTACATTACGAATTGCCGGCGTCGCATATAAGCGTTTGCCCACTTTCAACCAATGCTTAAAACGCGCATGTGCGTTTGAAGTACTTCGTACAAATAAAAGATGCTGTCGTTTAATAGTAAACGACGGCATCTTTTGTTCGATTTGTGTGGAATAGTCCACACAAATCGCAATCATAATGTTTATTCATAATGTTGACCTTATACTTAGTAATTCTTAGGACCTGCACAAATCGCTAGATGCAGGAAAGAGTATCGAAAAAGATCTTACGCCCAATAAGAGTCCGGCGGTGCTGGTATAATTATTTTGAGGTCATAAGTTACGAAAACTCTAAAGTCGCTTATTTACCGTAATACGTAGGTAATCTACCCACTAAGGTTAGGTTCACTTTATATGCGGCGCGGAAGTCCACTACAACCCAGAAATAGGAGCTACGTCGACTCTTGACATTACTGTCAAGTACAGTACAGTCAAAAACAAAAATTCAGGCCCTACATATACCAGGGCCGAGATTCTACATGGTAAAAACGATATCGCTTTTGAAGCGTTTCCGTATTGTCAACGTTTTGATAACTCTTATGTCATTTACAATAATGGACTGTGACGTAGGTAAACGATTCTAAAACACGTCAAATGCGATATCGTTATAATATAACGCAGTTGAATAGAGGCCCGGACCTTCTATTCTCTGTATCTCGGCAAGCTTCGTTTTTCTATGAAACACGAGTGACAAATTTACTGTCAGATGAGAGAACGAGTGAGACAGCGACAGCTAGCCGAAAGACACCTTTCTTTCCCTAGGCATTAAGGCCTGGATTTTCAATCTCCAGGGCCTCTATTCAGGTGCGTTAAAACGATATCGTGTTTGACACGTTTAAGAATCGTTTATGTCACAGTCGCCATTATTGTAAATGACATAAGAGTTATCAAAACGTTGACAATACGGAAACAGGTCAAAAACGATATCGTTATAACGCAGTTGAATAGAGGCCCAGATAACATTATACCTGACAGTTAAAATTATCGCTTTCCTTTTCTGATTTCATATGAAAAAACAGGACCGCTAAAATTCATCTAACATCGCGATATCTGTACATTGAAAACGCCAACGACGCCTAAAGAGTTGTCGTGCCTACAACAACGCCCCCAAGACAGTTGTCACAGGTACAGTTTAAAAGAGACTATTTCGTATGAATTTAATCAAAGTTTGCAAAACTTTTAATGTATGTTTGGCGTGTGAGTGACACATTTGTATAATGACGTAAGGCGTTGAAAAGGTTAAACTGTACCTGTAACCTATATAATGGTCGGTGGCGTTACAGGCACAACGGCTCATGACCACTTTAGTAGTCGTTGGCGTTCGAAGGGTTAAAAGTAAGAAAGCAATGTACTGTATTTTGTCCTTTTGAGAATCTGTCTTTATGCGAACTTTATAAGCAGTTTTCAAAAAAGTTGTAGATGGGCGTTTCCAAAAAAGTGTACCTACATCGTTAAGCACAAAACTTAAGAAACTAACTGTTCCATTTCGTCACGAAAATTAACATAGGTATCTAACATATGACGAATTTTTGTGACGAAATGGTAAAGTTAAAGTTTCTTAATTTTTGTCCTTAACCTTCTCAACGCCTTACGTCAAATACAAATGCGTTACTCACACGCCAAATTGGCAAGTATTAAAAATTACGCAAAATTTAACGTAATTCTTCTTCTTCTTTTTTATTAAATGGCGGTCCACACAGTGATTTCGCCAATGTCAAGTGAATAGAGTAAATCAGTAAACAGAATAAATCAAAAGTAAAAGCCGGGCATTTTTCAATCGGCCATCTTCCCTCCCCGAAGGTTACAGGAAGACCTTAACGTAATTCATACGAAATAATGTTTCTTTGAAACTGTACCTGTGACAACTATAAGTGTCAGTGGCGTTGTACGCACGACAGCTCATGACTACTTTTGCCGTCGTTGGCGTTTAAAGGTGTACATTTTGTTTCGAAAACGCCCTGGGCTGGAATTCTACAAGGTAATAACGATATCGTTTTTGACCTGTTTCCGTATTGTCAATGTTTTGATAACTCTTGTCATTTACAGTAATGGCGACTGTGACAAACGATTCTTAAACGTGTCAAAAACGATATCGTTTTAACGCACCTGAATAGAGGCCCAGGTATACATACATCGTTAAAGGCTTAAGAGGACTGTGAAGCAAAAAAATCTATACAAAATACGATAACATTTTTTTCCCCTTAAACGTCCGATTTTTAACACGTTCCCTGTCCTTGTGCCCACAATGTGGGGTCGTAAACCTTTTTTCAGGAGTCCATGCTTTCACTATGGGGTCCATTCCCATACTGAATGGACATAAAACTGTCAGTTGGACTTGTGACATTGTCAGATCGTTTTGTATGGGGACAGTGAACGTGTTAAGATTTTTTAATATGTTGTAGATATTATGGAGAGCTGTCTGTACGTTTCTGTCCAAGAAAATATAAATTGTAAAAATAAAACTGGAAACGTACAAACCTAGTTTTTCATAATATCTACAACATATTCAAAAATCGTGGAAATCGGATTAGATTTAGGGGTTGAGGAACGTTATCGCCCGGAGCTAAACTATCCAAAGTAACTATGGATTATTTTTGACAGCTACGCGATTTAAGCATCGCTTCACAAACCTCTTAATGAAAACAAAATCTCGATCACGTCATCTGTGTAACAAAAGTTAGTCATACAAACGACCTATATGGGTAACTTTCGTTACACAAAGGAATCAATTAAGTTTTGTTTTAATTAAAACCCTGAACTACCTATATTTTTTTTTAAAAAAAGGTCTCTTGTACAGTACATAATAAAATTATGTTCAATAAAACATGAAAACAAAATAACTCTTTTATTACCATAGGATAGGGTTCCTTGCCATAATTTTAGGTAAATAAGTTAAATAATAAAATCACAACTTAATGAATACTTAAAATTAACTTGTACGTCATCAAAGTTAAATTTAAAATTTGGAATTTTTGAATACAATCTAAGTGAAAACCAATTCGGGCCAAACCATCGTCAAATTGTGACGTCACTATCGCTTAGTCTATGGCAGGTAAAATGGACTCAAAAATCTTTAACAAAATATTTCAATACCAACCGAACACCAAACGAACACAAACAAAATAAAAAATGCGTAGAACATGTGGTCTATATTCGTATACTTAAAATGCGTTAAAAAGGAACTCACTTAGCCACACACTATTTGATCTGATGCCAAAACTGAGGACTTAGGCACATTTCAAAACTATGTTCCATTTTTGTTCCATGGAACTACGCTTTTTGAATGGGCTTACACGTATGACCAATACAGAATTCTTAGTTCCATGGAACAAAAATATGCCTAGACATGCCTAGGTATATAAACTCATCCCATATAGCACTAAATTACGCACGTTTCTTCGTAAAAGTATATAACTATTTCAGTTTACATTAATGACTGCAACGAAGTTCTAAGAACAGAACAGGAATAGGAACTTTTTATATTTTACTAAGTTTCACATCTAAACATTAGATTAAGCTAGTCTTATGTGGGATGAAGTATGTGATTTTTATTTTAAACATTTGCTGTCCCAATACATCAGACAAAATAGCTTAGTTTCTATATTCTTTATGTACACGATACACCCCGATGTGTCCTTAACCTTTTCGCCGCCATTGACTTGATACAAAAATCGCCCACACGCGCCAATGACAGCTGAAAACTATAGCTAATTTCAACCTTACGTCACAAATACTCAGGTCTATTTTGTACTGTAATCCTCGACTTGATATGAAGTCATGGCGTGTGCCATGCTAAATGTGCTCACTTTCTATCAAATCAATGGCGGCGAAAAGGTTAAGGATTCATAGCATCCTAATAAACCGGATACCTACCAGGGACAGTAACGTGGTATGATGACCCATGTCAACAAAGAGTCACTTGTAGTTAGATACCTACATGCAAAACAATCAGAATGGGGCGGGAATTTCAAAATTAAATTGGAAAATATTTTTTACATGAAGATCAAATGTTTATTATTTACTACAAGTGGCATCGTGGCATTTTGTTATGTCGCTAATGTGCTATAATAGTTTACGTAACAGATACATTATAAGGGGTCTTAAAACACGAGTTTTTTCAATATGTACAATTGCATACAGTATTTTATATACAGACATAAATACTCAAATATGGGTTCAGATTCCGAAGGTAAATTACCTGCATTGTTACTAGTGCTACCTGTAACATATCTATAGGTGCTAAGCTACGTTTTGTATTAACCCGTGGAGCGCCCTATGAACACCGTAGAACGGTATTTTAATTTAGAAATCAGAGTGCAGTGGTTCGAAATAAGTTTGATATTGTAATACACATATACCGGGTGTTGCCTGAAACAGGAGCAATAAATTGAGGGATTGTTTCCACATCACAAACGTACCTAACAACATTTATTCTACAACTTTTTAAAAAATAACTTATTGTTAACTAAATATTAATGAATTAAGATTTTCTAAGCAAATTACGAAATTTACGAAGTTGCTAGGCTGACAGTAGATGTCAACTAGACTATTGGATGGAGTACATTGAAAATACTATTTAGTTTGTTAGAAAATATCCCAAATAATAAATTACATATTTTTTAAAAGTTGTAGAACAAATGTTGTTACGTTTATAGGGTTAAAGCGATCCCTCAATTTATTGCTCCTATTACAGGCAACACACCCGGTATATGCTAGGGCGCTCCACGGGTTAACTAAATTTTAATTTCAATTGATACTGGAATTGGAACCTGGACGGGTTCTGAACGTATTACAGAGGACTTATGATACGTGTGCAGATAAAAGCATTTTAGAGTCTTCACTTGTGCAGATACAAGTCTAACAAAAAGAAAACTTTGAAACGCCGACTACATTTGTTACAGAAGAACATGGGACCCCAGCAGCACCAGTACTTAAAACAGAAGAGTGGGACCTTGACATTTTGCATTAAAATATTGTTCGGTATCTTTAACACGAAATTATCAGTTAGGCCGTTTGTCCACCGCCGCCGTCAACGACACGATAACTATAACGAGATGACGGCGCCGAATTAGCGGCACATGCAATGACCGCCCGAGCGACGTTATACCAGACGACGATTTTTTAGTAGAACGTCGCTACCGCTACACCTCTGCCCGATATTGTGACGAGCCAATGTACCGGCAATACAAAACACGTTTGAACTTGTCCACCGCCACTGTCAACGACACCACACCGATTACGAGATGACTTAACCACCGATATCGTCGCGATGGACAACCAATCGCCGTCACGATATTTTGGTATCAGCCGTAAAAACATCGTTATCGTTGTAGTGTCGTTGACGGCGTGCGGTGAACAAACTTCCTTAGTCTACAGCGTCAGAATTCGATTTTCAAAAGGATAAAATATTCACACTATTGAAAATACCAGTCCATAGATACCGCACAATTTAATACTTAAAGGCGTTAAGTTTTCAGGAGGTCAGATACCAACACAGATATAAATGCCTTTATACATTTATCATGACTATTCTAGAGTATCATAAACTAAATGGGGTTACTAACCGACTGCCTTTATTTAGTCCTGAAAAGAAACCCATCCCATTTAAATTCATTCATTCCATTCCTTTCATGCCAGTCTAAAAACATTCAGATTGTTTTACTTTAAAACTTTTGATGTCATTAGATCTTTTCAGGTCAAATAATTTGGGTGCTATTCTTATATTCTGAAATGACGAAATGATGCTTATCCTTTTAACGCAAATGTAATACGTAGATTATTATTCGAGTCATACGTAGGGTAACGCAACATGACAAATTAAATTAATAATTTAATTATTAACCAACAAAATTACAGACGTTACGCTTCCCATGAATTGACTTCGAAAACTTCAACAAATGTACAAGTATTTTACAAAAATCATCAATCAATATTTTAAACAGATGTTCAGGCAAAATAGGAACGTTACCAATTGTAGGTGATTATTTTAACCTATTTTTACCATAAAAATCTTGAATCTTTACAATTCGTCGATCACAATCTGCCGAGAACCAATAATGCTTGAACATCCTTTACACTGGGCTATCGCAAACAAAATTAACTTTAAGCTAAGTGAGAAAGTCTTCTGATAGACTCGGAGAGTTCGTCACACAGAAAGCACTAATAGAGATTTTTAATTCACTAAATCCTTTTACAAATCTACGTCAGTGCTTTTAACTTTATGCTAGCCCTATTGCTATTGTTTTTGGCCACATTCTTGGTAAAACGCTGCACTCATTCATCATCTGTGTAATAAAAGACCATAGTGAGACTACGAAGTATTCGTCATGTTGGAATTAGGGTGAGGACCAAAAAGTTGGACCATAGTAAAGCGCAATTAACCATACAAACAACGGAGACGGAAAAAGTTCCGTTGTGCGATGAAAAGTATCCTTACAATTGTATGGCTAATTTTCATCGCGCAACGGAAAAGCTTCATAGAAAATTAAATTGCGCAAGTTAGCGTGGCCAACTTTTTCTTCTTTACCCATTAACCAACAACTTAACGGTTACCAGTCGACACAACGTCATGGTTCGTCGCACCAGTTTTTCGTCAAGTTCGTTATTCGTTACGGGTTCTTAATTCGTCTCTGTCTTCTTTGATCTCAATCTGCTATCCATCTTAATGTTTTTCAGTATCAATCGCTATTCGTCATGACGCATTTGTACCCATTCGTAGTTACTTAGTCTCTTTTGTTTATTTGCAATAAAAATCATCTCTTTATTATTTGCCTACATTATTATTGGACCTGCATCCTGTTCGTTATTCATCCAATATGCTTAACGTCTCACGTAATTTTAAATAACATTGGCTATTATTACTATGTCTTTTCGTATAACATATACTCGTAGAATTTTCTGTAAACACGGGAATCGCGTAATTTTTCGGGATAAATAGCAGCCTTCCCGAGACTCGTAAAGTATAAAGTGAAAAACAGCGAATGAGGCGAATGATGAAAATGACGAACACCAAAAGCCACTAAAAATAATGAGACCTACAGCCGAATGTGATCAAAAAAGACTGTGACAAATAACGAAAATTATGAATAAAAAATCCGTGACTAATACGGAACGAGACGAAAACCGAAAGACACGAGTTAAGATGATATGTCAATGTATTGCCAAAAAGTCAAACTCACGTCCCTTTGACCTTCGCAAGTAACACCATAATTGTGTCGGATCAGTATTTAAATCGGAGACTGAGTACAGCGTGACAGTGAAGGCAGGTTCTATCAGAAGTATTTCCGTGGATTAATTTTGTCTACAGTAAAAGGAACATAACAAGTCAACCCTGACTGACATCCGTCATCGCAGTACTACAATTCTTGAGTCAAGGTTGTAACTTGTACAGGAATGTACAAGTACTGAATTCAGGATTCAGTTCTTATCTTCCTTTGCTGCAGTTTGCCTATTTACACGCAAGGAATTCGTACAACTAATCATTAATCGTGAAAAACGATTCAATTATTAACTTTTACCTAAATATACATCACAGATAGAGAGATATAAAAAGTACTAGAGCAAATATAAACGGTTTAGGGACTTCAGGAAACTTTTGAAAAAAGTTAGGGCGATAATTTCATTAACATTTTTAAACGAATTACTACTTAAATTGAGTGCTTACCGTCCATACAAGTAAATAAGACAAAGTCAATCCGAGGACATTATAAGTCATTAACCATCGGACTTCATCTTTAGGTTTTATCTACTCAGATGGCCACATTAACGGATATTATATAAACTACCTAGGTTTTACGAAAACATACCCAAAGAAACTAAGCCAGAAAACAAGAATGCGTTTGAATAATTAAAGAAATAATGGACGAAATACGAAGAAGAGTAGAAAATGAAATTACAAACTAACAAACTGGAGAGAAGACAAGATAGTGAAAAAAATAATTTCACCCCGCAGGGCATAAATTCCATTCAAAAAACTGCCAACCACTTACACATTACATTGATAATCTTATCATAAGTTCTGATAACTTCACTGACATTTGTTTAAAAAATCTTTATCAGCAATTGACTAGATGTTTCCTATTTTTATAGATCATTCTTTTACGATTGTCGAACTATCCGCCTTTATAATTCAGATTTAACAAATCAGAGCACGGCCGTGGCAAAAATAAATAAATAGATTTGAAATAAAAATATTTTTACAAAAATTGGCCAGAATGTATATTGAAGTCCTGCCGTATAGCATAAAACCGAGTAAACATTTAGTGATTGATTGTGCTTACTTTTTATTTTCGCAAGGTTTGGAGTCTGCCTTTTTGGCTGAATCAGGTTTGCTTTCAAGGTTTTTTGGCTCGTCCTTCTCGTCTTTTTTGCTGGTGTGCTCGGCCTCCGAGGTCTCCTTAGGCTTCGATTTGTCCCATTTGGTCTGAAATTCTTCACTAAGCATCTTCTCAAACTCGGCGGAAATCTTGTTTAGATTCTTCTTCATAGTAGCATCCGGGTAAGACTGTAAATATATGAAAATCATTCAGTAGTATTGAAGTTTCATTCTAAATGATTTTATACAAATATACGCACTTTTAAATACAGACGAACGTTATTGAAAATACGCCTAAAATCCTGAACAACTTGCTCATATTCAGTGTATGACGAATTCTTCAACTTTGTTGATATGTCATGAAGGCACATTGGATATTTCACCACTTCATAAAATCTCGGAGCCTGGAATAAATAGATATATTAAAGTTTTTGAACGCGTGCAAGATACAATTCTACTTATCAAGATTTAAGATTTTACCACTTTGATGTCCATATCATGTTGGATAAATACGGCTTCATTCACTTGAGCTAGATTGCCAAGTATTATTTCAAACTTTTTAACGGTAGCAGACGGTAAAGGTTTTTTCTTCTTAGGATGATACCACATGCTCGACGCGGCTACTTTAGATTTCCCAGTGGACTTCTTTTGAGTCTCATCTCTGACGTAACTCCCTGTCTTGTCATAGTTCGGGCACCGAGTACTCTCCTTAGGTTCCTCCGGCTTTTTATCTGGAATAGATATCTCATCGGACTCAAGAGACTTCTGTTCAGAGTTTAAGAACTTGATGGAGTCGTCTGTGAAAACCGATTGAGCCTGGTTATTTGAAGCTCTTTGGTCCCACATATTATGCATATCCTTCGTCATATAGTGAGTGTTTAGTCCACTAGTCCAGGCGTCGTTTCTTTCTAGGTTAAACTTTACTTGTTTTAACTCTTCTGAGAAATCGTCATTTGCACTGAGCCCAAGGGCGTCGTACAGCCGAGCCGTGTCGGACTTCGAGCCCTCGTGGATGAAGTCTACGAGCTTTGGGGCGGATTGTTTGGCTGCTTCCCAGGCACGGTCTGACGTCATTGAAGTCAGAATCTCTAAGGGTTCCGCGCCTCTGACGTCTAAGTTTGACATCGCATGTCTCGAGATCAACTTATGCTCCTCGAACATATCCTCACTGCGTCTCTGCATCAAGCACGGCCACGACTCGAGATTGTACTTCGGTTGCGGTGCCAGCGTGACTGCTGGAAAGGGTACCTTAATTTTTAAAGCCATATTTTCAACTAAAGTGCTATCGAATACCACCTCCTGAGAAGTGCCCTGCATGAAAGGTGCGATCGAGTCTGCGGGCTTTATGGGTACTTTGTAACTTCCAGGTTTCATGTAAACTTTTGACATTTCATGATACTCATCATTATCGGGATCAAGTAATTGCACGGGGCCAGAGATATTGTTTGGCATCGTCACAACATTCGACGGAACTTGAATGTTGTGCGAGTGATGAGTTATAAAGTCGCTAGGTTCTTTTTGGACCATCTGACCCCACGCCGCAAAAAAATCAGCCTCTTCCTTCGTGTCGCCGCAGCTGTTATTTTTTTGTACATATCGCCCTCTCATCTCGGTTGTAGACGCCAAGTTGGGAATTAACGTCTTCTCCACGTGACTGAGGGGAATCATCTTGGCTTTTAGCTCCATGTCCCTCCGCTGCAATTGCTCAAACAGCATCCCACCTATCAAAGGTTGGCCGGGAGCTTTACCAAGCTCTGCATCTATTTTATGTTTCATTTGGTTGTAAAGTTCTCTCTGATCCACGTGGCACATGTTCTCTAAAGCCCTAAAATCAGGCACGTTCGTTATGGTCCAGGACTGACGAGGTTTCGCTTCGCGAACGCTGCAAGGGTCACACTTGTACGGGCCTTTCAGATACGTTTCTATGTCGTTTTGCTCATTTAGTGGATAGAAGTTGTGAGAACTAGGTGGGGGTACCACTGGAAACTTTTTAAACGCGACTCCTGACCTTGCTGGCCACGAACCTTCATTAAAAGTCTGAGAGGATGACTGCGCCTGGTTCTGAACCCAGGGTGGTTGAACCGCATTGAATGGTTGAGGGGATGCGTTGACAGGTCTCGGGGTGCTGGCGTGAGGCTTGACGTGCTGGAACTTGCTCTGGTTCTGATGCCGCGGCGCTGCAGAGTTTGTCGCGTAGTAGTTGTGCGTAAAACTCTTTTGTTCCATTGTGAAACCATGATCGAGACACTTGTACGTCTTATAAATATGCGTAAGCATCTCTTTAGTAACAGCCTGCCATTGCACGAAGCACTCCCTTATGTTTGGGCTATAGTATTTGTTTTCAATTCTAGAAAACGTGTCGTGTTTCTCACTAAGAAGTTCTTTTACGCCCTTCCATCCATCAAGAATTCTAACAAATGAGAAAATGAAATTTTTGATTACCCACGGTATACCTTGAGAGTGAAGGTTGGCTACAGCGCTGTCTGGTTTTTGCACATTGGATCTAGTTTTCGCGCAAATCGAGTGGATATTTTTGAAGCAAGGCCTGTTGTGATGAGCAATAGCTATATTTTCAGCATCAGTGCACGCTTCGATTGCTAGTTGGACTATTTGGTTGGGAATCTGATCGTGAATTATAATCTTGTCCAGAGCAGTCAGGAGTACGTCAGATGACCCCAAGGGTTTGTTTTTTTCATCGTCTTGGTATGGTTTTTGATTATTGGAGTCGGCTCTGGAGTTAGAGTCTGGTATATTGCAAAGTTCGGAGACCATGCGTTCGCCTTCTACGAAAAAATCGAGGCTGGACGTAGATTCTGAAGTGAGGTTTCTATCTGCTTTCCGTTGTCTGTCGGTTTCAGTGCTGCTGTCTTTGTACCGCTCCTGGTACCGCGGATCAGCATTGTAAACTTGTCTCTTGTCTTGGCTCTTGACTATCTTCTTCTTGGCCCCCGTGCCAATGGGTTCCTGGTACGAGGCTGACCAGGAGCTCTGCGATCGCCTGTCAGAGTTGGAGTTCCTGTCCATCTTGCTGTAATTGGGCGAAGATGGATCGAATACCAGGCCCACTAGTGGGGAGTTTGGGGGCGAGCTGAAAGTGGGAGCCGACGGGTTGTTGCATCTGCAAAGATTGTGTTTATTAGGCTTCATGGAGTATAGTTTGGCCCTCGTGTGGCCTACGGGATACCGGAGAAGAACGTGGTCAACCAATTCAGAGACCGAAATTTTCAAAACACTTTTGAACAATGAGATTTGAAATGATTTTTAATTTATCGACTATTCATATATTTCCAGCTTATCGCGTCTTGTGTTGTCATTAATCTCCACGTTTTAAGTGTCACTATGTTAATCATTAGCAATTCCTGTGGCAGAATTTCCTTTAAGTGCATAAATATTAAAAAACAGCTCAAAAAAAAGGCTGTATTGTTGACAAAAATAGAAAACTACCAGGAGCTTTTGTAAACAGTACTAGATACCATCATTATATGCATTTCTGAAACTCTCTTTAACCGAATCAAACCTGCTGTTACTTGTGATGACCAAAAATACTGGTCTAATTTAATACTTTGTATTCGTTAATTTGGATTTATTTACACGAAACAGCAATGAGAAATATATGGTATCGTCTTGGGTCGTCCCATTAGTTTTTTGTCAAGTTCTTAATTCGTCTCATTTAGTGTTGATAGGGACTCAAGTCTCTGAAGTCTAAAATGCAAGAACTCGACCCATATTTATAAGACTGTGAGCTTAAAAGACTTCCAAGTCTTTTGAGTTGTGAGTCGAGTTCTTTTTTGAGTTTTATTAAGTCCTGTAGTTACGACTCAAGCTTTAGAAAGATTCAAGCCATCGTATCTTTTTAAAGTCTTATTTCAACTTTAGGTGTGCTTTAAGACTCGAGTCCTATAATGACGACTTGCTTTTGAAGTTAGTTGGCTTGCTATGGTTTCTATCAAAATATGTCATGTTTGATTTTGATGGGTAGTATGTACTTTTCTGAAGTGATTTGAATGCACAAACGAAGTATATGATATCTGTAAAATTTAGGTACCATTCAGAAATGTTTTAGTATAATTTAAATATTCTCTATAAAGAGTCAAGTTGGGAAAAGGCAACCTAAGTGGCTGAGTGACAGTAAATAACTGGCTATCAATAATAACGCCATTAAAATATTAATAAATATTTTTACTCGCGTCTCTGTCCGCGTATATTTTGTTTATGGTGATTATTTCAGGAATTGTGTAATTTTCCAAAATACAAATTCTACTATGTATACAAAATTCTAAAAAAGCTGTTACTACCTCTATTATTATAATATTTATGTCACTAGCTATCCGCCCACGACTTCCTCCGCGTGTAATAGGTTTTCCCGTACTTACAAACTTTCATCCCAAATTTCATCTATTCAAAGGGTTGATTCTTGGAATAAAAATTACTGTGTTCATCCCCGGGTCTCAAACTATCTCTGTACTTACCAAGTTTCATTGCAATCGGTTTAATGGTTTCAGCGTGAAAGGAACAGACAGATAGACAGAAACATATAGTTACTTCCGGATTTATGTGTTGTAACTACGCTGTTAAGAAAATACTGAAATAAGTCATTTGGAGACCCCTCGATCTAAGGGTGTGGGTATTCTTTTAGAAACGAATGGTACAATGACTACAAATGCCATAAGAGAACCAAGGAAGCTCATGCAACATTTATCATCCTAGAATTCTAAATTTACAAGCTTGCTGGCGTCATCTAGTTGAATTTAAAAGTTACATTTCATTTTGGCTTCATTTCGTCATCAGTTCTTTAAGCCGTGAATGCCTACGGCCCGTATTTCAATTTATTATGAAAACCATACAAACAGACAGCATTAAAATCAAAAGAAAGATATACCTAAGTAGGTACTGAGTACTATAATACTACTTTACTCAGTACCTATATTCCGTAATCTCATAATCTCAAGTGTTCTTACAATTATAAGTCCAAATGAGTTCTAATCATGACTCAGTTGTTTTAAAGGCCTTAAGAGTAAACAAAACACTCGAGCCTCTGTAGAGGACTCGAGTCTCTATATAAAACTACAGAAGACTTTAGTCGGGTATTTCTTCCAGCGTTTCAACCGCTTTGACTTCGGTGTCGCATTTTTAGCCATTTCCCTGTACGAGTAGGATAACCATTTTCGGTTATTTTCTAGGAGTCCAGGCATTCTTCAAAATAACCGAAAATGGTTATCCTACTCGTACAGGGAAATGGTTAAAAATGTGACACCGAAGTCAAAGCGGTTGAAACGCTGGAAGAAATACCCAGTCCCCTTAATTTCAAAAGAACTTGAGCTTCGATTCGATGACTAGAGTCTAAAAAACTAAGTCGAGTCCTACAAATGAAGACTCCAAGGACTCGAGTCTTTATCAACACTAGTCTCATTCTGCTTTCGGCATCCATTCTTCATTCGTCACATTCGCTGTTAGTCTTTGTCGTCTTTGGTCATATTTGTTTTTTGTCTTGATCTTATTCAGGTTCATTCGATGTTCGTCACTTCTTCTTTTGACATGTTCGGTGTTAGTCTCTTTACGTTTTAGTCTCATTCGTTACTCGTCACTTTATTTTCGTCACGTTCGTTGTTGGTCCCATTGGCAATAAGTCACGGTTCGGTTTTCGTCTCAATTCCCGCTTTAGTTATACGTTATTTTTTATGAGAATATGTTTTTTTATTTATTTTACAGATGAATGGATATTTTAACTTTAATTAGCAAAATAAACGTTTTTTTAAATAGTAATTTCTTTTTCTGTTGTTAATGCTGTAAAACTGCACTATTTATAGCGAAAAAAAGATTTGTCTGGATTTGTCACTTTCATACATTCTGTCGATAACAAATTTCGACAACGGATATTGAAGCGTTTTGTCTAGAACCCCAGATCACTATTTACTAGGAGCCGAATTTGCTCGTACGAAGGAGTGGAACCCCCTGACTAAGTACCTATAATAGACATTTTTTCTATACTTCATAATTTTTATAATTTCTCTTTTCGTGATTTTCTTGATTATAGTTGCCTGAAAAAAAACAATTAAAATTGTGAATATCAAACGGGGCAAATAGAGAATGTGTCCAATAAAGAATGAGATCAATTTCTAAAGAGACCAAATAAGAAAAATACGAACTTAGAATAAGACCAAAGACGATAGGACGAATAGCGAATGAAACTAGAAAAGAGATAGACTAACATCGAACATGTCCAAAGAAGATGATGACGAATACCGGAATGAGCCTGAATAAGAAAAAAACAAACTACAAATATAACCATAGACGACAAAGACTACCAACGAAAGTGACGAATGAAGAATGGATGACAAAAGCAGAATGAGACGAATTAAGAACTTGACAAAAAACGAATGGGACGACCCAAGACGATACCAAATATATCGAGGAAGTCCATAAATAAGCGAGGTGCGAGGATGCGTAGCGGGCTCTTTAGGTATACATAGCCAGGCGCCGCCTCCACATTCCTCGCACACATCTTTCACTTTTTTAGTATGAACAAAAACAGCTATTGCATCACAACATCACATCGAGACTGAGGCTGCGTTGATTTTTAACCGACTTCAAAAAAAGGAGGAGATTATACGTTCCATCGTATGCTTTTTTTATGTATGTTCACCGATCACTCCGTCAATTGTGGACCGATTTTGAATTATTTGTTTTGGTTTAAAATAGGGTATAATTCCGAGGTGGTCCCATTGTCACCAAATCTGAATTTGATGAAGGGATCAGTGAGGAATTGAGGGAACTCCTCAAATATTGTAGGCAAACATTTAGCGATTTTAGTATTTTTAGTAAGAAGTCTAGCATTCAGAAAGTATAATTTGGGGAAGTGGAACTGATGATGAAGACCACAGATGACCGTCGAAACTCCTCAACGGTACCTATTTCAATAGTGGCGTTAACATATCTCGATTAAGATAGTTGAGCGACTACAACGAAGAATATTTACTTGTTGAAATATGACCCGCCGACTTCAGTTGGACTAACCTACTCGGTAGGTGCCTACAATTTTAAAAGACGTTATTTCTTGCGATTTTGATGGCGGTTTTTTGTTTTTTAAAATATTTTACTACCATTAAATTGAAAGCAACATTGTCACATTACTTGCTCCTAAATTGAATGATTGTAACATAACGTGGTCTACACATTGGTCAAGCGGGTTCCGTTGAAGGCCGGGTTTTAGGGTGATCATCCACCGCTGTACGAAGTAACGGAGCGGTGTGCGTTGAAAAATTCCACCAATAGGATAGCTGCGCTGAGCTGGGTAGGAAAATGTAGTAATTCCTATTGGTGGATTTATCTGCTCCGCTACCTCGCACAGCTCTGTTGGATATTCACCCTTATGTGTAGCGGGCACCCTTATGTGTATGGTGGTAGAGCTGGCGATTACTAGATAAATAGACTATAATCTGACAACCTTGGGTTCTGATACTGCTGGTCAGCCGCCGTTGCTTCGTAAATGCCGGTCGCCACGCGGCAGTAAGTCGCCATATTGGAATCGGACAGATCTTTGGAGCACCCTGGAAACAATTTACAAGTTAATCAAATATTTATTTGTTTATTTATCACGGGAAACAAACAGGAACTTATAATACATGCAGTTAATTCAAAGTAACAAACAGATAGGCCAAAATAGTTTTCACTAGGTACTCATATTTGTTGCTCAAGCTGAACTTATAATATTGAAATTTACATTCATTAATTTGTCCTGCTATGGGTTTATGTGTACAAATCAGTCACACAAATTGACCTAGTCCCAAAATAAGCTCTAAGCTTGTACTATGGGTAGGTACTAGACAACGATATACTTATATGGAGAAATAAAATACATAGAAAACATCCAAGACTCCGGAAAAAATACTCGTGAACATCACATAAATATCTGTCTTTACTGGGATTTGAAAGGGCGCTAGAATGTTTACACGCGGGCATTACATGAACAGACGCCTCTGCTCTGCCCAGGGCCGCTAGTTTCGAACGCAAGGTCACTACCAACTAAACCAACGTGTCGTCGTTCATAATATACTTAATCATTTAATTTATTTCTTAACAGGGAACATGGATAAAAAATTGCCTAAGGCTCTCTGGAAAGTGCTATGAAAGAGAGGAATAACTGTATAAGATATGAAGCTTTTAAAAGTCATAGTTCAGACCCCCTGCAAAAACACTTTACAAAATCGACGATAGGAATGACGTTGACAGCTGTTGTTCCATGTTGAAAATATAAGGACCTTATAAAGAAATTTGCATTTATTTCGTAAATTACCACGTTTTAGCCAATATCGTTGAATTAAAATATTACGTAAATAAAATGAGGATGCCGAAAAACACAATCTAAAATTTGAAAAAAGTTTAACAACTTTCGATTCTATATAAAATGATCCTTCGCTTAATCCGTTCGAACGGCTTACCCGTTCATACGATAAGCCAATCGTTTCGGTAACCCCCTCAACGGCTTACCCAACAATTACGATAGCCCCATTAAGCTAGGAAACCCTAACCGGTAACCGCTTACCCAATGCATTTGGGTTTGATATTTTTTGAATTTACCGCTTACCGTTCGGGTTAAGGAAACTCCTTCGCTCCCTTCCCTTCCCGCACGCTCTGCTGTTTTTCGGGCATCGGCCAGTATCGGGCCGGCTTCACTACAGATAGACAGTATTGCGAGGAAAGGGTGCTATATAAGACAGGACTTGTTCTTATATTAGTGATACCTACCCAACTATCAGGTACGCGCGATAGTCTTAAGGTTTAGTTTTGTATGACGGCGGCGACGACGGCGGCAATTCATAAAAGGTTTTGACTTTTGACCTTGCCGCCGCTCGTGCCACTGTGACCCTTGATCCTTTGAAGCGTGCGCGCCGCCCGAGTTTAGGTTGCTATAGGCGGAACAATAATAAGTCTTTCATCGTTTGTTTACAAACCAAAATTGCTTGAAGGTGTTCAGTCAGTATTTTAAGCGGTAACCCATTCCTGGGGTTTGATATTGGTAAGCGGTAAGTCAAATTAACTCAATCGAATGGATTATCCTTTTGATGTGCAACTCAATTAAGCGCTTACCGGAACGTGAGGGTTTATAAGAATCAGCGCTATAAAAACCCGTTAAAAACCCCGGGTTACGGTAAGCGGGTCCGGTCCCTGAATTAAAATCTCAATTAACGGGTATTGCGTAGGTATTTATTTTTACAAAAAAAAAACAAAACTGCAAAATCGTATCAAAGAAACTCAATTCTCATTATCATGCATGTTCTCTTTTAACCCATGAGTAAGCCATAGGTACTTACATATATTTGTAAGTGGCAATTTGAATCTACCAGCAAGTAAAATAAAGTTCAGTCACCTTTGCTCTTAAATGCCATTTTCAAATTGTAAACAAATAAAAATCAACTTTACAGTCATTAAAATGTAGTTTAAACTAAATTGCCATGATTACGAGTAAGTATGTAACTCCTATGCTGCCGTCCTAATTCAAAAAACATATGTAGGTCTTGAGAAACGGGCAATAAAAGGTTTTAATTCACGGCACGTATATAAAAACCCGGCCAAGAGCATGTCGGACCATGCTCAGTGTAGGGTTCCGAAGCCGTTAAGCACTACAAACATAAAAATCAACAAGTAATAACTAATTTTCTATTTAAAGTTAATTGGGGCCGCCTTAGATGCTTTTAGTGGGTATAAACACTTTAATCGCCTGCACTTAAAAAAATTAAATTAGTCTAATAAAAATTATCGCTTTGAAGCTTAGTATTTCATAAACGGATTACTTAATCGAACAACTGTTTTCACAAACCCATAATATTTTTGACCTATCCAACGACACCCTACACTATAGGGTAGACGAGTAAAAATAATACATCCCCACGTTGCGTGTAGGGGAGGTACCCGTTTTTTTTTTTTACATTTTATTGTATCAGTTTGTTGGCTTAACTAATATGCATATTCTAGAACTAAGAGTCTCTGCGCTAGGCTGCGGACGGACGGACGGATATGGCGAAACTATAAGGGTTCCTAGTTGGACTACGGAACCCTTTAAATATCCATTTGTAGGATTCTTTCAAATAAACAAAACCATAAATTCATAATTTTTATTGGATTTATCTAAGATATTGTTCGAGTAACAATAGATTTTTTGGACATTTGTCCTTTTGAATTAGGACGGAAGTATGGCGCACCGAGTCGAGGTAAAAAGTGAGTTGATTTCATTTTGCCGGGATAATGCAAGCATCAAAACTAATACAACTTCTTTTTTTTTACGACAAGGAGAAGGCATACGAGCACTCAGGCCACCTGATGGTAAGTGGAATATGAGATCCATAGACATTTGAATTTTCAAGACTATAATCCTAAGACCTCAAATGCGTTGCCAACCCTGAGGACTAATATAGAATGCCTCTATGCTAGTAATTTCACCGGTTGTCTTATCCCCATACCGGAACACAACAATGCGAACACTTGCTTGGCGGGTGGTAGCGACCCGGACGGACCCTGCACAGGGTCCTACCACCACGAAAATTACTATAACTCCGACGGGACTCCTTAAACTTGCCGGATAAACGTTCACCTTTGCGTTCGATGCAGCGCTGTGTTAACCTCCCTGTACGCCACTAGATAAAATGAACTTTAATACCGTCGTAAAAGGTTCTATTTCGAGTTGAATATTGGTCATGTATTGATGACGTTGGCATGTGAGCCTTGCTGTTGGCTGTCACGACTAGATGACTGCGGCGGTGAAGAGGTAAAATAGATAAAACCCCACCATATAGCTCAAAAGCCAATAAGCGGTATCTCAAATTCAATAGCCAATGCAGATTCAATCCTATCGCCTTAGTAATACGGTTGCATTTTTCTCTTGGCAGGGCAATATAATGCGGACCCTTACTTTCAGAGCAGATACGAGTACATCTCTTAAATGGCCTGACCAATTTTCTATAAATCTGGCGAAGAACCATCTCGATTAAACTACCTTTCTATTAACAACAGCATCCGAAAAGTATTTTAATAGATGGGTTAACTTTAAGTTATACGTTGTTATGCATGTCTGTAAAGGTGGGTACGAATTAGAGCAGCCTTGGGTTCAGGCAAGCACGGCTCACCTATTTTGCTTAGATTTGTACGCGCTCACGCGCTGTGCGCGAGCAGCGCGCGAGCGGCGCGCGGCGAGCCGCTGAGAGTCGGTCTTTTAACCATGCTCAAAGGCGCTTCGGAATGTGTGTCTCACAACGACCAGTTCTAACTTGTCTGTGGGCGGGGCTCGTACAAATTTGATAAAGTTGCTGAGCCGTTCCATCACCGAGGCGATTTCTTCTTCTTTTTGTTAATAATTCGGTGAATTATGATAAACGCAGCCGCGGCTGTCATCGTGTCCGACGCCATTTTGAAATGTAGGCACGCGGCGAGCACGCTGCTTCAACCGCGCATGTTTATGTGCAACAATTTGGCTCATTCGTACCTTTAGCTTAGGAACAACGATGAACCTTACTGGCGTAGAGGCATCATAGTCTTTAAGGTTTGCAACAATTGCAGTTTTGAGAATGCTTTCTATGGGTATCCCACTGAGAGACCTAGTGATCTATGGAGATCTCACTTACCATCGGAGGCCCTAGCCAAGATGCGTACGCTAATTAGCGTTTTTATTCATTTAGTTTTTGGACCAAACGCGTCACTGGTAGATCACGTGACTTTTCATACGACGTGATCTACCAGTGACGCGATTGGTTTAAAAACAAAACGAATAGAAAATTAGAAACGCTAGCTTACGTACCTACGCATCTTGACTAGGGCCTCTGATGATTTCAGAATAATTTCAGGATCTAGCTGCACAAGTTAAAGTTGAAGTTCACGTCAGTGAACCGAACGCACAGGATAAAATAAATGTGTGAATATGTGCAGTTCATACATTTATACAAATTGATCCCCCATACTTAAGGATACCAGTACTTAAGGATTTTAATGCAATTCTTAAATATTCCGAAACCCACGGGGATATCGCATGCCCTTAAATTGAAATCGTCAATTATGCATGCCAATTTTAGCCTAAATAAGAAACCTTTGCCACGCGCAAGTTGTGTATCGCTATTCGAGTTGCCGATTATCCAGGATAAAAAGAACCCTATGTCCGTTTCCGGGTTATAAATAATCTTTGAACCAAATTCCACATCAATTGGTTGAGCTGTTCAACCGTGGTGACGAACAAAGAAACCAAAAAACCATTGATTTTTAAGTAAATTATGTCAGTGCCGAATTGTACATCAATTGGTTGAGGCGATGAAGCGTGAAGACGAAACCAATAAAATAAGAAAGACGCTTTGCATTCTATAATATTAGATAAATAAATCCTAAAATGTAGTCTTGACAGGTTTGGCTTTCAGGCCGCTCAAAAACCAGGGATTGCCAAACAACTTCAGGTAGATGAGTTGACTCACCATAGCTGCTCTTCTGCATCACGGTGTGATGATAGCCGTCTTGGAAGCTCCTCTCTCCCTCCCGGTCACCAGTCTTGTTCGACCCGCCTCCATACTCTTGCATTGGGCTCGAAGGTACCTGGAATCAAATTTAGGATGAACACATGGAGTAGCTTGCTTTGGGACGCGTATGAGCAGGTAGCCTTGCCGGAAAATTTGATTAAAAACCATTTGAATTTGAGAATCGCAAACTGAAAGCATATTATTTTTTATAATTACCTAGGGTTGCACACGTTATTCCAGATGGCCTGCAGAAAAGTCACGCGGAGAGTTCGAAATTATGAAATGCAATTCGTGGTCAAGAAAATACTATTTTTTTTTAGAAAGTAAAACGAAACACGCCGTGTGAAGCTTGCTTAAAAAAATCAATTTGCGGTTTGCTATTTTTCAAGACATTACACAAATTGAAAGCGTTCGAAGCTTCAATTATTAATGACCCGCAACTGAGAAATTAAATTTGAGACGTCATCTATTTAAAATTTTCGGTTCACTATATTTTACGCGAAAAATAATCATGCCCTGCAACTAATGCAAAGAAAGAATTGAAAAAACTTTTCTGCAAAATGACATGAGACTATAGTTTTGGCCTAGATCTAGTTGGTGTCCGAGCTACAGATTTTCACTGAAAAAAAAAAAATCGTACGTTTTTCGTTTCATTTTCACAAATATACTTCCTACGTAATATGGGAACCTACGTAAATTTCTACTGTGCTTCTAGCAGTTAGGTAATTACTGACGTTTCCTAGAAGAAAAGCTATGAAACTTGCAAGTCGATAGAATTTGGAATCTTACCTTCGCAATTTTCGTCCTTCAACGGGATTTCCTCGTTACACTATCAGACCATAATTAAAAAAATCATCTACTTAACCGTTACTATGCCTGTCAATTGGCAGTTCTGTATTATTTTATTCTTACGTATTAATCGATATGATTTCACACGATTGGATTGATCTGCGGCAGTTTTTGAGTTTCTTATCTTCTATCTATATATTTTTAGTGTGGAACGTTTTATACCATGATCGTTTCACTATGAGATGTGGAGTGAATGATGTCTGGGCGACCATATGATTTCTTTCATTTGTTTCTTGACGGTATGTCATTCGATTTTTGCTTTTTATTTTTGCAGCCTGTGTTTGGAGAAACTTCATGCATGGGTGGAGCCCTACCGACCGATTTGCTCAAGTTTCTTTTTGTTTTTAATTGGCTAAAGATTTAACATAATCTGGTGCTTATTGGTTATAATATATGTCAGCATACAAAATAATCAATCAAGCAAAGCAATGCAGCAGCCTTTCTGCTCCATAAAAATGATTCTAACGGGTGAAGAGTTGAGCATACAATTACGCTTCAAGAATGTAGTGAATATATTCACCATAAATATGAACGTTGTTTCACACCTTTTTACTAAAGCTTCGATAGAAATTAAGCAGAATTAACGAAAATAGTTCTCAAACACTTCGGGAACTGCATGGTAAAACTATCCGGAGGAAAAGCTCGCGTTTTGCACCGCCGGCTACAAATTGGGCTTTTGTTCATCATACCAGTGGTAAATGAAAGACAAGGTCTCAATTTTGTATCAATTTATTCGCTTACATGATTGTTTAATTCGTGGATGATAATTAATCCAACGTAGAAACAACCGTAGCAATGACTTTAAACCGCTACGATACAATTTTAGTAGCAAATTTTTGTCAATATTGCCTCTGCTCTATACTTATACTGTACGTATTTAACGCTTGCCATTTTTTTAACGTGGTGACTGGGTATAACTTCTACATTATGCAGGGTTTGGATGCAAAAATGGATCTTGTTGCCAATTTCACTCTGAACAGCCCCCTTTTTTCCAACTCTTTTTTGCCACCTACCTAATTTAAAGTAGGTATATTGCTAATCAGGCATTTTGCGTTTTAGACATTACACAGTTTAGGCAACCAGAGATTTAACCATTTTGCTATTCAGACATTTTGCGTTTTAGATGATTTAAATCTTAGGCAAATTGATTTAAATACATTTTGCTTATTAGGCATTATGCTTCTTAGACATTTGTTTTAGGCATTTTGCTACGTAGGCGTTTTGTTTTTCAGAAGACCTGCTCATGAGGGGCAAAGTTGTCGCCAGTTTGGAAGTACCATTGCTGATATATTCTACACGCCATACATTTTGTGTATTAGGACATCTTGGCTTGGCTTAAGACTGTAGTAGGTACACCATGGTGTTTAAAAGGTCAGGTTACCTATTAATTGGTAATTTTAGGGCCAAAGATTGTAGTAATTACTCAGGTTATAAAAAGCGTTTATTTTCAAATTAATTTTCTCTCTTTTGATTTGGTTTAAAGTATCAACAAAGCGACAATAGCTGCGATTGCGTGTAAACGTCCCCAACTGATCGGTTATCAAGACATATCAAAGCAATTCAGTTTACGGTGAAAGAAAGCCTAAACTGGACTGCTGAATAATTATACTGACTATGTTTCCGTTGCAGTTACAGTAGCGACCTTCTAGGGAGGTCCGGGCTTGCATATGTATAACTTGGAGAAAAGGAGTTCTTCGGTGTGTTGACAACAAGGTGGTTGGCATTAAAAAAAAACCTGTCTCCGCGTGAAACTATTTATTGCCAAGCTTTAGGAGTAATAATTTCAACTTGTCAATGTATGCTTGACCGTCAATCCGCACCTAAGTAACTAATTTCCTCATGTTTTTTTTATTGTATTGTTTTTTTTGTATTGGGGAAAATCGCTTTAGAAGAAACTTAGATTCGTATTCGCTTTGACGAGTGACTAGGACAAAAAGAGCTTGGCCTCTTATATTTCTGCTATGTATTTATTTATGGAAGCACATTTTACTCGTTTCCGCACTTTACTTCTAAGTGCAAAGGCCTCTTACAAAACCTGAGAGGGCAACGTCGTATTTATTCTGTTATTAATCCCTGACCCAAAAAGAGGGGTTATAATTTTGCCGTGTGTATCCGTGTATCTGAGGCACCGGCCTGGCGCTAGGCGCTAGCCTAAACGGATGGACCGATTTTGATTTATATATTTGGTTAGAAAGGTGACTTAATCGAGAATGTTAGCTTTGTTTGGTGAAAATCCGCTAAACGGACGTTTACGTTATGAGTTCGGATATCGGAATAACCGATATTGACGGTAGTTTTGTAAAATACTTGAAATCAGTGACGAAATCCCTCCATTGAAAATGCACATGCTCGGACCCCGTTGAAGTTTTTGCTCATTGCTCAGAGGTTATTTTAGGCGCTGATTGAACGAAAACTAGGTAAGAGGACTGTGAAGCAAATAAAAACATACAAAATGCGATAACTTTTTTCTCCCCTTAAACTTTGTTCGATTTTTCGATTTTTGAATATGTTAATGTGTCTGTACGTATTCCTTTTCAAGAAAATATTTGTTGGAATAAAAATAAAATAAAAAACAAAAGCGGAAACATACAGACCTAATTATTCATCATAAGATTTACAACATATTCAAAAATAGTGGAAACCGGATTAGATTTCGGGGGTGAGAAACGTTATCGCCCGGAGCTAAACTTGTATGGATTATTTTTGACAGCTACGCGATTTAGGCATCGCCTCACAATCCTCTTAGTCGGGATACTTTTCAGCTGGTTTAATATGGGGAACCTTTACCTATTGAAATTTATTATTCATAATTAAAGTGAAATAGAGTAAAGTTCTCAATTGTACCCTAATTATACCCTGCTCCTACGCATGTGGTGTATTTGTATGTGTATAATGCAACATTCAGATACTTGAATAATCTAAACGCGAATTGCGGCGTCACCAGGCACTCAATTCTACTCGCAAAAACAATATTGCTTTTGATATGTGATCGTTTTGCCAACCTTATGATAGCTCTTATTTACTTGATATTAATGGCGGCAGAGTTAAAAACAAAACGAAAACATATCATAGACAATTTTGTTTCGACACATTTTTTTCAAACGACGCTTTTACGCCGTGCTTAATTAGAGTTCAAGACAAGCTACAGGAACGCGTCTGATGCCGTCACGGCTAAGGAACTTATATGCGCTGTTTATTGACAGATGAGCTTGAGCACGGCCATGGCCGCGGAGACTAGGGCCAGTGACAAGGTGGTGTTCTCAGCTCCGTTGCAGAAGTCCTTAGTACAGGAGCAGACTTCTTGCCTGCCGCCGTACCCTGAGCGATGGTAGCAGGCACCCTGGAAGACAAAGGCATCATTGTTAGACCGATATTTACGCATTTTGGCTAGGCCTACGCCAATGGACTAACGAGGGCTGATGATATGGTAATGACCACCGTGCTCACAGCAGTTCCGCTTCTGGCTTAAGGGACCTAAGTTAGGTGGTTTCCTGTGGCCACGTTCTGTTTCCCAATCTACCTTGAACCGCGACTCGTCCCAACCGCAGCTGCGGGTGATGCGGCTGGACGGCAGCTGCCTGTTGGTCTACGTACTGCACGATCCTGCGGCACAGCGTGTGCGTCACGCCACGGTCGTGCTCTGAGCACGTCCGTTTCAGGCTCTCAGGGAGCTAAGTTAGATGGTTTCCTGTAGCCACTGTCTGTTGACCAATCTACCTTGAAACGCGACTCGTCCCAACCACAGCTGTGGATGACGCGGCTGGCCGGCAGCTGCCCGTCGGTCTGCTTGCTGCACGATCTTGCGGCACAGCGTGTGAGTCACGCCACGGTCGTGTTCTAAGCATGTCCGTTCGAGGCTTTTAGGGAGCTAAGTTAGGTGTTTTTTCCCATAAGCACCGTCTGTTGACCAATCTACCTTGAAACGCGACTCGTCCCAACCGCAGCTGCGGATGACGCAGCTGGCCGGCAGCTGCCCGTCGGTCTGCGTGCTGCGCGATCTTGCGGCACAGCGTGTGCGTCACGCCACGGTCGTGCTCTAAGCATGTCCGTTCGAGGCTCTTAGGGAGCTAAATTAAATGTTTTTCCCATAAGCACTGTCTGTTGACCAATCTACCTTGTACCGTGACTCGTCCCAGCCGCAGCTGCGGATGACGCGGCTGGACGGCAGCTGCCCGTTGACCTCGTGGTCCACGTGCTGCACGATCTTGCGGCACAGCGTGTGCGTCACGCCGCGGTCGTGCTCCGAGCAGTTCCGCTTCAGGCTCTCGGGAAGCATCTTCTGCAAGCAGAGGGAGTTCGTGGCGCTGTTGCACTCGTAGCACATTATTGAGGAGCCTGAAATGAAAAAATACTTTAAGAACCCCGTGTGTTTGGCGGGTTAGGCGATGGGCTTGCAACCTGTCACTAAAACTCTTGGCCTAATTGTGCAAAATTTGGTAACAGAATTATAACCAAGTCTTTACGAGTTTGCTGATATTTCTGTAGCTCTGCCTACCCCACACTAACGGGAATGAAGGCGAGATGTTATGTATGTTTGAATGTAAGTAATAAAATAACACGTGCATGCATGACTCGATGTGTGAATGTGGAAGAAGCGAAAGAGAAAATTTGTCAGGATCGTAGCAGGTGGAAAGAAGTGGTCTCTGCCTACCCCTCCTGGGAAAGAGGCGTGATTTAGTGTAGGTATGTATGTAAGTAAGAAAAGTATGGCAATTACTAACGGTTTCCCGCTGAACGGTTCTGCGGAAACTAACACATTTTTCGGAATATAATAGTATCTTTGTGCTAATCCAAGATATACAATATCAACGTGCCGAATTTCATCCATGTCTGTTCATGACTATTACATACAGGGTGCCTTTATATGTGTGCGGGGTTTTAAATGTAAGTATCGAGTCCCCAAATTTCATTCTTTTGTTCTATGACTTTGAAAATTACTTTATTTCAGTGATTTCTTCTTGATTCAACTCAAATTGTTCTCTCGCTTGTCGCTCAGTGCGTCTCTATCGTTGCAGGCTACGAGGGGCGGCTGAAAAGTCCTAAGCCTAAGGTAAAAAAAAAAATTTAGAAAATTAAAGTTATTTTTATTTCCACCTCTAATTTGATGCATTTCTTACATTTATTATATAATTGTTTTATGCCATTAAAAAATATTCTTTGCTTTGGGCTTTTTACTGCCGCCTTTATTTCTTTATCACTAACAAATCGCTTTCCTCTTAGGTCTTTACAGAAAATAGTCGCTAAATCTGGACTATACGGAGGGAGGTTCATTTCTTCGAAGCCGATTTCCTTCAGAGCTAGACTTGCAACACGCGCAGTATGAACAAGGGCGTTGTTTTGCAAAAACAAAGCGCCTTTACTGATTTTGCCCCTTTATTTTTCAAGTATGGCTTGACGCACTTGTCTCAATAGCTCAGAATAGTAAGTTGCATTTATTGTAGAGCATTTTGCTACAAAATCTATTAAAATAATCCCATCCGCGTCCCAAAACACCGCAGTCATTAGCTTAGAACCCGATCTTTGCACTTTAAACTTCTTCGGCGAACTTTCACCCTTCTCAGTCCACTGCATGGACTCCGACTTACATTCAGGATCATACTGTCTGACCCATGTTTCATTAACGGTTACCATCCTGGAGCAAATTTCGTCAACACTATCTCCGCACAAGTCTAAAAACGCCTGAAAAGTTTCTACACGTATTTGTCAAACGCCGTCAGCATTTTCTGTACCCAACGCGCGCTTAGTCATGTGTCAATGTGTATGAAGGATTTCTCGAACCCGCTCCTTGCTAATGCCCAAGGCCTCAGCTAATTGACACATCTTAATTCTTCGATCCTCCAACAGTAATTTTTGACTTTAGCGACGCTTTGGTCGGTCACTACCGAACTGGCCGTCCTGAGTGGGGGTCGATACTCTTGTCGTTGTTTAAATAGGCTACTCCACTTTTTAACTCTAGCCATTTCTTGAAAAATGCATTGAGGGTTTTTTTTTTACTTTTCTTGAGGAACTTAATCACAGCCGGGTGCTCGATTTTCGTAATATGCAATGATAATTCAGACATGATACTGTTAATCGTTGAATATCTCGAGAAATTACAATTGTAATGACATGTTTTTTTTCCATTATTTGTTTTTAAATGGTCTATCTATTGGCCAGTACCATAATTACATATACAACCTCAAACTACCTTAGGCTTAGAACTTTTCAGCCGCCCCTCGTATTTAGGAATGAATCCGAGTAACTAACAAGTCGCGGACGTTTTGAGCTAGCCCTCCTAAGTTCGGACGGTACGAGTAGGTCCATTTGTGCTGTTCCACGGCAGGAAACACGTTACAAACAGACACTGACATGCATCGCCGTCCAACTTATAACACCCCTCTTGTCATTTGTATATTGTCCTTTTTAGCGTACCGCAGTCAACAAGGAACCCTTAATAGTTTCGCCATGCCCGTCTGTCCGTCTGCCCGCGCGATGTATCTCAAAGACTCTTGGTACTATACAGCTGTAATTTGGCATAGTAATAAATAACGTTTGATTTACGCCGAAAAAGCTGTGAAATAAAAATCTGTTTTTTTACATGTAAGGCAAAGATATATTTCTTTACATTATGACATCGGGTGAGTTAACACTGGGTAGCCATTAAAAATGGGATCCTCTCATTTCATAACCAACGTGTCACAAATTCATATCACAAACATATCATTGACAACCCGCGTTTGTATCCGAAACTATAAATACTTCTGGATTTATTTTAAGACCGTCCTATATATAGGTCAGGTTAGTTTTATAAAGATCCTGAAATATTTGTAGTTACAGAAAAAAGCGAGATGGCAAATGAATAAGTTGCGAATCGATGCATATTTGTTAAATATTTGTCGGCAACCCTTAAAAATAATTATTTGAAATTAAATGAAAGTGCAAATAATTAATTTAAACGGAAATCTATCACGACGTCTTTGGTTCCCAAATAACTTTAAATAGAAAATAAGTTCACTTTTTTCAGGTAGTTTTTTATGCTTGTAGTAAAAAGCTTTGGAATCCTACACTAAGCATGGCCGACATGAGTAGGGTATTATTGGGGATTCTGGATCATTTGTCCTCGCTGCGCTCGGATGATCCAGAATCCCCAATAATGATCCAGGATCCCCAATAGTTTCCATCGATCAGTGATTCAGAATTCCATAAACTCAACAGGTAGTGACCTAACGAATGACCTGTCAATCCTTCAATGGTAAATTTGCATATCCTCGCCTCGTTCATTCGACTGATACTGTCGAAATGTAGATACAAAAATGTCTATAACAAAATATTTTGTAAATAGAAGCATAACCGGAGTGCCGTATAATTCAATTTTATATTACTTATATTTTTGTTTACGGCACTCCGGTTTATTTTTCATAAATTTATTTCTTTGTTTAGTCATCTTTGTTTATTCATCTTTGTTCCTGTTAACACTTTCCACACAACCATTGCTGTACTAATGTTATAGGATAGTCCCGCTAACAGTTTTCTGGAGTGGCCAATTCCATACTAATTGTTTAAGGAAAAGGTGGTCTTTCGATACTAGAACGCTGATCTATATATGCGAGCGATCGTAAAAACTTTGATAGCACGATTTAAAATAAATTCTCCATGTTTGCTCTCTTTCAGCCATTTTCATGATATACTCGTATGTAGCCCCATTATCCTTCTTAACCTTACTTTTGGTTTGATTAAATTTTATTAAAATTGACATTAGTAATTGACGTTGTCGTAATTCAATAAGTAAATACTATTTGATTTGAGAACTCAGGGTTAATTACCTTTATAAGATAATAAATAAAAAGAATTTATAAAACATGTTTATTTAAACACCATTTTCTTAAACAAGTTACATTTCTTAGCGCGCATACAGTTGGATGATATATACAGTTAAACACATCACTTGACAATCTATATTCTTCGTACAAACTTAACAATTTAGGACAGTTCATATCTTCCAGGTTAATAACATCATTATGATCTAAAATAGTTTTAAGCCAGGTAACTTTTTCCAGACCCTTACATAAAATCGTCTTATCAATCAGAAACTCTTGGATATACATTAAATATTTTTCGTAAGGTATAAATCCATCATTCCAATTAATTTTTCTGTTTCTCTGTATCCACGATACTTGTTTACGTTCGGTTGGAGAGAGATTGTGCAGTGGGCAAGGTGGTAGAATAAGTAGGTGTAGTAATTGTTCATTAACAGCTATTGCAACTTCTTTGACAATGAATGAATTGTTGTCCGTTTTAAACCCCTGCACATCAACTATTGCTGTCGACATCATGTCAACTTTCTAACAATATTACTCAAAGGTCTGTACTCCACCAAACGATCGTTAATAATCAAACAGTAAGCACTAGTGTTATCCGGCAAATCCTTTTCTGTTTCGATTTCTAAACGAACGTCAACAGGTCCAGTTTTTAAATGCTCATTTTGCCTCGAACAATCAATCACATATAATGGAGCTTTTTCCTTAAATTGTATAAGATCAAGCAGCGGATCTATAGGAAGGTTATAATACGACTGACGAAATCTCGCATACATATCGTATAATATACTGTATTTGTACTCATCAAATTTCAAGTTAAGACTATCGTATGGATAATAGTATGAATTTAAAAATAAAGTCACATTTTTAAGATTACAATGATCAAATACAGCGCTATCGTTTAATTTGTTATTTTTTCTATTAGTTTGCAATCCAAAAATTACATACCGAGGCTTTTCTAGTTGCGAAGTGGTTTTTATAGACCATGTATGTTTGGTTGTTTTTGGTAATAATGGATATTCATATAAATCCCAATTTCTAAACGCTATTTGCATAGGTTTATCTTTTTCTAAATGTTTAAGCAATGCAAGCCTTTGATGATCTGAAACTTTAACATGCGGCATGCGCCATTGAACTTTATTTACCTTAACTTCCACTGAATCATCTTTTTCGGTTACAACACCATTAAGATTTGTACTACTTCTATTTAGTATTAGTTCATGTTTACTATTAATAACTATTTTCTTGTAATCCTCCGCAAAACCTAATAGTTTATTAAGTGGTAAAAGAATACTAAATCTTCCACTGTGATCATCAAATCCGTCCACGTTCCAACCCCACATTGCAGCAGCTTTACTTTCTCCACCATTCATTGAGACTAAAGATTTCATTGTAGTAGTGATTCCAACATTTCTAATTCGATCTATTTCAATCCCATTCATTTCATATCTAATATCTTGAAAAAGAAATGATATAGCGTTATTTGTCAACTTAACATTTTTCACTTTTTTTACACCACTCACGTCTTTAGCTGTTATAGAAAAATATCCTTCTATGTATAACGCGCTAGCTGAAGGTAATACGTATATATCTTGCTGATGGATAGGTATTCGTATTTCATCATTTTCATTAAAACTGTTATTGTATGGGTTATAAGTATGGATTTCATAACTTTCAATTGAATTGTCGAATTGCGGATCGTCGGTTATATGGAGGATGCTCATATTTTTAATCCAAGAGCGCGAAGAAACTCTTTATTACTTTTTGTTATTGCTACAACCTTTTTGCGTCTAGTTCGTCTGACGTTGCGCTTGACAGTGGAGTTAGAACGACTTTGTCTTTGTATTTTGTTACAGATATCATCGTTAAAAATTATCATTTTGACTTTCGCAAGTGAAGACTTATATTAATATTTTCGTTATTAAAATTAATTAGATTTCCCTGTATATCTAATATTTTCACCGTAATTGACGAAATATGTTTCTTCTTTAGAGGAAAATATATTATATTTTTAGGTACTTCAATTACTTGATATCCGGGCGGACTGTTAAGCACGAATTCATGAATTATATGTGTAGGCAAACCGTTCGTATAGGAACCTTGGACAAGATCACATTCGATCCGTATCACAGACGCAGCAATAATGCATACAGGGTTGACTGATTCATGCCATTTATTTGGATCCAACATCTCTGAGAACCCTAATAATGCACCTACACTATTTTTTACCTTAAAATTAATCGGTTCGCTGCAAAAAATTGAACATTTAGAAGTATTGTTGTTAGGAACGATTTTAAACTGACAATTGTTCATATTACTTTTTAAATATTCATATAAATCAGACAGGTCATATGCGCCGCAAGGAATTTTAATATCCTTCTGTTTACCGTAAGCGAATACATTGTTGCTGTCAGTAATATTAGGTATTGAATTAAATGTTGAAAAATACAGTAAGCCGCACTCGTAATCGTCTTCTAATATTAAATGAGTATTTAATTCTGATCGAAGAATGGATTCATTTCCAGTGATTGTGAATGTAATAGACATTGTTATTGACTAAAATGTTTTTTGAAAGTGTAAGCTATTTATGAAGATCCCAAAATGAGTTTAAAAAGTCTATACACAAGTGGCCGCAAATGAAAGGATGAGTTTTTTGCTTGTTAACGTAATTATAAAAAATATTTAAGCCAACATATTTTAAAAATTCTTCAGGTGGTTTTAAATTACCATAACTGTCGAAATATTCGATATAATTATTAAATTTTGCATAGGCTACCCAATGAGTGCCAGAATTCCGGGAACTATCAAGATTAATAATTCCGCATTCTTTTTTTAGTGGACGTTTTGGCAACTGATCTCGCATGAAAACTCCTCGAAAATTGGGAATTTCTTTGCAATATTCGAGAATGTCGATGTTAGTTAACGCTCGTTTAGGTAGCCTCTGCATTAGTTTTTTTTATTTTTAAAATAAATTCCTAATCCATTCTTGTGCTCTTTGAGATGCAACCCTCTTCCTAAATTTAATTCTTCCATTTTTTGATTGTGCCTCTTGAGTTCTTGAAAACGTTGTTTAGCAGACTTAATAGCTTCTACCGCTCTAGCAATACCAGCTGCGCCACCTGCCAAACCACCTGCAGCAGACAATCCGGCAAAAATGGGTATTAGGGGCAAAACTCCTCCAACTTTTGGCACAGGTATCACCCGGGGAATGTTTACTGAAGTATCTGAATCCCTCGTCAATTCTCGTGCAACAGCAACTGCTAACTCAATAGCCGCTTTTTTACATGTAGGTTTTAACTTTTTAATATGTTTTTTTGTAAGAGAAACAATATTTTTGAAAGTGTTTTTAAAACCAGCGCCAGACTTGGCTTTCTGTGAGGGAGTGAACACAATTTTTTTCTTGTTTTTTCCATTCGATTTAGGTTTTGACCCTACCATTTTTGTTGAATTGTAAATAAAATATTAATAAATAAGTTATTTTTTGTTTCGATGAAATACTCTGTCCAGTTTCAAGTGCGCAATTAAAATGCGCTTAAACTATGATGTTTGCTGCTTATAAGATTTCTGTTTTATCAATCCAACTATTTTCTTGCGAAGGTAGACCTAACCATTTTACATATAATTTTCGACCATTTTTCTTCAATACTTTTTCTACAAGATAAATGTTCTTATATTTAGGTTTTTGCAATTCGTGAGCATAAAATGATCCTAAGATGGGTCGATGTCTAGCATCTTCTATGATAAACGTTATTGGGTTTGTGTTTTGTACTTTCGTAATAGTAAATATTTCAGTTGACCAATTGGGAGTATATCCTTTTTCAAATGTTCCTTTATATTTGCTTATACGAACGGAATCTCCGACTGCAAATTTATTTTTTTCCTTTGTTGAACTCCTCTTTGATAAAAGCTTTTTATATTTCTGTAATACAGCATCCTTATTATTTTCACTGACTTCAATTGGTTTAAGAGCTATTGTTCTATGTATCGTATTATTATATTCATTAATTGCTTCCGAAAGTGTGTTTCCTATCCATTTATAGTTTCCTTTTAAACTAAATTGCTTGTACAATTTATTCTTAAAAGTCCTTATGAATCTTTCCACTATAGATGCTTTTTTAGTAGAGTATGTAGAGTAATGGTTTATTTTATGTAACTCAAGTAATGATTTTATTTTTTTATTATAGAATTCAGTTCCTAAATCAGTTTGCAAGTTTTTGGGTATTCGATTTTTTTGGAACAAATCACAAAAAGCTTGAGTTATATATTCCTTACTCTTTTTTTTTAATGGATATACCCACGCATACTTAGAAAAAGTATCAATAATGGCTAAAATATATTTAAACTGTAAATTATTGTTTGAAACAGATTGCATATCAATAAGATCAGCTTGCCATAAATCATCTATATCTTTCATCACTACATGTCTTCGAGGAAAGTTTTTCCGCGCTTGTTTATGTATTTCGTTTACTACGATTGCTTTACTCATTTCTTGTATTTGTTCTTAAATGAAACTGTTTCAATACTTTGTTGCAGGCTATTTACTTCTGTCTCTAGCTGAGCTAATGTTTGATTAATTAATTTTATTTTATTAAACAATTTATCTGCAGTATTGTCAACATACTGTTTTGTGGCGCAGTCCTCTGGATCGACAGGCTTTCCAATATGTTTAATTATCTTATTTTTTGCATCAAAACAATCGGTAACATTTATGAAAGCCAAGGGAGGTTCATTAAAATTATTCATTTTATGCTTTTTTAACACATGGTGTCCAAACTTATCTACATTCATGTTCAACCAACACAATGAGACTGAATCAACAGTTGGTTCTGAAGTCTTTTTATTCCTTAATGATGTCTGCTTCTTTTAGTTCTTCTATAATCGAAATTATTTCGTTATCATGGTTAGTGTTGCCAGCATCTTTAGAAGCAATTAAAATTTTTAAACGTTCAATCAACTCATTAGGATCATCCCAATATACAAAATCCGTATTTGAATTATATTTTTTTAAGGAAGGCAGATTACCACCTTGCTTTGCCGTGCTGGATTCTTGAAATAGGGGTTTAATAATTTGACAGTATTTCATTCCTGAATTACCTTGTATCTGACCTTGAGGACTAAAACCTCTCTTATGGACATTAGTGTGCACCAAAATATCTTTATAGGTTATTTTATCCTTTTCATTTATTTTGTCGCAATTCGGTTTACTTTGAAATAAAAGCTCTTTTAAACCTGGCGTTAGTTCATAACTTTTATCATTTACATTAATCGTAGATATTTTATTAGGAGAATTCTCCCCATAAGATTTAAGCGTTGCAGGTGAATTTCCTATCATAAGTGTTTCACCGTCATGTCTTACTCCAAAGGCAACATTAAAAGGTTTATTTGGGACTTGCAAATAAGAATCGACATCCTCAAAGCTTTTTACTTTTGCCACATTATTTTCCATTTTCGTAGGAGTTTTTATTTCAAGTATGTTGGGAATATTTATTTTATCCTTTTTGATACAATCCGCGTTTACATCATTTGATAATATATTTTTGTTATTATGCTTATTTTCATTATAAGATGTTATTTGCTTAGGAGAATTATGAAGAAACATCATGGTTTCTAGCGGATCGGTTAATGGTTTCAAAATCTTCTTATTTTTTAATTCTAAATCATCCTCCTCTTGCTGCATCTTCTTTAACTTATTTTTAATATTCTTTACAGATTTAATTAATTGTGTTTTTATGTCTGTCTCCATGGCAAATCAATAACGCGGTCTAAAAAGACCCCCGATGTTTCTTATTGTTATAAGTAAAGTGATTTTATTTTAGTCATCATTTATATTTATTCAAATTTTACAAAAACATCAAATGACTTTCTATATCGACCATTATTTAATTTACAATCTTTGTTAATTATAAGACACGCATGTGAATCTTTCCATATATTTGCGGCAAGCGATTTGAATTTTTCCCAACTAATGTCAGAATTTACGTGCTCACGATAAATATGTTTTAAATTGATATCGTCTTGTTTAAAAATTATCAAAAAATTAACATTGTCTCGTATTAATTGCTTTGGCACTTTAGAGTAAGTCTGCGTTAAATAAAAACAGTCTATTCCTTTATGTCTGCCCATACAAAAGTAATTACGAATATTAGTCTGGTTTTCGCAAGCTACGTCATCAAAGATAAATATTGAATTGGGCATCGCCTCATGAGGAGAGATTACCTCTTTTTCATCGTGGATCATAAACAGTTTAATTTCGGGTATTCTTTTAAGAACTTCCTCTAAAAATCTATATTTAGGTTGAAAAGTTGTTTTAGAGTAAATGTAGACATTTCGAAATTTTAACCCATTTTCATGAAGCAATAAAGTTAAAATTATATTTGTTTTTCCACAATTTGATGGTCCACATATAATACATCGTATAGAGTTGGGAAGAAGCATACTATGTCTGTTATTATAATTAGTGCAATGTGATCCATCACTTATTTTGCTGATTTCTATTGACACAGGCTGTTTAATAAATTTCATTTCGCCTTCTGTTCAGTAATTTAATATAATATCAAATAAATACTTGTAATAATATAATCATCCTAAATCAATGAATTATCTTTGTAAGTCTTTATCATTTCTCTAATTACACATTCCTGTCTTATATTAGGCGAAGAATATTATACACCGAGATCTAAATTG
The DNA here is from genome assembly GCA_949316455.1 of Acleris holmiana. NCBI lineage: Eukaryota > Metazoa > Arthropoda > Insecta > Lepidoptera > Tortricidae > Acleris > Acleris holmiana. The sequence continues at coordinate 3,117,899 of OX438777.1, read as the reverse complement.
CTGCTACTCGAGCGTCAGTCGCAGTCGACATTTGTCTCGCTTCTAACGTGGGTCCCGCGTATTTAAAATATATAGGTAAGTAAATCTATTTTTTATTTGTTCATCCAGTTATGTTGGATTTATTGCCATTTTTATTAAATAAAAACTTATGACACTTTTATATTTCAGATAATTATGGAAGACAGCACGCAGAATGATCGACTTGATTTTGGCAGCATATATGATGTCAGCCCCGTTTTCCACGATGTGCCGGAGGATCATCCTTTTTATTATGCTCAAGACGTTGACGGTTACATGGAAAAAGTGGAAAAAAAGCGGCAAGAGCTTTTAGCCCGTAGAGAAAACATGTGTAACGCAACCGTAACGCGAGAGCCTGACGCTCCGCGGGACAAAAGGGAGTTGAAAGCATTAAATACCAAATCGGGTATTAATAAAAAGGATCGTAGTAGAAAAGGATCATCATTTGTAATTAAAAATAACATTCGCAATGGACGATATTTAATTAAAATAAACATTGAGACAATGGACGAGTGTTACAGTGATCGTTCAGTTAGTGCGCAATATCTCGTGTGTGATCCGTATGATGAAGTGTTGGACAGCACAGAAAATGTGTTAAAAAAAATTATGAAAAAACTTGAAAGTGATTAATTTCGGTGTTAGTTATATATGTATAATTGTGACTTATTTCTATTATATCTCCATGTTTATTTTATATTATAGTTCTGAATTATAAAATCAATTTATGCCAATTATATTGTTATTTACTTACTTTGTAGAGCCAATTAATATAAGTTATTGTCAACGAAGTTTGAATTAAGGAAGAAAAATAGTAATTATTATTATTTTTCTTCCGTAATGTAATTAATGTAGCGTTGTTTTAATTTTATCATAAATTTCTTTAATTTATGTTTATTTATAAATAATTTGGCGTTATAAATATGTTATTTTTTGTCTCATTAAGTGTAAATTAGTAAAGACAATGGTTTATAAGAAGTCTGCCTGCTATTTAATTATTATTGTTGTACTTTCACCTTATTAAGTTTAATATTATTATCAACCTTATTTTAATAAATGATGTTCATATAGAATGTGGAACTTATTTTACGTGCAACCAAAGTTAAATAAACAGAGATAACACGTTATAACATGTCATGATTTGTTTCCTCTGCAACAGTATTGTAGCGGAACTACAAACCGACATTAAATTTTTATTATTTAACTTGGGTCATACACTAAGAAGATAAAGTCGAATTGCGCGCACGCCGCGTCAGCAACTCTTTACGTAGCCACATTCCTACGCGCCGAGCCAAAGTTAAACAAGCAGGGACAACTCGTTTTAACATGTTATGACTTGTTTCTCTGCAACAGTATCAAATTCCTTGTCTGAATCTCAATTATAACGAAATAAAAGAATAGCAACTTTGTTTAATTAAATTCTTAAAGTTAATCAATATTTCAGCCACTCTATTGGTGACGTGGCTGGCTTAGTTGGTAGAGACCCTGCCTACGAAGCTAGCGGTCCCGGGTTCGATTCCCGCTCAGAGCAAATATCTGTATAATGCATGCATGAGTATTTGTTTCTGAGTCTGGGGTGTTTTCTATGCATTTAAGTATTTATTTCTTTATATAAGCATGTTTATCGTTGTCTAGTACCCTAACACAATCCTAGAGCTTAGTTGGGACTGGGGTAAATTTGTGTGAGGTTGTCCCATTTAATAATTTTTATTAATGGCTCCTCACTCTATATTGTCTGATTGTTTCCCTGTTGCTAACGTATTATCAACGTTGTGATAGCTCTTATTGACTTGACAGTAGAAGCGATCGAGTCATGATAATACGATTGCAATAGGTGTAAAACCAGCGTAACTCAAAATAAAAAAGCCAACTTATTTTAAATCAAGAGTGCGTCTTGAAATATGGAAAGATTAATAGTTTTGAGTTAGGCGGGTTTATTACTAAGCACGTGATTAATTAGCTGGCGGAGGTAAATGAAAGAAAAACAATAGGCATACATTCATCATTTATTGTTTTTATAAAAATAATAAAAATGTTACAATTCACACGTTTGCATTAAATTTCTATTACTTTACAGTGCTGCCACATTAAAATGCTAATTTGTAATGTCCCCAAGGCAAAGTCGAAACATTATCTTCTAATACACACCTTTTATCATCATCCCTTGTAAGAACTAGCTTATTGATTTTTTGCGTGAAAATTTTATGATTTTTTGATTTTATTACACACATATTATCTCTAAAACATTCATTTTGAAATAAAGCATTTTTGTATTTATTAATATTAAGTTTTTTTGTAACACACTTTTTTATTCCCTTTGCTTTCCTGATTGTTGAAATTTGGGTATCTATGCAATATAGTTTTGCTCTCAAACCTACAAATTCCTTCACGATCTCACCCCCCATTTCGTCTTTAAAATATCCTGGAATTTTACAGTTCACTAAGGGCATATTAAATATGTTGCTAGCATCAAAATTGCTAGTATCAAAATACTTTATGTGTGTTTTGATATCTTCATAGAAATCTTCTGTATGAATTAAATACAAAAGACTATCAGTGTCCGTATAACAAAGATGAATTTTATTTTTATAAACACGTTTCATCACATCATAATGAAAGCGATACAAATGACTTTTGGCTATTTCTAGAATAGAGAAACCCACGTATATGGGTCGATCTAAAACGATTTTTGTCTGTTGCAACTGAATTGCTACTAATGAATCAGATATAACTGCCAAGTTTTTGAAGTTGGGAGCACTTATGTATTTTTCCGCGCCGCAAAATTTATTTGTGTTATTTGAATGATCTTTCCAGATATTAACAAGTTTTACATCAACCTGTTTTCTTTTATTTTCAATCGTTTTGCCAAATATTGAATTGTTTTGCTTTTTGAAAAAATCCCTTTCATAATCTGAGCTAGCATTTTGTCTCAAGGTGGTATTTAAAGATATGTATGGTTCTAAAAAGTTACTTTGATCGAAAGCTAAAACTTTATATGTTTTTAACAAAACAAGACCATTTTTCAAACATTCTTTTAAATGCATGTAGTGAATAATGTATCTATGTTTGTCGTAGAGGCTAGCAATTAATTTTTTATTTTTGCTTCCTCTAGGAGCAAATTTTTCAGCTGCAAATGGCATATCTGAATGAGACTCATGAAGTTCAACAGGATAGTGAAGGTCGACTTCAAGTATAAAACCGGTATCAGAATCGCGTGACTGTTTTTCAACGTTAAAGTTTGCTAATTCATCATCGTTAAGATACCTGAAATTTCCTGTTGGCAGATGCTGCATCATTGCATATCCATATAAATTAACACAGTCTAAATAGGCTAAAAAGCTATTCGGCTCGTTAATGTTAAAATCTGGAAGATATTTATTATTCGCCTTTGCGTATCTATGTGAACATTGAGCAAGACCTCCTCTTATTCCGTTTTCCAGCATTTGATACATATCTATATCGGAGAGTAGATCCAATTTTACTTTTGTGTATAATAACATAGCATCCCAACTTAATGATGGTGACGATACGTAATAACAGGGATCAAGATTGTAGTATTTAAGGCTCATGCTTCGAAATTTTTCAAAAACGTCACATAGAAGAAGCACATCACATTTCAAGTATAAATCTGTATATTCTCCTAAGTTTTTAATAGCAAAAGTTTCCCAAACATGTAAGGCATGATTATAATCCTCAGAAGATACAGATTCTGATGAGAGTTTACTAAAAAAATTGGAAGCCTGAGGCAACTGGGTTTCTTCATAACGTTGCCAAGAGTTTATATAATCGTAACAATAGACACCCTTTCTTCGCACTATATCAAACTTGACCCCATCTCCAAAAAATGATTTTAAATGTTGGAAATCATCTTTTTTCATTGTATTTACTAAATTGTCTAAACTTGAACTCAAAAAGTTGAAAGAATCAATAAATTTTAATTGAGCTACATTTTGCTGGTCTATTGGAATGAACTTCGTAAACGAAATATACTTTTCTTTATTTTTTGGGATAAGGCTTATTCGACCGCATACGTTTGTGAGTTCATTAATAAACAAATGGCAGTCATATCCGGAAAGGTTATGAAAAATTATTGGTATAAATGGGCAAGGTTTTGAATTTAAATTACAACTATTGTGAGCGGGCCCTCTATATCGACCTGTGAAGTGATCATGATCCTTTACAATGTTATCACTAGATGAAAACTTGTCTTTACAAATATGACAAGCAGTGCTAGTTTCAAATGATAGCTGTTCCTCTAGCGTAAGCGGAATCATAGGTTTGCTGACAGATAATATTGAGTACAATCGCTGCACATCATTACATATAGACTCCACAAACTTTTTCGAACAGTTGGGACCGCGATAAGAAACATAGTCGTTTAAATAAGGCTCGCTTCTACAACAAATGTAATATGCAAAGCAAGATGCCTCATGCAATTGAATATTTTCCACGTACATAGATTTACTTTTATCTGAATACTCTCGTAATAAGCTTTCGAAGTCACCATAGATCACAATAGGCACCTCCTGAGTTCTTTCAAAATTAGAAAAAAAAAGTTGTGTATTTGCCTCTGGTAAAACAGTTTGTACCCCTGCACAACTATGCTGAATTAATTTTTCCTCTGTTGAAAAATATAAAAAACAATCTTCACACAAATGTATCTTAGATTTATGTTTAGTTATTTGTTTGCGAACAAGTTTCTCAAAGTTTTTTATTAGGCAAAAGTGTGCCTTACTATTTTTAGTTATTAATAACAAGTTGATGTGCTGTAATTTACGATTAGCGGTTTTATATAAAGGGCCCATAACACTACCATTTTTTGTTAAACCATAGATGTTAAAACTAATATCAGTATTGTTGGCTTCGAACCACCTTATATCAGAGATGCTTGGTGGAAATGCCATGCCGGAAGTGTTTAAAACATTTTGGTATTTGGGATAAGATGAGACTCTGTTTGAGTTAACCTTGCTAGGATACAAGTGAGCCATTATAGACCATATAAAACAGTGATTATCCTCATTATTTATATTCAAACAAGCTTTTGTATTAGCAATATGTTTTGGTAATGGTATAAACGATCCAGCTCTCAAAGGATTGTATTTTACTATGTTTATCTCTAAGTGACTAACTGATTCGATTGTCCATCCTGATTC
>OX438777.1:3060232-3112531 GCA_949316455.1 Acleris holmiana | reverse complement strand
GATTAATTAGCTGGCGGAGGTAAATGAAAGAAAAACAATAGGCATACATTCATCATTTATTGTTTTTATAAAAATAATAAAAATGTTACAATTCACACGTTTGCATTAAATTTCTATTACTTTACAGTGCTGCCACATTAAAATGCTAATTTGTAATGTCCCCAAGGCAAAGTCGAAACATTATCTTCTAATACACACCTTTTATCATCATCCCTTGTAAGAACTAGCTTATTGATTTTTTGCGTGAAAATTTTATGATTTTTTGATTTTATTACACACATATTATCTCTAAAACATTCATTTTGAAATAAAGCATTTTTGTATTTATTAATATTAAGTTTTTTTGTAACACACTTTTTTATTCCCTTTGCTTTCCTGATTGTTGAAATTTGGGTATCTATGCAATATAGTTTTGCTCTCAAACCTACAAATTCCTTCACGATCTCACCCCCCATTTCGTCTTTAAAATATCCTGGAATTTTACAGTTCACTAAGGGCATATTAAATATGTTGCTAGCATCAAAATTGCTAGTATCAAAATACTTTATGTGTGTTTTGATATCTTCATAGAAATCTTCTGTATGAATTAAATACAAAAGACTATCAGTGTCCGTATAACAAAGATGAATTTTATTTTTATAAACACGTTTCATCACATCATAATGAAAGCGATACAAATGACTTTTGGCTATTTCTAGAATAGAGAAACCCACGTATATGGGTCGATCTAAAACGATTTTTGTCTGTTGCAACTGAATTGCTACTAATGAATCAGATATAACTGCCAAGTTTTTGAAGTTGGGAGCACTTATGTATTTTTCCGCGCCGCAAAATTTATTTGTGTTATTTGAATGATCTTTCCAGATATTAACAAGTTTTACATCAACCTGTTTTCTTTTATTTTCAATCGTTTTGCCAAATATTGAATTGTTTTGCTTTTTGAAAAAATCCCTTTCATAATCTGAGCTAGCATTTTGTCTCAAGGTGGTATTTAAAGATATGTATGGTTCTAAAAAGTTACTTTGATCGAAAGCTAAAACTTTATATGTTTTTAACAAAACAAGACCATTTTTCAAACATTCTTTTAAATGCATGTAGTGAATAATGTATCTATGTTTGTCGTAGAGGCTAGCAATTAATTTTTTATTTTTGCTTCCTCTAGGAGCAAATTTTTCAGCTGCAAATGGCATATCTGAATGAGACTCATGAAGTTCAACAGGATAGTGAAGGTCGACTTCAAGTATAAAACCGGTATCAGAATCGCGTGACTGTTTTTCAACGTTAAAGTTTGCTAATTCATCATCGTTAAGATACCTGAAATTTCCTGTTGGCAGATGCTGCATCATTGCATATCCATATAAATTAACACAGTCTAAATAGGCTAAAAAGCTATTCGGCTCGTTAATGTTAAAATCTGGAAGATATTTATTATTCGCCTTTGCGTATCTATGTGAACATTGAGCAAGACCTCCTCTTATTCCGTTTTCCAGCATTTGATACATATCTATATCGGAGAGTAGATCCAATTTTACTTTTGTGTATAATAACATAGCATCCCAACTTAATGATGGTGACGATACGTAATAACAGGGATCAAGATTGTAGTATTTAAGGCTCATGCTTCGAAATTTTTCAAAAACGTCACATAGAAGAAGCACATCACATTTCAAGTATAAATCTGTATATTCTCCTAAGTTTTTAATAGCAAAAGTTTCCCAAACATGTAAGGCATGATTATAATCCTCAGAAGATACAGATTCTGATGAGAGTTTACTAAAAAAATTGGAAGCCTGAGGCAACTGGGTTTCTTCATAACGTTGCCAAGAGTTTATATAATCGTAACAATAGACACCCTTTCTTCGCACTATATCAAACTTGACCCCATCTCCAAAAAATGATTTTAAATGTTGGAAATCATCTTTTTTCATTGTATTTACTAAATTGTCTAAACTTGAACTCAAAAAGTTGAAAGAATCAATAAATTTTAATTGAGCTACATTTTGCTGGTCTATTGGAATGAACTTCGTAAACGAAATATACTTTTCTTTATTTTTTGGGATAAGGCTTATTCGACCGCATACGTTTGTGAGTTCATTAATAAACAAATGGCAGTCATATCCGGAAAGGTTATGAAAAATTATTGGTATAAATGGGCAAGGTTTTGAATTTAAATTACAACTATTGTGAGCGGGCCCTCTATATCGACCTGTGAAGTGATCATGATCCTTTACAATGTTATCACTAGATGAAAACTTGTCTTTACAAATATGACAAGCAGTGCTAGTTTCAAATGATAGCTGTTCCTCTAGCGTAAGCGGAATCATAGGTTTGCTGACAGATAATATTGAGTACAATCGCTGCACATCATTACATATAGACTCCACAAACTTTTTCGAACAGTTGGGACCGCGATAAGAAACATAGTCGTTTAAATAAGGCTCGCTTCTACAACAAATGTAATATGCAAAGCAAGATGCCTCATGCAATTGAATATTTTCCACGTACATAGATTTACTTTTATCTGAATACTCTCGTAATAAGCTTTCGAAGTCACCATAGATCACAATAGGCACCTCCTGAGTTCTTTCAAAATTAGAAAAAAAAAGTTGTGTATTTGCCTCTGGTAAAACAGTTTGTACCCCTGCACAACTATGCTGAATTAATTTTTCCTCTGTTGAAAAATATAAAAAACAATCTTCACACAAATGTATCTTAGATTTATGTTTAGTTATTTGTTTGCGAACAAGTTTCTCAAAGTTTTTTATTAGGCAAAAGTGTGCCTTACTATTTTTAGTTATTAATAACAAGTTGATGTGCTGTAATTTACGATTAGCGGTTTTATATAAAGGGCCCATAACACTACCATTTTTTGTTAAACCATAGATGTTAAAACTAATATCAGTATTGTTGGCTTCGAACCACCTTATATCAGAGATGCTTGGTGGAAATGCCATGCCGGAAGTGTTTAAAACATTTTGGTATTTGGGATAAGATGAGACTCTGTTTGAGTTAACCTTGCTAGGATACAAGTGAGCCATTATAGACCATATAAAACAGTGATTATCCTCATTATTTATATTCAAACAAGCTTTTGTATTAGCAATATGTTTTGGTAATGGTATAAACGATCCAGCTCTCAAAGGATTGTATTTTACTATGTTTATCTCTAAGTGACTAACTGATTCGATTGTCCATCCTGATTCCGAGAGCTCAAATTCCGCACATTTAGTAATTAGTACATCAGCAAGTGATTTATATAATGATAAAACGTCTGTACTCTGCAAAACTATATCGTATTTAGTGTTAAATGACTTAATGGAACTTTCACTATTTTTTGGCAAACAATACTTTACGAAAAGTTCCAAATTAACTTTGAGTGAGACATGCTTTTGTAATGAATCTTTAATAAGTTGTTGTGCTATATCAGAGTTTTCACATAAAAATGAATCTGGGGTAATATTCGTATTTGAGGGATTGACTTTATAACTAACAATTCTACTCCGAAAAGCATTAGCTATTATATAAACGTTTTCAAGCCGCGTACTTAACAAACTATTAGACTTGTGGATATTAGTCTTTTTATGTGCTGCTAATTTTGGAACGGAAACATTACATACATCGCAAAAGAACATGTTATACTATTTTTGTTCTATGTAAGACGTGCTTTGTTTTGTAATAATTACATTTGTTGAAAACCGCAAAAGTTTTAAATTTGCCTTTAAACCGACTGTAAAGTAGCAGATTACAATAAACACATAACTAAAATTAGTTAAAAAGTATTTGACGGGTACAACACAGGCTGCACGCCTTTATACTCTTCTTTAGCAGCCTGAGCAACTTGTCTGACCGCTTTGAAAACTGGGCTATTATTATTTACAGCCCCTTTATATGTGAAAAAGGCATGTTTCCACCTGGTTGCTTCCGTCGCTACCGGCTCAAGCTCCCGCGTGGTGAAGACTCGGAGTTCGACGTAGTACTCCCCGCGCCGGCTGGGATCTCGTTGCAGCGTGTACCCGGAGCCCGTCCTTCTTGTCAAAAAATTACGTAGCGGAGCGGCCCTGATCGGTTCCTCTTCGTCACCCTGAAATTATTTAGCAACCTTATATTATTCACCTTTATAAATACAATTAAGAAAATCACTTAAATTATTAAAAAAATCCAGCGACAAACTGTTATCATGACCTAGGTCAGTCCAACTGAAATCGGCTTAAAGTTGGGTAAAAACAGTTTTAATGAAATCATCATAATAATAAAATCAATCTTACACAAATTGACCTAGCCAATAGTTGAGAACAAATACTTGCGCTCATCACACAAATATCTGCCCATACCGGGAATCGAACCCGGGACCGCTAGCTTCGTAGGCAGGGTCACTACCAACTAAGCTATCGTATCCTCGAAGTATGTTTTGATAAACAATCGCCCAAGATAGGCATCTTACCTCGGAATCAAGAAACACAGCGACTCGTCTCTTTTTCGGTTGAGCAGCTGATGCATTCGCGACACTGTCCAGGTCTGAATCACAGCCGTGCAGTTCCGCCGCCTTCTTAGTTCTTCTCTGCTTCGCCTTTACCGTCTTAACTTTCGCTGCACTCGTAGAAGCGGTAGATGCAGTCTGTTGCTGGGCACAGCTAATCTCCTCATCGGAATCGAACGGATTGAACACTGCCGACCTATTTTTATTAAAAGTATTTGAATAAGCATCACTAACCAAACACAATCAACATAAATAATAAAAAATAAAAAATATTACGTACATACTTGCTGCTTCTTTTTAATTACTTGTCTCACTCACTGCACTGCCACTACCAATTGAATGCTCAAATAAATGGAAGCTCCATTTATAACCCTATAAACTAAGGCTGCATTTAGATGTTACCAATTAAAATTATTAGTAATATAATTTTATTTCAAATGAGATTGTCCAAACAAAATCAAACCTTAATTCTGCATTACAGACGTTCGTCTATTAGAAAATAAAATATAATTATTGTGAATCACTCCCAATCCTTTACACCTATAAGGCGCGGCGCCAGCTTGTTGCGTTAACCTGAAACCTTATTCGTATTTGGTAGCTGCATGTACTTTAATGCGTTTCTATGTACCGAATGTAGCCTAACTATGAAGACGATATGATGCGTTAGCCGAGTTGGTAGGGACCCTGCCTACGAAGCTAGCGGTCCCGGGTTCGATTCCCGGTATGGGCAGATATTTGTGTGATGAGCACGAGTATTTGTTCCTGAGTCTTGGATGTTTTCTATGTATTTAAGTATTTATTTCTCTATATAAGTATTTATATCGTTGTCTAGTACCCATAGTACAAGCCTAGATCTTAGTTTGGGACTAGGTCAATTTGTATGAGATTGTCCCCCTGATATTTATTATTAAAAAAATAAAAAATAAAATAAGGAAATATAAAACAGGCACTGGTTGGCTTGAAGACAGCAACGACTTACTATACTTATTGTTTAAATAACTTGTTTAACTCTCAGAATTTGTGAATCGGCTTTAGCTATAAAGAAGAAAGAAAAACACATATATTTGTTCGAATCATGTGAAGCATGAACATAAATTACTTACGCTTCCTATTATTTACATGTCATACAGCATGCTATGTAATGGCTCTCAAGGTTCGAAATTATTTTACTTTATTGCATTCATGCACACAATCTTAACATTGATTAACGAAGTTCTTAGTAAACAGTAAAAACATCGTGCTAGTTTCATATCGATTATTTGTATTAATCAGCGCCATCTTAACATTGATTAACAAAGTTCTTAGTAAACACAGCGCGGAGTTTCTTGTCAATCAGCAATAAAGTTGACACTTGATTTACCTAAATAGATGTCGTAACAATGTTCGAACTTTGATGTACATCGCGAACGATTACAGTGTTGAGATAAACTTAATAGTTTCAGTCGATTTATTTATTAAAGTTTCAGTTCACCTACGAAATTTTTACTTTATTAAAGACCGCAGATTCATTTCACTGTATTATTCCATTCAAATAGCATTGTCAAATAGCGCCATCTTACGCTAACAATAACATTGAGTAGTTCTTAGTAACAGTAGCGCGTGAGTCACTTTATCGTCAGACTAGCAGATGTTAAGTACCTACCTTTTTAAATAGATGTCGTAACAATCTCTCATTACTTGAATAATACACAAATATTGGAATAATTAATGTATTTCACTTTAATCAACACTTTTAATAATGTGGTTTTTAATAACAACTGAAGATAGCTTGAAATCAAAAAAAGTTTGCAGTTTTTATTTTGATTTGACAGTAATAATTGAAAAAGACCTGAATCACGCTATCAAAGTTTTTACGATCGGTCGCATATATAGATCAGCGTTCTAGTATTATCTTGGTTGAGTAAATATCAGTACAGAGGAGGCGCCCCTTTGGAACGTATCGAAAGACCGCCTTGTCCTTAAACAATTAGTATGGAATTGGCCACTCCAGAAAACTGTTAGCGGGACTATCCTATAACATTAGTACAGCAATGGTTGTGTGGAAAGTGTTAACAGGAACAAAGATGAATAAACAAAGATGAATAAACAAAGAAATATATTTATGAAAAATAAACCGGAGTGCCGTAAACAAAAATATAAGTAATATAAAATTGAATTATACGGCACTCCGGTTTTGCTTCTCTTTACAAAATATTTTGTTATAGAAATTTATGAGGCGAGAATATGCAAATTTACCATTGAAGGATTGTCAGGTCATTCGTTTACCTGTTGAGTTTATGGAATTCTGAATCACTGATCGATGGAAACTATTGAGGATCCTGGATCATCCGACTAGATCCCTGATCGATGGAAACTATTGGGGATCCTGGATCATCCGACTAGATCCCTGATCGATGGAAACTATTGGGGATCCTGGATCATTATTGGGGATTCTGGATCATCCGAGCGCAGCGAGGACAAATGATCCAGAATCCCCAATAATACCCTACTGACATGCTCTTGCCCGGTTTTTTACTAATTTATTTTGAATACCATTACCATTCAAATTGATGTTTATTATCCCCTCATTTTGCATAATCCGCCGCTCTTTCATTACTGTTAGCGTTGACCGTTATTATAAGTACCCACACAACCCGTCGGTAACGACATTCAAACACTGCTCTTTTTACGTAACTCGACCTTTGTTACGTAGCAATTCAGAAAAGCGTATAATTATATACCTGAGATTATTATACCTGAGAATATTTCCAACAAATCATCGTGTACAATTTCAGATAAAGCTATAAAAAAAAAAAAAATTATTTGACAAACTACATTAAATAATTCAAGTATAAAAAAATAACTATACTTACTAAAATAAAACTATATCTAAGATATAAAAACCGGGCAAGAGCATGCCGGACCATGCCCACTGTAGGGTTCCGAAGCCTTACGGCTTCTAAGCTCTACGGCAGATATAAAATCCCCGATATACTTAATGGCAATTCTTTTTTTCAGATCTGATGTCTTAAACAGCTCAACCGTTTTTAAAAACCAAGTTATTTCCATTCCAAATTGCATCCAAATCACACACACACGCGCACACACAAACTTTCGTGCTTATGCTATTACTAATAGCATAGGATTTATTAAAAGGATAGCGACCACAGAAACAAAAGTATATTAAGTAAACGTAGGGGTCCCAAAACCTCGTAGGCAGGTAATTGGATTTGGCTGCCTAGTGAGATTAATTCCAGGAACTGGGGTAGATTATATAGTCGTACAGAGCTGGAGTTTCCGAGATGTGGAAGCGAAATATAATTGGGAAAATAAAATTTCATGAAAGTGAAATGAAATCGGAAAAGTAATGTTGAGGGTTTACTTTGATATTGGGTCTGCGAAGAAAAACAATTTAGAAATAGGGGAGTAATTTAAGAACACCTACAGATGTCAAACTTTAAGAGAAGGATCTTGAGTTCCGGCGGAGGATCTTGCTTCTATTTTATAATGATATTTTTATTGTTATAATAATCACTGTCAACGTGGACGAAGTCCCGGGAACAAGCTATTACATGATAACAATATGGAATCAAGATGGGATAAGACACAGTGAAATAGAGGTTGAAGTGAAAGTATATTAAAAAATAAATATTTAAAAAACGAAAGGAAGTTTCAGTAAGATGCAATTATCCCAAAAACCATAAGACCTTTACTTGATTTATTAGGTTGTTTATATAGTTATGAGAAGACTCGGTTAAATTTCACTAAACTTGACAAGAAAGCCGTTTCTTTTCTGGTCCAGAATATAGTTTTAACTTTCGAATATGTTAATTATTTTAAGAGTGTCTGGGACACCCTGTATACAAGTTGATTTCAAACATCTGATCTAAATTCAGGACATCAATCCTTAATGCTGATCCATTACTAACTGACAGCGCATCTTACTAAATTTCGTTTTAACACATCTTTATAGACCTTTTGACATTCTATATTTGAAATTTGACATAAGTTCCATATTAATTTTGTACACAACCACATACAACATGAAGTTTTTCACCTATACGCGAAATGCCAGTAGTAAGTAAAGGTTTTATTATTCTTTGTAACCTTATTCCCACGATTCTACTAAAATCACTTCTAAGAACCATTAAACAGGGATTAGTTATTGCATATTAGGTGTACCCAGTATTGGTTTTTCTCTTAGTATAAACAAACTTTAAGTGATTACTTGAAAAGTTGAGTATAAAAAACGGGAAATGGTTTTTAAATTTCGCTGATTCGTAATGATTCTAATAATGTAGATACCACTGAAAATCTTCTGATATAAAACATAACATTAAGTTTTCGTGATATGGAAATAAGGGAAAATTACCAAAACTCAATTTAAATGATCAATATGACCTAATTTGCTCCAAATGAGCTCTACTATAACCTCTTATGTAAACCAGCCTCTAAGCAAACGCCTCCTCTGGCTTTTCGAGCCTATGACATTGCCAATTATGCAATCAAGGCGCTTCGCAGGATTGAAGATATTGTTCATAGCTTACTTTTATAGCTTTCCGTACCCTTAAGGGTGCCAAGGGGCCCCTCCATCCTTTAAAGACCTTTGAAACCGTAATAGGTAGCCGGTTTATTTTTTTACGAAATTAAGTAAGTAAGTGTTATAAGTGTTACAGCGGCGGATTTAGATTTCCTAACAAATATTAAAATAGGTAGATAATATTATGTTTTTTCGCAACCTTCTTTGCGTTTATTTAATTGTCAGAACCGTAAACATACAAGCGCCGGTGTGATTCAAATGCAGTTTGCTGAAAAATAACACTTGACCGATTTTTTATACCTGGAGAACTCCTAATTAATTAATTATTTTAGTTTTCAGTTGATCCAATACGTGAAAAGGCAACACAACAATCGTTGAAAAAACGAAATTACGGATAACTAAATGCTAAAAATAGAAATAACAAAGAAGAACACTAACCGTAATGGAACAGTCCACAAAAGACTAGTAATCCAAACGCGTAGTATCTCATCGTTGGCAAGTTGCGTCCCGAACTTAACAAGTCACTCGCCTGGAGCTGACTCGATTGTAGGTCGTGGTAGGATTGAACAGTAACATGCGCAGGATTCCATAAATCTGCCGCCCGCGTCGCCAGCGCATGCATTGTAGCTCTCGGAGGATGTGGCCCATTCGGCCGGAACGGAAACCCGTAATTGAATTAGCACGAGGTGATTTCATGCGGAGTCGAAATTGGAACTCATATATTATTAAATGATATGGATGATGATGGTATATAATAGAATAACTCTGAGAACGAGAGTTAAGAATAGACTACAGTAGAAAAGGTTGGGAAGGAACGTGGGGAAGATACTGAATGTTCAGGGGATTAGGATGAAAGGAGAAATAAAAGCCAACAATATGAAAAACTAATAAATATATTAGCAAAAAACAAACACAACAATAAATGTCTATGGCACGATAAAGAAATTTACAGTGACGGTGCTTTATCTTAACAGAATGACAGCGAGATAACTTCGTGACCTGACGTCGATTACCATCTATTTACAGTCGCTAACTAACTTAACATGGTTAATATCTTACTACATAACATAACGAACACATCGGAGCGAGAACTCATTCAAATAAGTTACGTTTAAACTATTCAAACACCTAATAATACTATGTTTAACAATTTATGAAGCTAGGACACGGGGTCATTCAAAGTACAATTTTCGGTGCACATTTATAACCTGACATGTTTTAAGGACCCTGGGAAATAGTCGGTAACAGCATAAATGAGTACCAGTCAAACTTCTATCATGACGAGAGTTTTATGAAACTTGAGAGGCTTATACAATTGATATGTTTAGGATTTTCGTGTAGGCTCACATTGGTTCTTAATTTCAACAAATAAAACATCTATGATTCAGTAAAATGCAGGCGTGTCATTATTTTTAAAGATGGTCCTCCACTAACGGAACTATAGTTACTGTTGTGTAGTGATTTCATCAAGTCTTTCCTACTAGATGCCTGCAATCAATTTCTAAAATTGTAAACCATAGACCAGCTCTGCTAGGCAAAGTGACTTTGGAATCTTCTGTATTCTAGAAGGTTCCAGTTTGTTCTAGAACCTGAGGATGGCGAAAGTGAGCAGCATAAGGAAGGTAGCGCCAACGGGGATGGAAGCGGAGTTGCAGCCGTCTTCAAGGCAGGAGCACACCTCTTGTCTGCCGCCGAATCCTGAGCGCTGGTAGCAACGACCCTGGAAAATAAAATAAAGTTACATTTGCTATAAAGAAGACAAACCTAGAACTAGGGCTAGCCAATATTCGATTTTCAGACGCTATAGGTTTTAGAATTTTGTCAGGGCTGGGATTCTACACGGTAATAACGATATCGTATTTGACGTGTTTCCGTATTGTCAACGTTTTGATAACTCTTATGTCATATATAATAATGGCGACTGTGACATTAACGATACCAAAACACGTCAACGATATCGTTATAACGCAGTTGAATATAGGCCCTGGATGTGTGTTAATGACAAAAGTGATCTTACAGCAGCTAACGTCAATCTTTTACGTATTTTTTTAATTTCTGGAGTCGCACGTTAACACAAAATGCTTTTTGAGTTTCGGCATGCTATTCTGAATTTTCGGTAGCAAAACTATTACAGGAACAGCACTGGGAATAAAGTTTAACATTACAATGTGGTGCTAGTGAGGAAATCACAAACCTTAACAATCATTTGTATTGCCTAGTTAGACCAGGCTATTCAGAAGGCCTGGGTGTATTGTAGCCATTGATCTTTTGTAACGAACATAATCAATCAAGGTCCTACATCTTCAGTTAAACTTCTGAACCTACATCTATTTCAGCGTTCTAAGCAACTAACAAGAAGAGATAAATACGCGTGAAAATATAAATACAATTATTTTGCAAAAAGCCTTAGCTTAAGTAAGAAAACCTAGAGTTGTTTTAATTAAGTAAGTTTTATTAAAGCGGACCTGTCAAAGCCTGTTTCTAGCGATTCCTGAACATTCGTATTCGGCAAAGTCCGTATTCGGCAACGTCTGTATTCGGCCCATCTCTACGTGCTCATCACGTAAATATCTGCCCTTACCGGTACCTATTTAAACCCAAGATCGCTAGCTTCAAAGGCAGGGTCTAGGGGTAACAACTAGGTAAGCTAGGCGTGTCAATGAGTCGTTTGGGTAAGCGCCTCAGTTACTGCGGTAGTTTAACATTGCCCTAAATCTGGATGTAGAGTGGGATTGAGTGCAGTAATACGGGCCGAGTACCAGTTTGTAAATAAACCGCGTGCGGGTCAATATTTGGTGCACACGTCTTTATAAGAAGTTACACTTTATACGCGGTGTCCCAGAACTTGACGTGAATTTTATAGCACAGGAATATTTTTTTTAACATTATTGCTCAAAAAGTGGTACTTTTCGTAGCTGTATATCGTGCGGAAAGTTGGATATTACGCATTAGTGCTTTTTTTTTTTTCTTGTTTTATCCCAGAGGGAAAGGCAAAGGACATAAATCCATACAGCCTAGTCATAGTTTGATAATTATGATGATCCAATTTGAAGTAAGGCCGAAGCCAAGTCTTTGTACATTTTTCTTTTCCCAATTTAGAGTAAGGCCGAAGCCAAGTCTTTGTAGATAATATTATCCTTAATTCTTGAGTTCTAAGGCCGTTACGCATTAGTGCGTTATAGTTTTCCATTTTTTTTAAATATAATTTTGTTTCAACTTCCAAGCCGTGCATCCAACCAAAGAGTTTGCATGTTCAACCACTTTTTGATTACGTCATTTAGCATTGAGACTATAGATAGGTAATATAATTTAAAATATTAAAATTAAATACATACATACATACATACACACATAAAATGTATCTAGGTAACATTAAAAAAAAAAACAGCATCAAGATGGCTGAATCTGAATTAGTAGGTAGGTATTACGAATGATTAGATAGTTGCGTATTAAGGTGAATTCACATTACACCATGCCGATACCGGGCCCAGCCTAGTACGGCGTAATGTGAATCCACCTTTATGCATTACCGCTGGTTAATAGAGAATTATACTTTTTGATTTTTAAATATAGGTAATTAAATTACTGTGTCTTTTTTTTTATTTGGCTGAATGGTCACAACCGTTGCCATTTCATAAAGTCTGTCTCAATTAAAAGTAAAATTGTCTCTTGTAATAGTTTTATTTACTGATTTATTTTGTTCCTTTGATATTTTTTCGCAAATGTATTAAAAAACGTCGTTTGATACAAGTGCGGAACTGTAATTTTAACTTGTCCCGACTCTTGTCCCTCGCTTGCAGCTCGGGCCAAGATACTTCGGGACTCGTGTAAAATGACATACTCTCCGCACTTGTATCAAAATATACTATTTCCATAAAATCTATTCAAACCGTTTTAGCGCGGCTTGGTGTAACGGGGTAACAAACAAAGAGTTTCTTTCGTATTTATAATATTATCATGGACTAGCTGCTTTTCGCGACTCCGTCCGCGTATAAGTCGATTATCGCTATTCCCTTAGGGCCGTCAACGTATGTAGTTTCCCGGGACTCAAACTATGTCCATACCAAATTTCTTCAAAATCGGTTCAACGTTTTATCCGCGAAAGCGTAACAAACAGACAGACAGAAAGAGTTAATTTCACATTTATAATATTAATATAGATCAATTACTTATAGGTGTATTACTTAAACTGAAAACCTCGCACTACGAGCCCTACACATAAAACCGAGGCACTATCTAATTATGTTAATGCGTTTGCTAACAATATTCTATTATCGTTATTATCTGCTCCAGTTGGTAAATAATGGAGATAAACTAACCTAGCTGAATGTAACATCCAACGTCTAAGGTAATTTTAATCTCTTAGTCCTACCTAGAAAAAAGCAATTTGAAATATTTTTTATTTACTTAACCCTGACTCGTGTATCTGTGTTTGACACTGATTGTGATTTAGCTTTTTTAGGGTTCCGTAGTCAAACTAGGAACTCTTATAGTTTCGCCATGTCCGTCCGTCCGTCCGCAGCCTAGCTCAAAGACTATTAGTACTAGAAAGCTGCAATTTGGCATGAATATGCGTATTAGTTACGTTAACAAAGTGGTACAATAAAAAGTAAAAAAAATTGTTTAGGGTACCTACCTCCCCTACACGTAACGTGGGGATGCATTTTTTTTTCTCGTCTACCTAGTGTGGGGTATCGTTGGATAGGTCTTTCAAAAATATTACAGGTTTGTGAAAACAGCTTTTCGATTAAGTAATCCGTTTATGAAATACTAGCGACCCGCCCTCGCTTCGCTCCGGATTAAAGTATTATACATATAAACCTTCCTCTTCAATCACTCTATCTATTAAAAACCGCATCAAAATCCGTTGCGTAGTTTTAAAGATTTAAGCATACATAGGGATATAGGGACAGAAAAAGCGACTTTGTTTTATACTATGTAGCGATTAAGCTTTAAAGCGCTATTTTTTGTTAGACTCAAGTGTCCCCCCCCCCCCCCCCCTACAGCCAAAACTACAAATACTAAAAATCTGAAAAAAATCATAAATGAAAGAGCATAATAACCAATTTTAAAGGAAAACTATCATGACTAAGTAGACATCATTGGTTCTTGAGATACAGGCGATTAAAGTGTTTATACCTACTAAAATCATCTAAGGCGGCACCAATTGACTTTAAATAGAAAATTAGTTATTACTTGTTCATTTTTATGTTTGTAGTACTTAACGGCTTCGGAACCCTACACTGAGCATGGTCCGACATGCTCTTGTCCGGTTTTTTGATATAAAGCTTGATTAATTATGGTGGCTTTTAGCCACTTTTGATGAAACTTAGTACGGTCGTTTAAAAGATATCAGCCTTGAAAAAAGGCATTGCAATTACATTTCGGGGGTTTGAGTTATTTCTAAAATTCTATTAAAAAGGGGTGATTTTCATTTACTCCAAAGCACTACGAATAATTTTGTGTTATTCATAGAGTAACGTAAAGAGGTACGCTGGATTTACAAAGTGCCCGTCGACTATAAAGGGTGATGTCTGAAATTTTATGCTTGAGGGCAATATGCCTATCTCTTACAATATATTACGACTTTTCGCTCAAGGCAGCGTGCAGGTCCTTTGGGACAAACGTAGATAAGTTATTTACGAAGGGGTTATTTATTTATGAAGACGAATTCTCTGGAGTAATCTACAGAAAGTCTATAGATGCAGACTTAGTACTTAGTTACTTATGTACCTATAAATATGTCGACATTTATTTTGAAAAAAAAAGGGAGATAATAGTTGAAGAAGTATACATCATACCATTTAACCTTGGCTATAATATAACATACGTATAGGTTAGTCTCCTAAAAAATTTAACGATTTTTTTGTGTATGTCAAATTTACATTTAAAGGAATATAAACGGATGGAGTTTTAATGCAATCTTTTTTAAGCCATAAATGGCAAGAGAGCAGACGGACCACGATGGTAGACAGTTACCGTCGCCCATAAACATCAGCAATACCAGGGGCACAGCCGAGTTGTTGCCTTTCGATACTCTTTTTAAGTCGCGTTTAAAGAAGGACATGTTTTCTTTTTCTTTTTTGTGGCAGGTGGCAAACGAGCACACAAGCCACCTGATGGTAAGTGGAAACTGTGACCCATAGACATTCGCATTCACAAGACTGCACTCCTAAGACTGCAAATGCGTTGCTAACATTGAGGACTAAGATGGAATGTCTCTATGCTTGTTATTTCACCGGCTGACTCACTGCTGTTTGGCGGTAGGTTAATGGATGAGATAGTGGGTGCCATCCGGACGGACCCAGCACAAGGTCCTACCACCCGCAAACATGACTTGCCGTGTCAGGACGTCTTAGTGAGGAAACATCGTGGAGGGAAGTTCATTCCTTAGTTGCAAAGAAAGAGGAAGAATGGACCTTTGGAAACGGACTAATCGATTCTAATGGCTCCAGGTAGTATGGATGAATTTCACTCCAGTGGTGAGTTGCTAGGAAGATGATCATGATGGTCAGTACCTTGTAGTTGCTCTCGTCCCAGCCGCAGCCCCGGATGACCCGGCTGTCTGGGGGCATGCCGTTCATCTCGAACTCCACCACCTGCTTGATCTTGCGGCACATGGTGTCCTTGGGGCCACAGGGCGACCGCAGCGAGTCCGGCAGCTTTTCCAAGAGGCAGCGCGAGTCGTTGTGGCTGTTGCATTGGTAACAGGTGATTGATAACCCTGGGGAGAGAGGGTGTTTATATAGGGGGTTGTGGTAAAAGGTGCGGTTATAAGATAGATTGGGCGGCTTTGAAGTCTTTTAAAAATATATTTTAACTCCAAGGCAAAAAAATAAGTTTATTATTATTTGAAAAAAAAATCTTAATTTCATTGTTAATCTAATTTTACATTCTTATTTAAAACTACTTATTTATGCTCCAACCGTTGAATATTTCATACTAAAAGGGTAAGCTTATTTATCATGGGTCAGGTTAGACTTGTAGTTTTATATTTTTTGTATAACAATAAATACCCTACTCTGATCCCTTTATTGTTATAAATCTCGTTGGATACCGAGAGCTCGCTCGTCCAGGTAAACAAACTCATTGCGCAGATGGCTAGGTACTTCGTTCTTTATGAAACAGATATTGCATTTACCCACCGTCCTCGTCCTGTGTAGGGAGAGATTACGTGATAATTTCGGTGGGTTTCTTGTACTTAGTATTTTATACTTTTTATCAACAAAAGTTGTATTTTCCTAAACCTGATCATGATTTGTGACGTTACACGGAGTATCAAACGATCCGCAAATCGGATACAAATCTTAATTTGTATCCGATTAGTAGATCCTTAGATCGCTATCAAACATCGGAAAAAAGGGGATTAAATTATCTTAACTTTAAAAGCGTTAATGTTTCCGATTTTTGGAGCACCCTTTACATTACATGGGCTGACATGCGCATTTTCGTTGAATTGACATGAAATGTTGTAATCTTACGTAATCATGATGAGATGATGACCTCGGTATTATATTCCATAACGTTATGGAGATTAACGGTGGCTAAAGGGACAATAGGGACAACTCATAGATGATATTTCCTTCGGGTTTGGCGTCGTTAGACTAGTCTTTTTATGAATGTGTTTATTAAATGATACAATTACCGGTATTTAAACTTTGTGTCTTTAAGGACTAGATTGGAACACCTTTTCCGAATTTTCCAATATTCAAGTTATATAATGTACTTACATTGCTTTTCTCTTACAAGGTTGTTTGGAAGAGATCGCTATTTAGCGGTAAGACCGCCTGTTGTATACCTATGATTTAAATGTACTGTTTCGTGTTCTGTTTTTATTTTTTTATTTTTTTGGTTTTATTATGAAGTTGTTTTTTGCTGTGCAGTACCTACACATTTTTTATTGCAGTCGAGTTTTTTTTTAATTTAAAATTCTTGGTAGGCCATAAACAGATAATGTCATTACCAATGTCAAAAAATTCAATAGAAGTGCAGGTTGATCGTGTGCCCTATCCTTCTATATAATGTAATAATGGTTTATTTGAAATATCTACCTATACCTCTGGGAGAGCAAGGTCATGACATGACCTTTTTGCTCAGTTACGCAATGGTCGTTTGAGCAGAAGTACCGATACGAAATTCAGGCTAAAAATAACCTTTAGTGTTTCCACTGAGCCACAGGGTGTTTTCCAGATTGCGTAATATCGCAGTTCAAATATTTTTACAGTCCAAGAACGAGGGTTATGTTTTTCTGGTGTACCTATGTATTTTTGTGACCCCCTGTAGGTTTGCTGAATTTTGAAGTTTTTATTAATGAGGTTTAAATTGATCTTCCTGTTTACACTCCTTACAGGAAGACTAATTTAAACCACATTAATAGAAACTTCAAAATTCAACAAGCCTACAGGGTTCCGTTTTTGCCACTTTGGCTACTAGTATATAGTTTCGTTGTGTCCGTCCCAGGCATTTTACTCAAAAACTACAAGATGTATATTGATGAAATATGGAGTATAAGCCGCTACTTAGTTTGGTAGTTAAATAAATGGGGAAACTCCATACATATGACAGAAGGTGATTTTTTCTTAGCAAACATTAAGGTGTGGCACATATTTCGACAATTTTTTTGATTAAGTACTTGGGTGAATCAACTTTTAAGGTACTCTCCAATTTTCGACATGTCTCACTATGTCACCTTAATTTGGTAGAATGCAATTTTTTTTTTGATGTGGTCAATATATTGAATAAATCAGACAATTAAACTTACTTTATAGCTGACAATTTTAAAAATTCTTCTATGATTTACACAAATATATCAGGTAACGCAGGGGACGACGTTGTCCCCGGGTTTTGTATGAAAAACGTGCATTTTCCACTGCGTTACCATGTTTTTACAAAATTATAGTATTGGTTTATGATTATGAATAGTGAAATCCGAAAATCTGATTATCTAATTTTAACATGTGTAAACCATTATCAATCTCACATATTCTAGTAAGTTTTTATTAACGTGTAGAAAAGGAGGACTTTAAAAGTTGATTCACCCACTTAAGTGAATATTGACGTAAAAAATCGTTGCATAAATAGTGTTCCTCCCGCTCTATCTTTTAATCCGTATCTCTAAGACATATGAAAAAAATCACAAAGGTAAAAAAACAAACAAAACCAATTTAAATTAAAAATTAAATTGATTTTTAACATAATCGGATAAACCGTTTTTAAGACACTGACTAAAAACTGCGCATCACAAAAAAGGACGTAAGTGCCATAACGCTACGCTCTTTTGCTGGTGCACTTTATCATATGTTTTTTTAAGATATATTTTTGTGTTTGAGATACCGACCTTTGCTTTTTTTCTGTTTCGCCTACTGTTTGACTGGTAGAGAATGCCATTGGGCATTAAGTCCGCCATTTGTACTTGATTGTTTTGTGCAAATAAGTTTAAATAAATAAATAAATAACGGCTTCGAAAGCCTACACTGAGCATTTAACCTCGAATTGTCAAATTGTGATGCTCCAGTCTATCTTATACGCGCAGTATAAGTTTTTGTTAACTTTAATTTGAGGATAAAGAGGGAAAGAGAGAGCGAGGCTAATCTTCAAAGCTTGCTTCTTTTAGGAATCAGAGCCCGGACATGTTTGTGGTTAATCCCTACAATGGTGTCCCCTTGTTTTACAGAAACTCATTTCATATAATGTATCACTTCGCAGAATTTTCATTTCATGGAAAGATAATTTCTGCTGAAACCTTTATGTTTTCAGATTATCTTGAGTTACGTTAGGTTAGACCTGTGACCACCAAAAAATAATCTCAAAACGTTAAGCTTACAGCAGAAATTAGCTTTCTAAGAAATGTAAATTCTGTTAAGTGATACATTTTATGAAATGAGTTTCTGTAAAACAATGTACAACCCCTACAATGCATCGAGTGACACATAATGTCACTACCATTTAAATCTAAAAAATAATTTAAAGGCAGCGACATCTATTATATCTATACGTTAATGTCTGCTGAAACATTACCTAATACTATACCTACAATGTTTTCTCTAAAGTAAACCAAAACCAAATAACACAACACCCACGTATATATATTATGTTTTTATACATATAAAAAAGTCATGCACTGTAGGTTAAATTATTGCTATCCATCGTCGATTTCTACGTAAACGTTGGAGTAAAAATATAGTTTGATTTAAACAAACATCGTATCGCTGTTTATGATTGAGAGTATTTTAAGCATATTAAATGTAGTTCGCAAAAATGTAAAGCTGTAATTTATCCAAGGCTTTTAACGCTAGGTTAGGGTTAGTCTAGCCTAGCGGGTGCTAGCGGTCCGAGATTCGAATCCTTGTAAACGCAAATATTTGCGAGATGAACGCATTTATTTGCCCTCGTAAGATATATGTTTAACAATGTCTAAATAGGTACTTACTCATAGTATGAGACTTAATATAATTTATTGGTTTGTTTGAAGCTAAAATATACATTAGTTCGGTTCTGCCCTTAATAATTTGACTACCCGCTATATGTTTTTTTTTATTACGCAATAAATCCACAGCACAAATTACAGTGTAGTTGACAAGTTTTAGTTTTATGTAATAGTTACCTACTGTTAAAAGACATGAATAAAATACTAATAGAAGGGCATCTGATCGTTCAGATAATAAAAAAACTAACCATTTTCTGGATACAGTTAGTCTCATTGTTAGTCTAATATAGTTACCCTGTTATGACATGTGCAACCCTGGAGAGAATTCGCGTTTATATAAATAGTTTTTGAATAGCATTTGGATGTCTCAAATATTTTTAGAGCTCTTGAATTCCCGTGCTTTTATGACTGCAAATGCAAATATCTTGTAGTTATATGTATACACTTATCGAGTGATTGAATTTACTAAACCGCATCTATATTGATTGGTTATTATCTATATAGTATACGGGATTACCGCCACATCGCTCGTATGATTACGACAACCAATTAACGTACTTAATAACATTTATAGTTTTTTACCATATTTTCCATTTTCCTGTAAGTGACCTGGCGACATTGACTTTCCAAATGCATTCTTTCGGTGGACATGTCAAATAAAAATAATAAGATTAAGTAGTAACGAATTCGGTTTGGCTAATACAGGGTATTTTTTTATAAGTGTACAAATTTTAACATATGATTTTGTATCCTTAATATAATATATTACGACAATTTAACGAGTTAATTTTTTTTTTTGCAAATTATCTCTAATTTTACCTTCTCGTGTGGACACAAAGTCACACTTGAAATGATGATATGGGTTGTCAAGCTGTAGGTATGCGATACACTGTATTGATAACCGAAATTTGAAATTTCATGTACAGCTTATCAGACAACAAGCCCCTCTCCTACTGATATACTAAATTTGAAATTTCATTTATTAACTTACTTAACAACACTCCCCTCTCCTTGCACCCCTGCATTAGAGGGTCCATGAATATCGTTAAGTTAGTGGAATCATTGAATCGGCAATATATCTAATACTTTTTAAGCTAGAGTAAAAATAACACAACATGTGTTATTGATAGCGAAGCAAATATTAAAATTTGTGCACCTATTAAAAAATGATCCTGTATACTGCCAAATGAAAATTTAAAGTTATTGCAACACTCTGTATACAAAAATAAGGGTGTTTAAATGTAGTCTTTTCTATAATTAATTGACTAGTTTCAAACTAAAACTCTAATCGATCCTTTTATTTTGGGTCCAAGACGACGACATGTGATTATTTATGTAGATAGATAAATAAATAAGGCACTCAGAAAACAAAACACTCTCTAAGTAAAAACTTAACTAAATGAATTCAGATGTGCTTTGTCGAAGTCATGAATGACGAAAGTGATGTTACATAAACCGTAGAACAATTATTCTTATTACAACGCTAGTTAGGTTTATTTTGGAGTAGCTACAATCATATATTAAGAACGATTCCTTTCCTATCTTAGATGATTTGTAAAAAAAAACAAAGTTCAAGTAAGTTTAATGACATAAGCTATGTCGATATCATACATACATTGCGGTGTCATGCTTATCATGTGTCAGACTTATATTTTAATTGAATTTTACATGTTTAAACTATAACCCAGTGCCGCTTACGCATATATTCAATTGATATGGTTACAAATATTTTATCATTGATAATAAAATGTAATCTAAATAAAGTTCAGCAGTTATTTTCCACAAATTCAAAACTAAAATAAATATAAGGTTCAAAAAGATAAGTTCCATCTAGTTCCCAACCGTCTCCGCATTTCCAAGTGAGTTAAGGAAACCCCTCCGGACCGCCACAAACTAATCTAAATTCAACAAACCTTGATGAAGCAAACTGCACAGTACCGCCAAAAAGCACAGCGTCGCGGCGGCCATTTTGAATTTGTTCGGTTTATTCCAGTATGTCCCGGTGCCGTGGTCTGCGCGCCGTGGCCGTCTGAAGACTGCCGTACAGCTGTGTAGTATAAACCGACGGTTAGAGGTTATATCTATGTCCTAAACGAACCGACACTTATTCAATTGCCGTAATTCTGTGACAAATTGACGGTGAGCCGGCAGCAAAGCACTGATTTGTACCTAATTGGTATCTGAATTCCTTCAATAAAGGTGTTAAGGTGTGTCCATTGCAATGCCTTGTCCGAGCGTCATCCGAATGCTCTTTAATTTGGCGAGTCTTGACCCTGCACAAAGGTCTTCATCTCCTCATTCATATTGACTGCAGACGAGTGCATTCACTACTGCATCTGCCAATTTCGTATCACTGCGACACTGCTACTTGAAAGTTACTAGACGCAGTTAAAAAAATGTTTAGGGTGTCAATCTTAACTTTATGGGACAGGGGACAGTACGGTCAAGGACTTTAATTGTTATAACCCTGTCATAATGACAGCGTTAATCATTAATGTAGCGTTCTTTTACGCTGTCATTATGACAGGGTTCCATAGTGGCATAACATTAAAGTCCTTAACTGTACAGTGGGCAGACAAGTGGCATCTGTCGTGAACGATCATGGCTGCAGAAACGAAGATTTAATTATGTAAGATTGACTTTGCCGTACGTCTTGCATGTAACATTCCATACACTTTAAAAGATTGTTGTAGGCCTTAGTCTTTGTAAAATATTATTCGAATAAGCCTGTGCCAGTATGAGGCATTTAAACGTGTTTATTATCATGATAGAGTTTTTTTATTTTAAACTTCGGTTGAGCTTGAAAAAAATACTGTTGAGTTTCTTGCCGCGTTTCTTCTTAGCAGTGGTCGTCTTTGGAAGCGCTGGTAGAATTTCGACGTGTAAAAGTTCCCGCGCGATACTAGCAGAATAAAAAACTATGTTATTTTTGTTTAGAGCGTCCTTAATTGGCTGGGAACGTAATCTGCCATAATATAAACGCTGATAAAGTTTCTGTTCTCTATCGACTCGGCTGTCGACATAAGCCGTTGAGCGAGCTGTCTACAGCTTACGTCTAAATCTACTTAAGAGAGATTTTATTTGTTTTAAAATTGCTAATTTAGCGTTATGCAGCTTGTCTGCTCTATCGGACACGTCCACAGATTGTAGAATAGTGCTTTTGGGGTATTTTTGTCTACTGTCACGGAATAGATAAACGTACAAGTACTGGGCTGGGATTCTACACGGTAATAACGATATCGTCTTTGACGTGTTTCCGTATTGACAACGTTTTGATAACTCTTATGTCATTTACAATAATGGCTACTGTGACATAAACGATTCTAAAACACGTCAAACGCGATATCGTTATAAGTTATAACGCAGTAGAATAGAGGCCCTGTTCACTTTGTAGAGATCTTTATCCCGTCACCATATTACTATCGTCACGGTTAACTAAATGCAGAGATTTAATTGTAAATTGAAAGTGCGCACAGTGATAAATGTGATAATGCGTCAATTACTTCAGAACGTTACGTTACGTTTGAATTCATTCAGAATACAACTACATGAGATATTTGGGTGAATCAACTTTTAAAGTCCTCCTTTTCTACACGCTAATAAAAACTTACTAGAATATGTGAGATTGATAATGGTTTACACATGTTAAAATTAGATAATCAGATTTTCGGATTTTACTATTCATAATCATAAACCAATTCTATAATTTTGTAAAAACATGGTAACGCAGTGGAAAATGCACGTTTTTCATACAAAACCCGGGGTCAACGTCTTCCCCTGCGTTACCTGATATATTTGTGTAAATCATAGAAGAATTTTTAAAATTGTCAGCTAGAAACTAAGTTTAATTGTCTGATTTATTCAATATATTGACCACATCAAAAAAAAAATTGCATTCTACCAAATTAAGGTGACATAGTGAGACATGTCGAAAATTGGGGAGTAGGTACCTTAAAAGTTGATTCACCCATTTAGTTTAGTATCAAACCTATAAGTGAATATATGTTATTTATAGACTGAACTAAATAGAAAAATAAAAACTTCGAATGAGGGCATAGCAATTTTTTATCTGTGCAATAGAGATATAATAAAAATGAATCGCTGAATGTGTTGCTAAGCGCAAATCTCGAGAGCAGCTGAACCAATTTCGCTATTTATTTTTTTAATGTGTTTACAACCGCTGTTCGCTGTGTACTGTCAGGAGAAGGTTCTTATGAAAGAAAAAAATCTGAAAAATCAACCGGGAAAGTCATAAATTTACAGCGAGGCGAAGCCGCTGGCGGGCCGCTAGTTTATTATATAATTTACCCAACAATATGTTTTTATATTTATGGTACCATCTATAAAATAAATTTAATTTAAAAGATGCCTTCGCAGTCACTGTAGTCTTCTCAGCTTTACTATGTCGAAACTAAACTCTTCTCAAACCATATCTAGGTAAAGCGAGTTCTTTCTGGTTCAAATGAGTTACCTCTAGGCTAGACCACGCATAATCCACTAGCCCAACACTTATCTACTTTTGTGAATTTAAACAAAAATATGCCAGGCTTGACCGCAAGCTGTGGCTTATTATAACATATCTAGTCACACCATTTGTTTAGATTTAAACTTAATGTTAACAAAACAAACCACGTTGCTCTGCCTAATAACCAACCAAAAAGGTTTTTAGAATGGCATATAAATAGAATAGAAATAATAACTTTGACACCACAAATAAAAAAAGCGGCCAAGTGCGAGTCGGACTCGCCCATGAAGGGTTCCGTAGCAGCAAGACGATACAATACAATACAATGCAAATACTCCTTATTGAACACCAAAAAAAAAGCAGAACACGGAACAGTACATTTAAATCATAGGTATACAACAGGCGGTCTTGCCGCTAAATAGCGATCTCTTCCAGACAACCTATGTATGTATGATGTATGACGTATTAAAAAACTACTTACTAGATCTCGTTCAAACTAATTTTCAGTGGAAGTTTGCATGGTAATGTACTCTTATTTTGGAAGTTACACGGGGGGAACGTACATTGTACCACTTTGGAAGTGTCTCTCGCGCAAACTATTCAGTTTAGAAAAAATATATAATAAAAACCTCAATATCATTTTTGAAGACCTATCCATAGATGCAGACCGCACACGTATGAGTTTGATGAACAAAAATGTTGAGTTTCAGTTCTAAGTATTGGGACCCCCAAAATGTATTGTTTTTTTTTTCTATTTTTGTGTGAAAATCTTAATGCGATTCACAGAATACATATACCAAGTTTCAACAGTTCTTATAGTTTCAGAAAAAAGTGGCTGTGACATACGGACGGACAGACAGACAGACATGACGAATCCATAAGGGTTCCGTTTTTTGCCATGTGCATACACCACGGACCCCGTGTGGTTGCTGGGTTAGAATAGTGCCACTCTGTCTTCCCGTGAATGTCATAAGAGGCGACTGAGGGAATAAATAGTGTATAATATAGAAATAAGACGGCTTGTAGTACTGTTAGGCGATGGGCTTGCAACCTGTCACTAATACACTGGTAAACTTCTTGGCCTGATTGTGCTAAATGAGGCTACAGTACCCCACTCTGGGAATGAAGGCGTTATGTTAAGTATGACACGGCCCTTACGTTCTATATCTGTATCAATCAATGCAGGTTCCTTCAGTAATGCCAAGTGCATACATAAATTATGCGCCGCTATACCGTACAGCGACGATCACATGATGGTACCAGGGTATGTGGTGGTACCTCCGGCGTGTCCGTAAACGGCTGTATCCTGCACGGGCGTTGGGGGCAGTGGTGCCTGGTAGCTGAATTGTTATTTTTTCACTTCTCTCGCTCTAAAACGACTCATAATACCCATGTATAGGCGGACTAAAGTGATGGATTTTCTCCCTAGGGACTAAAGTGACATTTTTATCCTTTTAGTACTTCTCCTTTTTAATTTCGTTAGAAAAATCCTTGGAAAACCACAAACAGCCAGACACATGTTGGCGGAGGAGCCGGTGCAGGGCTGGGCATGCAACCTAAAATTATGGCAAGGAACCTTACACTATGGTAATAAAAGAGTTATTTTGTTGTCTTGTTTTATTGAACATCATTTTAATATGTACTGTCTAGGGTAAATCGTCTATTATTGGCTACCGCGAGTGCGCGGTGGAGCCGTTGCAGGGCAGGGCATGATGGGGCTGGGCATACAACCTCCACCGCCTCGGTCTTCGTATCGAAATTTTGTCTACGGACTATTTAAGTATTTATTTCACAAAAATACAGAATTCGAGTACAAAAGGACTATTTCTAATGTTCTAACCACAAAAACAACCTTGTTGCTATCTCGTTCTGCATAACAGTGAAGGGTTGAGAGTCAAAATGATAGCGTTTTTTTAGGTGTATATGTGTAAACTATTAAGTACGCTGTTATCGACGACACGCTAGCCTAGTTGGGAGTGACCCTGCCTTCGAAGCTAGGGGTCCTGGGTTCAAATCCTGGTAAGGGCAGATATTTGTGTGATGAGCACGAGTATTTGTTCCCGAGTCTTGGATGTTTTCTATGTATTTAAGTATTTATTTCTCTATCTAAGTATGTTTATCGTTGTCTAGTACCCATAGTACAAGCCTAGAGCTTAGTTTGGGACTAGGTCAATTAGTGTGACATTGTCCTGTGATTATTATTATTATTATTATTATTATTATTATTACAAAAATCTTAGACACGCATTAGACATATTTAAAGTGACAGTTTTTATGGATTGACATTTACTACACAAATATTCAACGAATGTTGAATTTTTTGTAATAGCAATATATTTTTTTCACAATCGAAGTGAAAAGCACAATGACACTCGAAGTTCATCCACCCTCACTTTGCTCGGGTATAAATATCTCGGTTCATAATGGCTTACTTTAGTCCCTTGATGAATAATCTACTATTGTGGTCACGATGATAAGTGCAAAGATTTGAGATCCATAGACATGCATTCTCAAGACAACAAATGCGTTGTCAACCCTGAGGACTAAAGGCCGAATCACACCGGATGCGTGCGTGTATAATAGACGGGAACGCGCGCGTTCCGCTGCGTTGTATAGTATAATCCTCATACAATATGTCACACTGCGTTACACGTATGTCACGCAAGCAACGCACGCAAGTGGCTCGGCCTTAAGACGGAATGCCTCTATGCTACTAGCATTTAACCGGTTGT
This sequence comes from Acleris holmiana, assembly GCA_949316455.1. Taxonomy (NCBI): domain Eukaryota; kingdom Metazoa; phylum Arthropoda; class Insecta; order Lepidoptera; family Tortricidae; genus Acleris; species Acleris holmiana. The sequence continues at coordinate 3,085,912 of OX438777.1, read as the reverse complement.
CTTATCCCTAAACTGGAACACAACAATGCATGCTGCTGATCGGTGACAGGACTGGATAAGATGGTGGTAGCGATCCAGACGTCCTGCTCAAAGTTCTACCACCACTGAACACACAACAGCTGTGTTCGGCCCCGACTTTACGCGGCGGCGGTCAACAGAGTCAACCTCGCAACAGTTGCGATGACAACCTCGAAGGAACACATGCAGAGATGTAAAAAGGATGTTTGGTTTTAGCAGGTATTCCACGGAATTTATGCGAAGTTTACCGAATACAGTCTTAGAGTCGCCAATGGCCGAATAAAAAAATAATTAAGTATACAGCAGATTTAAAAAAAAACTCTTAATAATGTGTGCCTAAAAAATCCTTCAAACCTCATCGTTCAACATACATCATGCCTTCATTCCCAGAGTGGGGTAGGCAGAGTAACAGAAATACTAACAACTAAAAACACTTGTTTATAATTCTGTAACCCCGTTTTGCACAATCAGGCCAAGAAGTTTACTAGTGTATCAGTGACAGGTTGAAAGCCCAAAGCCCTTATTCCCTTAGTCACTTCTTACGATATCCACGGGAAGACATAGAGTCCCATCGTATAAGGTATTAAAAATATCAAAATGAATGTCTGAAAACGAAAATTCCAAAATTAAAAGTCAAAGCACAAAATGCAGTCGGGGTTTCTAAAACAAACCATACCCCCAGAAGGTGTACGCTCAACGATTGCAGCGCCAATTGGTGTAACGCAGGACTTCCTCTAATCTGCCGTGTCGCCGTGTACAGAAATACACTGCCCACGCGCATCCCCACACCACTACCTTAACACAACCATGTAAAGTTCAAAATCGATTAACTGCAACCCATTCTGACGTGTGTTGTAAGTGTTACTAAACTGATGGTGAAAAATTGATCTTATGATTGAAAACATAGAGTTATTTATTGTGTAAATGTGTAATGGTAATGCGATCAGGTCACGTCAAGGTAGGTATGAATTAGATAATGTCTTTTTTATTAAGGTGACAGAAGCACGCTTTACTCTAAAGAAGTGTGTGCACTTGCCTAGTACCTTGAAATATAACTTTGTCTTTAATTAGTGCAATTGTTAATTTAGTGGTAGTGGTGGAGCCCTGTGTAGGGTCCCCGTCCGCTACCACCATCTTATCCTTTAACCTACCGCCAAGAAGCAGTGTTCGCATTGTTGAATTCTGGTGTGGGGATAAGACAACCGGTGCGGTGAAATTACTAGCATAGAGGCATTAGAGGCACTCAATTTTAGTTCTCAGGGTTGGCAACGCAAACGCGGTCTTAGGATAGTGGTTTCGTTCGTTTCCTCCATGCCATAAAAAAATGTGTAAGTACCTACAGTACACACGCGGAAGAAGTAAAACCTCCACAAAAACGAGACACGTGGGCTGTCATATTCATACTCATTTATTAATAATATAAAGTTACATGTCTAAATTTAATAAGAAATTATTACCTACCTACATTGTTTGTGCACGAAATATTTGGCCATTGAAGTAGGAGTAGTAAGTAACATGATTGGTCAAAGTAAGAGTTGTACATATAACATAACTAGCAAACCCGGCGAACTCCGTTTCGCCACCAAAGGCTTCGTTTTATGTAACATTTCGTTTGGTGATTAAAAGATGAAGAATTTTTTTTTTTTTGTTTTTTATTTGAAAAAGAAAAAAATTATTTCATTTCACAACAGTAATTAATTCATTTTGATTACAAAAATGTAGTGTTATTTAGTTGAACTTCTCTAAATAAATTAAAGTGAATCCAAAGTAAATACTGAATCGAAGCGTTATACTTACGTGACCGCAAATTATCCGTTTCATTGAAGTGCTCTTTGGTTAACCACATTTTTTGTTTTTTGGTCTGACGTTAACACTCATTGCGAACGCAAGGCGAATTGGAAATTGCAATCGTTTGAAGTCAAACGGAAGATCAGTCGGAATCATTGGTATTCGAGGAATACATACGGAAATCCTGGTAACTCCAGAGAGTTCAAAAACTCCTTTGGATAATTTACTACATCATCGGGATTTGTTATGGAATCAACGGATTTGTATGTCACCAAATCGCCAGCAATTTTTGATTGAATGGTGAAGTTCAGTGCGTGTACATCATTATTCTTTGTGGCAAGCATTGCTCGTTGTCTTAACCAAGCATAATTCTGATAATTCTCACTAATGTTTGGGAAAACATTTTCAATAAGAGCTAATTGAGAGTCTACAAATCGGCAAAAGTCGTTGGTAAGAGTAATTAATCCAGATGTCGCATCAACTGGGACTTTTCCATTTCCAACAGCCAATAATTGGGTTATCCCAAAAAAAATACCACTAGTTTTTAATTTATTTTTTTGATAAATAAGACTAATTGAAGACACTAATTTCACGGTTTTTGCATTTAAATCATTATATTAATTTATTTTAATTTTTAAAGAATATGTTTTTATGACGTCACTACAAGCTGGTTTGTTTGAGAAATGCTTTAAAACTATTGAATTCGTTTGAGAGTACGCTTTTCTGACAGAAACGCGTGACGCGTGATCACGTAAAATGTCAATGTCAAGTCATGTCAATATAGGTAAACAAAAGTATTAATGGTATTGTGAGCGTTATATTCTTATACCTAAATCAAACTTACATTAGAGCTTTAGCTCCACGTATTTCAGCTACGTTGTGACTGGAGCTGTCTCTCAAGTAAGTCAATATCCTGACTATATCCACTTTGGGTAGATTAGTGGAATCAGCCCTTACAAAGTTTAATAAATGTACAGCGTTGGTCGTCATTATAGGCAAGAATATCGGTATCCAAGATCTGGCGATGGTCAATATGTGTAGCAAGATCGTCAGATTTCGTAGAATTTGAAGCAATGTTGTTAAAATGCAGAAAATCAGAAAACGAGTAGTTATATATTATTATGTTGCACACCAAACAAACCGAAATTTTATTTTTAGTTTGTTGAGTTTGACAATTTCACCCACAGACTAGCCTACGGGCGGAGGTTCCAAAACGGACTTGTATTTTAATCATTCCATTTTTTTCAAGATCTGACCTTGTCATGTTTATATACAGTTAAAAATTGTCTTAATTTTAATAAGCGTTAAAATAAAACAGAAATAAATAAGACAAAATTCGATATACATTATTTATTTATTACTGCATTCCGGACTCATATTATATGCAGGACTATGGTTGATCACAGATTAGACACAACTTACCAATCAAGATCGTGACGTCACTAAATTACAGGTCAAATAATGTCAAATGATAAATTAGATATAACTATTTAATACTAATTTTGTATAATAATCTGATAACAGGGAATGGTTCTACAACCCTTTTTCTCGAAATGGTTTTTGAATCACTATACATTACAAAATTATGGGATAACCCAATTGTTTGGAAAATTGTGCAGCACTTTGATCATTTTGAAGTTGAACTCTCATATTAGTGGTTAGCGATAATGTTTTTACGTTATTCCATAAAGGTGATGCCTTCAGGCAAGCATTCAATTCATCTGCAGGCGTTCCACGGGGAATTACTGGCAACGTCTGCCTGAAATCGCCTGCCAACAATATCATCAAGCCGCCAAAGATGTTGTTATTTTGCCGAAGATCCTTCAGTGTGAAGTTAAGTGCTTCAAGTGATTTCTTATGTGCCATTGTGCACTTATCCCAAACAATGAGCTTGCATTGCATCAACAATTTTCCCATTGCACTGGATCGGGAAATATTGCATGTTGGAGTATCAATTGTGTTTAAATTGAGTGGCAACTTAAGCGCAGAATGTGCAGTACGACCGCCATCTAGAAGAGTCGCCGCAATTCCAGATGATGCCAACGCCAAAGCTATGTCACATCTTGATCGAATAGTGGCCAAAATCAATGAAATGACAAATGTTTTCCCTGTTCCTCCAGGTGCGTCCAGGAAGAATAGACCACCAGTATTATTGTCCACCGCTTGCATTAATGTTTCGTATACTTGTTTTTGCTGTTCATTCAGCAACGGCACATTATTTCGAACGAATTCCTGCAATGTATCAACATTGTATTGCAGCTCTCGATTTAATTCTTGGTTGAATGCATCGTGCATCGATCGATTTGGCGCAATCATTCCTACTTCAATCAGTTGCTTGTTTGCAATAGTCAAGCATTGATCCTCAATCAGAATCAATCCTTCATTGTAGATTTCATCGGTTATTTGGATGTCAGGATTATTCGTTTGAATGCGCAAGCGATGCAAGATATCTTCACATATGTCGTCTTTGTATTTGTTCCATAACTGAATTGGTTGTGAAGGAAAACATGTGGTGATGATAATTGCGAACAGCGTTCGTATTTGGTACGCATTTGATGAAACAACTGAATCCGCAAGTGTTAAATCCCAATGAGAATCGTTCTCCAGCAAACCCAATAAGTAGTTGATATGCTTCTCGATATGTTTGGCATTGGTGGCCATTCACATTTTTCAAATGCGCAAATGATTTTTCGCAACAACCAGCCGCCTTCCCGAATGATATTAGCTCCAAAGGAAGTCATGCGAAAGCAGTTATTGTATTCAAGGATGTGTTGAAGAAAATGGCTGGAATCGGGATCACTTCCATCGAACAATGGTTTCAGTGGCTGTGGTGGTGTAAGTAATGGATCCAGTTTGACTTTTCCACTTGCGCAGCACAATCCAGCCGTTTCTCTTTTGAACTTTAACGCATTGCAATATCGGCATATAGTCGTCATTGGTCCAATATCTAAATTTTCATCATCACTGTAGTTCGCAGTGGGATCATATTGGAATGCCAAGCGATTGTATGATGCCAATGATCTTTGTGTGCTCACGCGTTGTCTCAATCGGGCATTTTCTCTTATCGGGCATTATATTTTGTCTTTCTTCGCTTAAGTTCTGTGAATACACTTGTTGCTGGCTTGCATGTCTTGTGCGGCGGCCGTTGTTCGCACTTCGTCCTCTAGGCATTTTGGACTATGGTCAGAGTGGTGAATTTAACCTCAAATGCACGATACACATAATTTACACAGTTCAACTTACCACCTTAAAGACAAATGCCTGCTGTTGAAATTGAATAAAAATTTGCACAATACACGTGATTAATTTGATGGTTTCCAAATTTTTATTCCTTTTTTTCACAATTTCACAGTAAACACAATACCGGTTTGTCACATGAAAATGAGTAGCTGTCAAACAATGTATCACGCACCGCCGCCATCTACTTAAAATATTGGTTTGTAGTACATGCTATGTATCAGAGATGGCGCTGTATGTAAAAAAAGTTTTTCCGCTTTTCTGTTGAAATTTTCCTGAATTTTCTTTGCTATAAACCTCACGGAGCCCGAGACCTTTCCAACGAATGCAAAACCGTGGAAATCGGTTCGTGCGTTCTGGAGTTATAGCGTCAGGAAGGAAAACCCGACTTATTTTTATATAGTAGAAGATATAGATTATGCTCTAGTGGAAATTGTCATGGCATTTGTTTTTGTATTTAGCCATTACCATAATTTAGAATAGTTCAAATCACAACGGTGCTAAAGTAGATGTCACTGAAAAAAATAATTGTCCATTTTCGCTCCGCTTGAGTGAAAATGCCCCTTAACTCTGCCATTTCGCGTGGTAGCAATACTTAATTTTACAGGCTGTACTTTCTTTAATGATTTCGGTCTATTTCTCATGAAAAATATTTCGGTTAACTGCCCCGTTCTATGTCAGTCGATGGCGAGTTGAGGAAGGAGATATCGCGGGCCGCGCGGTTGTAGGGTTCGATATATCGTCACTACTTTAAAAAGCTCGTGTAACGCTTTATGATTTACTTTATGATTTTGAATGCTAAGATCTAGAAGTAATTAAGTTCAAAATCTAAATCCTGAGTTATCCGACACGACGTTTTTCTAAATTTGTGATGATATGCGAGCTCGTAAAGCCCCCGTCAAATATAACCAGCAACTTTAACGAAAATATGCGAGCGACAGCATTCGACGCGTTGCTCTAACATACGAAGTACCCAAAAGTAAAATAGCAATAGTTGCCACATATTTCCATGGAAAATTGAACGTTTTAAACATACCAACCCAAAAATTGCACAGTACAAAACATTTCTGAACGTGACTTTTCTTTATCTTTGTATTTAGTGATGTATTTACTCACATACCTACATAACACCACGCCTTCGTTCCCGGTAGGCAGAGCTACAGAATACAAACAACTCAAAAAAGACTTGTTTACAATTCTGCAAACACAATTTGCACAATCAGGCCAATATGTTTAATATGTGTATTAGTGACAGGCTGCAAGCCCATCGCCTAACAGTACTACAAGCCCTTATTCCTTTTGTCGCCTCTTACGACTTACGACATCCACGGGAAGACAAGGTGATGTATTTACATATTTATTAAAGTATATTTCTTATTTATTTGTAGGTATGTTTGGATTTTTTATTCCATTTATTATTTTTGTTGGTACCGCCTACGAATCTATGTTTGTTTCTCTTTTAAATCTTCCCTTCTTTTTAAGGATGTCTGTCTGACAAATGTAAATCCTGATTGTGTGTACTTCATTTTAATATATAATTTATTTAACTTTCGTTAGTATATTTTATATAGATAAGGATTATTACAGTAACATAACTTAGTAACCATACCTAGTTGGTAAAATTCTCGTGTTACAGTGTTAGTTACAATACTCCTCCGAAACGGCTTGACCGATTTTTATGAAATTTTATATGCATATTCAGTAGGTCTGAGAATCGGCTACTATCTATTTTTCATACCCCTAAGTGACAAGAAAGATACAAAAAATGGTCGCTAGTATTAATATATATTATTATTGGCCTGTTTCCTGTGTGGTTGCCGGGTTAGAATAGCGCCACTCCATGTCTTCCCGTGGATGTCGTAAGAGGCGACTAAGGGAATAAGGGCTTGTAGTACTGTTAGGCGATGGGCTTGCAACTTGTCACTAATACACTGGTAAACATCTTAGCCTGATCGTGTGTGTTGGTATTCTGTAGCTCTGCCTACCCCACTTTGGGAATATAGGCGTGAAGTTATGTATGTATGTATGTTGGCTTGTTTGTGCAAAATGTGGTTGCAGAATTATCATCAAGTCTTAGAGTTGTTGGTATATTTGTAGTTCTCACTCTGGGAATAAAGGCGTGATGATATTGTAATGTATTTTATTGTAGAAAAGAGCCCCAGATATCATTGAGCAATTTGTGCAAAACAATAATAAATATCAGAGGACATTGTCGCACAAATTGACCTAGTCCCAAACTAAGCTCTAGGCTTGTACTATGGGTAATAGACAACGATAAACTTACTTATATAGAGAAATACATACTTAAATACATAGAAAACATCCAAGACTCAGGAACAAATATTCGCGCTCATCACGAATATCTGCCCTCACCAGGATTTGAACCCAGGACCGCTGGCTTCGGAGGCAGGGTCACTCCCAACTAGGCTAACGTGCCGGCAAATATATTTGTGCTCCAATATATTTGATAGCGACTATACTTCTCCTATGCTATTATTAGATTTAAGATAAATCGTATGGGCTTACGTTTTCGTAATAACGATCAGAATCAGATACTATTACATTGAAATATCTGACATACAATGTGATACAAGCCTCTATCATACTAGGTAAAAACCGGGTGTCTATATCATTTCATCAAAACACCTTCATCGAATGTATCATTTCATCGAGCGCTATTTTCTGCTGAAATCATAATGTTTTCAGGGTCCGTATTAATAAATTGATCTCGACTTTAAATGCCGTCTCAAGATGCGTCAAAAGTGACAGTCAACATAGAAAGCTGTCATTGACGCGTCTTGAGATGGCCAGTCGAGATCGGTTTATTAATACGGGCCTTAAACATCTAACCTAAGCTAACCTACGTAATTAATGTTTAAGATACCCTGAAAACATAGATACAGCAGAAAATAGCGTTCGATGAAAGAAATTGGATGAAGTGATGAGTGACCGTAAAAACCATACTCCCTTTGGCGTGTGATCGTTTTGTTAATGTTACGATAGCTCTTATTTTCTAAACAGTAATGGCGGCCAAGTTAAAAATAGTACGATAACACGGTTAGTTTGCGGTGCCCTAAAACGCTCTGAACCTAATACGGCTAAAGGATTCGGCCTTAGAGCGGCAGTCCTAACAGCCGCCATTAGAGTGCTGGTGTGAACACCCCACTGGCCCACTATACTATAACAAAGGTTACAGCTAATTTGCGGTTAGCCGGCGTCATAAAGAATTAAAAAAAGCGGCCAAGTGCGAGTCGGACTCGCCCATGAAAGGTTCCGTAGCGGCAAGACGATTTACGACGTATTAAAAAACTACTTACTAGATCTCGTTCAAACCAATATCCGGTGGAAGTTTGCATGGTAATGTACATCATGTATTTTTTTAGTTTTATCATTCTCTTTTTTTAGAAGTTACAGGGACACATATTTCACCACTTTGGAAGTGTCTCTCGCGCAAACTATTCAGCGGGCCTATTATGGTCGTGTTTATCGCCACGGATAAAACGTCTGTCACTTTCTGACCAGTACGCAAGTGCGAGAGTGACGGATGCTTTATCCACCGCGATAAACCCGAAAAAAAATTAATTTATTGTTGTTTTTTCTATTTTTGTGTGAAAATCTTAATGCGGTTCACAGAATACATCTACTTACCAAGTTTCAACAGTATAGTTCTTATAGTTTCGGAAAAAAGTGGCTGTGAAATACAGACGGACAGACAGACAGACGTCATGACGAATCCATAAGGGTTCCGTTTTTTGCCATTTGGCTACGGAACCCTAAAAAATATCATACAATTGAAATAAATCCATACTTTCTAAGGATCGTCGTAATATTATAAATAAAAACAACACAAATAACATTATAATTTAAGGAGCTCAATAAAACTGTTTTTTTTAATTAATTAGTAATACGAGTAATAATAACAGAAATATCAACAAACATTTTTTTTTTTATGTTAAGGAGAAGGCACTCAGGCCACCTGATGGTAAGTGAAATCCGAGACCCACACCACAGACATTTGAATTCTCTAGACTATAATCCTAAGACCTCAAATGCGTTGCCAACCCTGAGGACTAAGATCTATGGTTTTCTTATCGCGACCCACATCGTGATTCGCCAACTCGAAACCGAAACACGACTTTGGCTGCTGCCGCGAAGCAGATCCCATCTGGTTGAGGCGAGTCGAGTCGAGTCGAGTTGCGATTCGAGTTGGCGGCCGAGTCAACTCGAGTTCTCCGATTAACATCGCTAAACTGTACAAATGGTACATAGACAACTTTTCCAAAACGGAGACCGAGGCGGTGGTGCACCACAAACAGCCAGCTACAGTTGCTCATGCCGTCGGAGTTGGCGGTGGAGAGGCAGTTGGCCCTACACGAGTTACACGACCATAACCTAGCATCGCGCTGTGCAACGCGCTATAGTCAAGTAATTTAGTCCCTAAAGTCAAAAATTATCACTTTCCACCGCCTATACACGGCATGTACATAGCTTTGCGTGACAAGTGAAAACAATTTTAGTAACCATGTCACTTCCTTGCTTTGCTAAGTGGAACCTAATTGAAGTAACCATACCTACACAGAGATAGGACTGGTCTTAGAATCCTGCGCAGATTTCTATCAGGAATTAACCACTCACGCTCTCGGGCCGGCGGCCGACCAGACTCAGGAAATTAGATTATCATAATTATCTCGAGTCCTCGCGTGGGTCTACAGGGTAAGGTGGCCAACTTCTAAGGATTGTGGGGAGACGCTAAAATCGCGTAACTGTCAAAAAAATCCATTCAAATTTAGCTCCGGGCTATCGCCCTTCTTATCCGCTAATCAAGTCCGATTTTCACGATATTTGAACATGAAGTTATTATGATAGGTTCGTACGTATTTTTTTTTTTAATTGTTTCCTTTTTAAGAAATATTATCGAAGAAACGAAAATGTACAGACCTAGTATAGTATCTAGTAATATATACAGTAAATTCATTTTTTTGAGAATTTCAGGTTAACAGTCCTCTTAACGGGTGTCGTTATTTTTTCGATGGTCTCCTTTTTAGGGTTTCGTAGTCAAACTTGGAACCCTTATAGTTTCGCCATCGCTGAGATGCCCAATTCAAATTCAAATTCAAAGTCATAACATTTATTTGACAAAAACTCACTGCAATACAACAAACATATAAAGTAACAACATGATCAGATTAGTGTGAATTTAATTTAGAAAAAGTTGCACTGTAGTGTGAAGTCAAATAGGACTCAGCTCAGCATGTGCTGCAGCCGGAGCCACAGCGCACAAAACAAACAAAACACAATTGAAGACACAATTTGACGTTTATTTGAACTGTATTTAGCCCTTGCCCTTGTTTGATTTTCTCTCTAAAGATTGTTAAATATTTATCTTCTTATCTTATCCTCAGGTTTGAGGGATGAGACTATGATGAGGCTTCACCACGTCTCTGCAGGCTGGTCGACTTTGGGCTCGGTGAATGCTAGTCCATGCATACGTCTTCTTCTCCTCTTTCCTGCTTTATAGATGTATGAAAATACTTATCTCTGCTATCTTTACTTCCTTACTATATGCCAAACCTACACACAAATTAAAAGGGATGGCTTTATGTGCTTCTGCGTGAAGAACGTGAGATGTAGATAGTTTGCGCGCCTTTAATGCAGCGTCACGTTCAAACAATTGTTGTTTGTTTACTAAATATAAAACAACAACGCTTATTAAAAAAATTGAAAACGGAATTAAAAAGGTATAAGTACGAGTAATGAACTATTAAATCAAAAAAAATATCGATAGAGATGAAATTGAAATGTCAAATAATTAAAATATATCAAATTAAAATTTGTAAAAAAAAAACAAAAACGTTTAGGTACATTTCGACGCCCCCGAGCAAGAAGTCGGTAATGTGATATTATGGACATTTTATTGTTATGAGAAATTCGGAATCTACGGTTTTTTTTAATACAATTGATGAAGATATTAAGAACGACGTGTTTATTGTAGGGAAACTGCAAATTCAAAATGCTACGAGAAAAGTGTCGCTACACATCAATACAAATGTATTTATTATTTTGATATTTGGTAAGATGTGATTACCGGTTTATTGGCGTAAATATTTTTATGAAGTTTTTGGTAAACGATAATACTGTATTTAATTTAATAATTTTAACACGGCATTAGCTACTAACAAAGTTTTAAAGGGACAGTATTCGTTCGTAAATATTAGTAACAACTATTTGCGTACTATGTAATGCCAAATCAGATCATGTCACGAACCGCTATCCCACAATACCTTCTTTCTTTTTGCCGCTTGGCCATCGCAAGGTACGTTTATCTCTGCCTTCGATTAGAAATTAGAAAGAAATAGATACCTAGTCATGCCATATATTCTGGCCCTCGTAGAATGGGCCCTGAAGGGTTGTTTTATTAACATTATAATATGGATTCCTAAAAATAAAACATTTATTCTAAATGACCACCCTTTAGCTTTAGCACACTCCTTCAAACGGTCTAGCCACTCGTTTATGACAGCACGCTCATTTTGATGGGTATAGAAGCCGCTGCCTTCAGAGTCCCAACATTACGGTAAGGCTTAGAACGGGCCTTCTCCTCTAAAATGTCCCACAGGCGGTAGTCCAACCGATTAAGATCCGGACTTCCGGAAGGCCAATCTTCAGCTGCAATAAAGTCCGGTTAAATGCGTTTCCAGCCAACTTCGCGTTGTTTTATCTTTGTATGCTGGGGCCGAGTCTTGTTGAAATAGGCAATGCTTGCCGGCGAATTAATTATCATTTTGTAGCTTAAGTACCTTATCGCACGTATTTTTACGCCTCGTTCACAAAATCGAAGCTGTGTTACACCTTAGTAAGACACTCCCACAAAACCATGAAATATGCAGGGTGGTTTCCTCTTTCTACTCTAGGATTTTTTTCAAAATCTTCATGAGAGCAGAGCTATGAGCGTAAACTTTGTCATTTTGGCGGTTAAACTTTTCTGCTGTCCTTAAACAAAAATGCGGCTAAAGGATCATACGACCTTTTTGAGTAATCGATACAGCGTGATTCAACTGTTTATTAGCTATCGATCTAAATATCTGGGTTTGGTGTCAATATTTTTAGAAACCACCGAGATACAGCCTTCATGCTAGCGGCTAAATGAATAATGTTTGGGCTTTTATTACCAAATGGCAGTTACTTAACGCTGAGGGCGATAAAAAATTGATAGCTGCCAATTTTTAAACGTAAAACAAGACCATAAAGCGGTTTTAATTAAAGTGGTAAAAAATTATACCTTTGCCCTCCCTTGGCTAAAAATACCTATAATTTGTAATTATACAACTTGATATTTAATTCGCTTTGACGTAGTAATATATTGCATTATGCTTTTATACCGCATTTAGAATAAATTCATATTTTGTAAGTCATCACAGCATTTCTCGTTTTTCGTTGAAGAAAAAATGCTTCCGACCAAGGTGACATGTTCTCAAAAGTTGGCGCAGTTAATCCAAATTTAGAAATCGTGTAGCAAGTAAGTACTACTTAATCTGGGTGAAAAAAAATACAGCTGCTTTTCGTCTATGCGACCTATATTCTGTTCAATTTTGTATCCATCCCAAAATGCTCAGACTTTTAATTCGACAGTTTCGATCGATGTAATAAACATCATTTACCTAATGCAATTTAACCAATACAGGCAGCAGCTTCCCCAAATTATTGGACATAAAAATATATTTTGATTGCAATTCATAGCACAAGACCAGTTTTTTTTATTTATTCTTCAATTAACCGCCTCTTTCTCAAGCATAGATCATATCAAATTCACCACATTTAGCTTTTTTAATCTAGAAGGCAATTAAAGTCGCGTGGCCGTTTTCTAATTACGTCTTTTTGCATAGGTTTAACTAGACATACCTCGCTAGAAAGCGGCTATATCATGACTTTTAGTTACGTTTTCTATATAACTGTTTTGTTTTTAAAAATCTATCCCGTATAACCTGAATTTCTGAGGTAGAAGGCCGCTAAACATATTTTAACCGTCATGTAATTTATTTCATAAAATTCAACGGATCCATATCCACATGTGTGTACTTATTATAGCTAAAAAGAAAAATTGAAGACTTCAGTTATAAAAAGAAAGTAAAAACATACCAACTTTATATATAAATATAAAGGAAGCCTCAAATGTAATGTATATAAATTACTTGGATATCGCGCACCAGTTTTTAGACACGTATACTTTAAAACGTTTTGGTCATAACTCAAATGATCCTCTTGTATTTAACTGATTTTTAGTTTGAGGACGGCAGTTTCGTTCCACGATAAAAAATGTTTCGTCTGTAAACAAAATATTACGAAATTTTGCATGCCGTTGCCACAACTCCTTCGCTCTCGTTGCTCTTATATGTCGCAGAGCAGCAGTCAGCCGCTGACCGTACTTTGACGATAATCCCCAAGTCTAAGGTCTTGTTTGGTGAAATCTTAATTTCCCTAGCCATGATTTTCTGCTTGCGGAGTGGATTTCTACGAATTCGTTCGGCCACAGCTTTTATTGCCGCTGGTTTCCGTGTCTTACGTGGTTGACCGCTTCTTGACCTGTCATTGACCAAGCCCATTTCTGTATATCGCTTGATGGTACGGTAGATACATTTCTTTGATATATTCGAGGGTTTGACGAGTCCGAAAATGGGCACCTGGGTAGCTTATAACTGCAATACGATTCTCTTTGATATCCCGCTGCATCTTTAAGATAAAAAGTACTGAAGTCCCGAAGTATATTTACGCATAGCCAAGAAACAGAAGCACATCGTACATTCTTTTATTAAATTTAAAACAACCAAATAGTTGGGACAAGACTAGACTAATATAAATGACTAAAACTCTACGAAAATGTTGATATAAATAATATAATAATTATAACTGAATAATTTTGTTCTTTACTTTATGCTAGTTTAATTAGTTTGATTATTTTAATAAATAATCTTATTAGATTAATTATTTATGATAGTTTTCTTCTACACTATGTCATTTTATTATTTCGATGTCATTCAATATTGCACGGTTACTTGAATATATTGTTATTATATTCCTGAGAACAACAAAGCTATAATACAATGCAGTTATTTTGTCTGGTTTTAAATTACTATAAAAACCTTAGCAATAACACATTACGTACAGCCCTTCGAACAGAGAATATCGTTATAAATGTCAATATTATGCAGTAACAAATAAATACTTTTAAAAGATTTACCACAATAATCCAGTAAGTCACTATTGCTGGGATTATAATTTAACTCATCATCTGTAAAAGGCATTTTCTCTCCTTTCTTAATATTGAATGCATATTGTAAAACAATATTGTATAAATTATATTCCTTGAAAAAATAGCTTTCATTTGATATATCAATGCTTTTAGTACTCCAGCCGGTTGCAAAGATATTCAACAAAACCAGTAAATATTTTTTCCTGTAAAATTTACTTTTTGCGATTACCGACTTATTGCTCGGGGGCGTCGATTTAAGACTAGGAGATAATTATACTGAGACAAGTACAATAAAATCTAAAAACAACGGGGTGCGGCGACAACGGTGGCATGTAAAATTTATAGGCCTTGTTTATATTCCAGACTCATTTAATTGTATTTTTTATGATGTTACAATACGGCGGTAAGAGCATTTCTAGGATGTAAAGTAAGGTTAAATCTTGAATATATTTAATACATACATACTTACCTCCATTTTATATAATTATCTTATTTGATTCATGATTTAAGATTGGTATAGTTTATCGATATCGCTGTTGAGGAAACTCTTTTGGGTATGGTTATTTTTATATGAATAAATTTGTATTTATATTCTTTCTTTTCTTTGATGGCAGGGTTCGGGAGATTCAGACACATGCGAAAGAGGTGTGTCCGAAAAGTATTTTTTGAGAGGGTTTTTGATTCTAATCATACTTTCACGATAAACACGGGTTTAGACCTAATCTGCGGCTGCACTAGCCTCAATACGGGCCGACTGGAAAAAATAAACAAGGACTGTCTCGAAGGATAGGGACGGTTGGCCGCCCTAATACAGCTAAGGGTCAAGATGCGATCTCTCATGAGCTCAGTGCCCGACGACTGATTTTCATACGAATCTGACTCGGTTGAGAGTACCTACACTTGGCAATTTGTGTTTTTTCTTTTAGTACCTACACTATCATAATAATATCAATAAATTACCATAGGTGCCGCATTTTCAAAAATGGAGCAGTTACTCAATTCGATTGTATTTTTTTGTTTTCTCAGAACTCCGATGTTTATGAACCGATTCGAAAATATACTTTTAATTAAAATGCTCATACTTTCAGATTGCTTGCATTCTTATCAAAATGAAGTTCTGTTGATGGAGTCCATGAGTAATCGACGGAACTCCTCATAAATTTATCGAGCATTTATGTTCCAAAAGTATTATTTGGTGAAATTGCAACTGATAATAGGCACCGGAACTCCTCAATGGTGGCGATAATATATCTCGATTAAGATAGATATACAGATTTTTTCGTTTTTAAAGGCGGTTTTTTTAATGATAGTGTTTTCTATTTTATTGACACAGCAAGTCCCGTAAGAGCGTCGGGTATTTTACCTACTTCAGTTAGAAAAACTCATTAATAAATGCTAATAAATAAACGAGTTTTTAAGCTACCAGTGCCCAGAGTTCATTCAACTTTTGATAAACGCTTCGGAGATCATTTAATCATTTCTATATACAACGCTGTCTTAGACTATTGTAGCTTGAAAGACCAAACTCTACTCACGACTAAAAAACTTATTTTTAATTTCCTCCATCGTTTAAATTATGAAGACGAAACAGAAGTCATTTTAACTTAGGCGGTTTTGTTAGTAGGCCCCTATTACTCCTATTTCCTGTAGTGTTCTAATATTATATCTCGAAGTTTTATGTAGTTTTTAGTACGTAATGTGTTTAATAATAACTCCTCAGTAATGTTTTTGTAATTGGTTCCCCGTGATGCAGGCCAAGCCTAGTGCGGAGACCCCTGGGTAATGATTCTCTCTCAGTGCTGCGTCGATCTTAAATGTGAAGTTTTATCCGGCAAGTTTAAGAAGGCCCGTCGTACAAAACACATTTTAGCGCGCGCAGGCAGGTGAGTCGAGTTCAGTGTCGTATAAAGCTGCCAACGCAGCGCTGCTGTGTTGAGAGAAGCACCCCCCTGGTAACGATGTAACAATTTATGTGCAAAATAAAGAAGTTCACGTTATGTTGTAAACCGTGGAGGTTCGAACTCTGTACCTCACGATCAGTCTACTCCCTAAGCTACCTAGGCCACCGACGCTGTCTGACTTGAGACTGCAACTGTTAGTCTGTGTAGACCTTAACGAGCCATCCCCCAGTTACTGGTCACTCGGTTTAAATCAGGTAATCAGATGTTATTTTTTCAATCAGTCCAATCCTAGATCCAAATAAATCTTGATCACTGTTCACGCATTGCTGCACACTTATAAGTATTCTGAAGATACGCTGCAAAACCAGTTGTATATTTCCATTGATCTTAACTATTTGAAGCGCGTCTAGGATGATCTAGTCATTACCAATCCTATCTTGGACTCCGACAATCCTTCTTCGCTGGTCAGTTCGTACAAGAAAATACCTCACCACATCACAAACATCCCCACGAAATATGCAGCGCTTTATTAATGCTTCCTCTCTCAGACCTGAATACCTTCCACCTAGGACTCGAACCGAACGAATCCAGTTGATCCTTTGTGAGTACATCAGAGCCACAATGAGTGACACACTTATAAACTCTTGTAGACTCGTCTTCGTCTCAGTTCGTTACCAGAGCTAAAGTCGAGCGAATCTTCAACTAAACTATATTTGTAACCGAATAATTTAATTTGAATAGAAAGTTTTAATTGAAGTTCTTGTAGCACTTTTAGTCTACGGTGCTTTTGATTAAGCGCCTGTTTTTTTTTACACGGCAATATTTTTCAGCGCTGTAATTTTATTTCGGAATTTAAAGGCGTTTTCTAATATGGCTAACAGAGCGCACTTGATAATTGGTGTTATACTGCCAGTCTTCTTCTCTTCTACAAGCAAGTATTATTTTAATTTTCTTTATATATTAAGTTAGATAATTTTACATATATGCGTTGGCGTGCAGGTTAGTTGTTGGTATTATACAATAACTACCTACGTTGATTTGAACAAGCAACTTGTGCTACTTGTTCTTATCAATTTGACCAATTATAACATTTTCCAATGAAAAAATATTACTATTACTTATTAAAACGATAGTCTCCGTACACTCCGACACGCAACCTCTCTAAGTTTAAGATAATTGACGCTATAAAGGAAAAACTTGTTAGGGTGGTACATTCTACGTAGATATAATACTGGGGTTAAATTTTACATGACCAACTTGCTTATCAGTACCAGTACCCACCAAATAGGCTCTTTTGGAGATCGCGCCCCATACTTTAGGAATTACTGACTTTGATCAATATCGACACCAATGTCTAGCTTAGAGGCATCGCAACTAAGTCCTCAGGGCCGGCAACGCATACGCGGTCTTGAAATGGCAAATTATAAACCATCACACCTGATGGCCTCAACCTTCATGCTCGTTTTCCATCCTAACACCTTAAAAACAAGTCTATTATCAGCAACAAACCTCTCAAGCATGTTCTAACCCTATTTCTGATTTCAGGTGAAGCCATCAAGTGCTTCGACTGCAACAGTGCCAACAACTCGGCGTGCTTGGACTTGCACCTGGCGAAGATGCACGCCATTATACCCGTGGTAGACTGCTCCGCGTCGCTGCCTGCCAGCGAGAGCAAGACATTCTTCTGCCGGAAGATCACGCAGACCAGTGAGTTGTGCTAACCATTAACCAAGATTAGTTGCCAACACGGCACCAAAAAATTGGTTATCCATCGAATAAAAGTATTAGATCTATACTACCGTAATAGCAAAGAAGGTGGCTTACACAGTAATAGAATAGGCATTTAAAATTTTATGTGACCACCAATAGAGTATAGAATGCTTCGACTACTATCGAGTGGCATAATCTTTGCTTGTCCGAATGTATTGTTTGGTCATAAACGGCTTTATGCGTTTCACAGTATTATTGACGACACGTTGGCCTAGTTGGGAGTGACCCTGCCTCCGAAGTCAGCGGTCCTGGGTTCAAATCCCGGTAAGGGCAGATATTTATGTGATGAGCGCGAATATTTTTTCCTGAGTCTTGGATGTTTTCTATATATTTAATTATGTATTTCTCTATATAAGTATGTTTATCGTTGTCTAGTACCCATAGTACAAGCCTAGAGCTTAATTTGGGACTTGTGTGAGATTTTCCCCTGATATTATTATTATTATTATTATAAGAATAGACTACAGCGAGATCTTTGGTCTTAGTAGATATCTAGCTCATAACTTTTAAACGACCCAACCGAATTCCATCAAATTTAGACAAGAACTACTCCAATCAACCTAGCTTTCTGTTGAAAAAACCGCGACCTAATCAATGCGTCCCTTTAGAAGCTACGATGACATAGACAGATGCTCAAACACACGCGTTGAACTTATAACATCCCTTCTATTTATTTTGGAGGTTAAAAGTTTATATTCAGTGCTTAGTTCGAGTACAGTGCCAGGGACCCAATCCTTGTGACTTCGAGATGATTGTTCATGCAAGATATGTCAAATAAATGTACGCCGTTGACAGTTCATCTCGCATCAGAAATCATCTCGAAGTCCCGAGAATTGGGTCCCAGTTGGTGTTGGTGAATGTGTCGTGCCGTGTCGAGGGGACAAAGCGACGAATGGTCGCATGATGAAAATTCAACAGTGCGTATAAAACTGCACCTATTCTGACATTGGCACAAAAACTCATCAATCTAAACCACAAGTGTTTATAACCCAATCCTAAATTTATTAAAAATTAAGAACGGTAAGAACATTAATTGAGTACACAAAATGAATGTCTACTTAAGGAAGAAGAGTTAGTTCTGTTTATACTTAGCAAACTGACACTTTATAACTGCCTTTTATATTGCATACATACATACATACATAAATCACCCCTGTTTCCCAGAGGGGTAGGCAGAGACCACTTCTTTCCACCTACTACGATCCTGACAAAGCTCTTTCGCTTCTTCCCCATTCATACATCGAGTCATGCATGCACGGCGGTTTCGGGTACTTAAGATTCTGCCCTTTTCCAGTATATTTTTTATGTTGAGAGACACTTAATCCCACTAAAATCATTTTCATGTAAAATGTTGCCAAGACGAGACCATATGGCTCCCACTGTCAAAAGGTTCTCAGTTCTCATGTAGAGCTTCTACACGCCCCAAGTCTACAACAAACACAAACTCTACATCTTAGTCAAAATATGTGGACGCCTAGTTGGTAGTGACCCTGGCTACGAAGCGAGTGGTCCCGATTTCGATTGTTATGGGCAAATATTTGTCTGATCAACACATTTTTCTTATTTCTTGGATATTTTCTTTAAGTATGTCTCTACAAGATTAGTTTGGGACTAGGTGAATTTGAGTGACATTGTCCGTTGATATTTATTTATTTATATTTATTATCCCCGTGTGGTTGCTGAGTTAGAATAGTGCCACTCCATATCTTCCCACGGATGTCGTCATTAGGCGACGGGAATAAGGGCGAAAATTGTACAGTCACGAATACACTGGTAAACATCTTGGCCTGATTGTGCAAAATGTAGTAACAGAATTATCATCAAGTTTTTAGAGTTGTTGGTATTTTGTAGCCCTGCCTACCCGTCATGGAATGAAGGCGTTATGTTTTGTATGTTCTTCTTGATTCCGCTATTTTTCATCAAAACGTTAGAACTGATTCGGTGAAAAATTACATAGCTTGGCTAGTCAAAAGTACATCGAAATTTAGTCATAATAGGTAAAATCCAGGTGAATCCGGAAGGCCGGGCGTATTCTGGTTTCAGTAAGTCAACTTCAGTGCGACTCTTTGAAAACTCCGGCAATGAGTGTTCGGTTCTTGATAACCTCTTGACAGTGTTGCATAAGAAGTTACTACATAAGAAGGCCATTTAGTTTTAACATTATTTTAACGTGTATAAAGTTAATTTTAATTAGTTTCACAATTGAAAATGGCATTTAAGAGCCAAGGAATTTGATCTTTATTTCCTTCATTTCCTTCAATATAGTCTTCCACAGATAATGCTAAGAACTGCGTTTAGTTTTCAAACTTAAAAGGACCATGAAGCAAAAAAAATCATACTAAATGCGATAACGTTTTCCTCCCCTTAAACGTTGTCCGATTTTCACGATTTTTGTTGATGTTGTAGATTTTATGAAAATCTAGGACTTACGTTTTCCTTCCCAAAAAGATATTTATTGAAAAGAAAATAAGTAAAAAAAACAAAAGTGGAAACGTACAGAACTAGATTTTCATAATATCTACAACATATTCAAAAATCGTAGAAATCCGATTGGGGGTGAGAAACGTTATTGCCAGGAGCTAAATTTGTACGGATTATATTAGACAGCTACGCGATTTTAGCATCGCTTCACAATCCTCCTAACAGAACAGGGCATACTACCAGATGGTACCGATTTTCAAAATGAAATTTAATAATTTAATTGCAAATGTCTTTGAAATAATAGTGACATATAAGTATAGATGATGTAGTATGAAATTTATACACAGTTAAAATGGTTTGCAGCCAAGATAGGAAATAAACCTTGGCTGATTTTAAACCTCTATAGTCTAAAATGACGTACGATAGTGGATTCTACATTTAAAAACTAAACTCATAACTGCCTCGGCAGTTATAAAAATCCATATCTCCCACGGGAGGTAAACCGGCTATAACTACTCTATTCGCCTGCGTGTAATAACATCCTTTGCGAGCAAGTCTGATTAAAAAGATATCGTTGCATTTAAAATTTAAAGCTCGAAGAACACACTTTACTTCCCTATAGCCATATTGTATGTCCCACCCACTGCTGGGCGAAGCCCTCCCTATATAATATATAATCACTAGTGACACGCCAGCGGCTTCGCCCGCTGCAATTTTTTTTTTTTGTTTCTTTCATGTCACTTAGGGGTATGAAAAATATATAGTAGCCGATTCTCAGACCTACTCAATATGCATAAAAAATTTCATAAAAATCGGTCAAGCCGTTTCAGAGGAGTATGGTAACTAACACTGTGACACGAGAATTTTATATATTAGATATACGTAGATGTATTTATAATTAACGTAGGCTAGGTATCATGCGCTAGCCTAGGACAATCTATGTAAGTACATACTAATGTCATAAATTTGAAAATAACTCTGTCTGTCGGTCTGTTTGTTACGCTTTCACAAATAAACCGCTGAACCGATTGAGATGAAAGATACGGAAATAGTTTTAATCCCGAGGAGGGACATAGGGTACTTTTTATTCCGAAAAATTTGACGCGTCTTGACGGACTAGCAACTTCTACACGATTGGAATCGCGGGAAACAGCTAGTTCAAAAAAATATTGCTAATATTGACAGAATTGGTTTTAAACCCCCGGGTATAAAAGAGGGGTGTTATAAGTTTAATGTGTGTCGGTGTACGTTTGTATCCCTGCCGTCCTAAGCCGATAAACAGGCAGGTTCAATCGCCAAAGTAAATTCAATTCTCCTTCGTTACTAATAAGGTTGTGATGGCTAAAGGAGTTTTATTTGAGATGCAGCTTTGATATTTATAAAAGCCGGCTAAGTGTAAGTCGGACTCGCGCACCGAGGGTTCCGTACAAACTTAGAAGAATGTAAAATTGTATTTAAGGGATCATCTTACATGCCATAAAAATATAGGGCTTATTTATTAAGTACAATGTAACTAATAGATTTTCGCGAAACTCATGACATATCATCATTATTCATATTCGGAATCATCAAAGCAATTGGAGCATGCGTGTGACACGCGATCAGCTGACCCCCGACCATCTGACCCACAGTCATGATCATTGCGTGACTTCTATGGCTGTATTTCCACGACGAGAAACAAAAACAATTATTGGAGTTGACAAATACAAAGATAAAAAAAAAGTTATACTTAAATAGAGGTAACATAATAGAAGTCCACTCTGAGAGCCGTCAACCAAGAACAAAAGGAAATTAAATACTGATGTTTGCCGCAAACACTGCGGGACGCAACTATACGTTAGAGTGAGATGGAAACACATCGACGACGTATGGAAATACATCGTACTCACTCCAAATCAAATCAAATCAAAATGTATATTTCCTGAATAGTTTCTTAAGGAGTACATAATATTATAAAAGTCCAGTGTATTCAGCCTGCATGCAGCCGTGCAAATATTAATAAAATGTCAAGTTAAATTCAAAGATATAAATATTAAATTGTAAAATAATAAAAATAAAAATCAATAATAATTATAATAATAACATACAGTTGCGTCCTGGGGGGGTGATTCTCTCAACACAGCGCTGCGTTGATCTCAAAGGTGAAGTTTTATCCGCCAAGTTTAAGAAGTCCCGTCGGAGCGTACAAAACACATTTTAGCGCGTGCCTTCTCAATTAGGCAGCAGGCAGGTGAGTCGAGTTCAGTGTCGTATAAAGCTGCCTAATTAAGAAGGCACGCGCTAAAATGTGTTTTGTACGCTCCGACGGGACTTCTTAAACTTGCCGGATAAAACTTCACCTGCAGTGTTTGCGGCAAACACCGAGCATATGGATGTGGCATTAAAGGTGATGTATTTGACGATAAGGACTTTGGGCTTTACCGGTATTCATATGATCATATAAATCTTTACACCACAGCTATCGTTTCGATCGGACACTTCATAACAAGAGCTGATTTGACCTATTAGTCTACATCGCTATCGAAATGCTTTGACAGCTGTCACTTCTAAACACGCTGCTGGTATAGTTAGTTAGTCATTAATCAGATATTGCTACTGAGAGGTTACCCTACTTTGAAAATCTAAGTTTCCAATTCAGTGCTTCGTATTAATTTGTTCTTTTTTCAGTTCTCCACGCGGAGCACACACCAGAGGTCCGGATAACTAGGGGCTGCGGTTGGGTGAAGCACAAACGCGAATGCTACACAGCAGATAACAAAGACCACCTCGAGACTGTCTGCCAATGCTTCGGAGACATGTGCAACGCCGCATCAGATATACGAGACGCCAAACTGACAGTTCTAACCGCCCTCGCGGCCATCTTTGTTTTACTAAGAAGTTGACGGAGTAAAGTTTGAATTTAGAATCGACGAATTGTGTCTATGAACTGTTTATTGTAAGTTTTCGGTGTTTTGCTTATTGTATTTTAAAAATGTTGTTCCTGTGTTACGTGTTGGTGTCACTGTGGCTATTATAATGTGAATAAGCCGCATTGAAATTATATAAGCGTAACAAACCTTTTTAGTTTAATTTCTAACTGACATTGGTACGTGAAACAAAAAAGAGGACTTGAAAAAATAACACACGTTTAATTTTTTCTTCCGATTTGGGAAAATATGCACGGTTAGTAGGACCATCATTCTGAACAAGAAAAATAGAATTCCTAATCTGTCCCCAAAAAGATGTACGG
The DNA here is from genome assembly GCA_949316455.1 of Acleris holmiana. Classification (NCBI taxonomy): domain Eukaryota; kingdom Metazoa; phylum Arthropoda; class Insecta; order Lepidoptera; family Tortricidae; genus Acleris; species Acleris holmiana. Next base: position 3,062,301 of record OX438777.1, on the reverse strand, counting down.
AATTGTCCGTTTTGTTTCCAAAAAAAATATGTCCATTAAAGGTCCCAAAAATGCCGAGACGCAGAAATAACCTTGCGAAACCTAATAGCGTCAACTTCTACGAAACATCAGTAGTATGGTCGACCTTGTAAGTAGCTAGACATTTTAATGCTTTGTCACTTTAACCTCATGTTAGAACTGCTGCACTTATCTGTGAAAGGCGTTAAAGCGACAGGGTAGGTAAGTGTGCAGCTACTTGTAAGGCTGACTAAACATTCTCATTCATTACATTACTAAGAAAGTAATCTAACCAATCAGCTTTAGAAATGATTTTACATACAGAGTTTTTAACTGAATTAAAAGGTTAATTTTTCACTGCATTTGTCACTTATTATTTGTAAAATATTGAACTTTTTGTAACAATAATACGTTTATACTGTGAAAGATTTATTAAAATCACTTCAGGCGAAAGAGAGAAAAGATATAAAACTTGGGATTTCTACGAAAAAATACTGTTCAAAGGACTTTAGTGTGTCGTTGAACTCTTCAGAATAGGGCCGTGGATTGTCATTCGTCAACTTAAAAGCCGGCGTTGATGCGTAATGGGCAATGGCATATTGTCGGCACCAACGACCAACTCGTTGCATTTATCTCAGTGTGACATAAATTATACACCAGTTATATACGTCCTAGAAACGACCTTTGTGCAAATCGAACATAGCTTGTTTTCACGTAAAATGATGAAATTTATACTTACGACGATTTTCTTCTCGGCATGCTTTCGATTTGGTAAGTGTTACAAAATACCGTCATATAATTGGCGTTGTTGTGTTGAAAAAGGTGTTTAATATTCAGGTTAGTACCATTATAGAATTAATCTAGAAATTGAATAGTTTTAAAGGGACAATTTTATATGTAAACAATAGTACCAGTTTTCCGATGAAAATATGTATTTTAGTGCCTTATCATAGTGAATTTCAAACAGAACATTGAACAAAATAACTAAGAGCTTGACAGAAGCACGTGGACCCATGTGTCCACAACAGTAAATATCTCTTTACCGAACAATCGTCCTAGCGTCTGATATACATAGACTTAATTGTTTCTATAAAGTTCATGGTGATTGTCTAAAAATATTGGCGAAATACGTCATGTTAAATCAAGAAATGAAAGCCTTTAATTAAGAAAAAAACAAACTAACTACAATGATTAAATTTTAAGGCTGTACCTACTTCAATAACAGTAACTGTAGTCCTATTAAAAAAGAATATACCTAAGTCTCTAAGGTTCAAGTGACAAAAGGGGTAAGTCTAGTAAACTCTGATACGACTCCTTCATATTCCTTACTACGATTACTTATTTAACTTACGGTTCCTTTTGTATTAAGCAGCCGATTTAAATCTGTTTTCACTAGAGTTCAGAATATTTGATTTTCAAGTAAATAATGCAATGATAAAATGATTGTTAACTTATTACGATAGTATCTTCGTTTGTTATTGTAATTATTCTGCGACTTAATGTTTCATTCATTATTAGACAAACACATAAACTGTGGTGCGTAGTTTAGGATGTGTGCCTGACACAGATAATTATATGAAAACAAGTAATATCAATATTTATATCTCTGTGGTGTCTTCGAGAAGTTCCGGTATCTTATCTATCGCGCGATTAAAACGTGACTTTTGCGTGTACTCTCGGAAACCTATTTAATTAAAAAAAAACACATGTCATACTTCCAATTCCAATACATATTTTTAAGTGCTCAATATCTGGCCACTTTTGAAGATATCTTTAGTCTGGATCAAGGTTATTATTATAGTATGAACTAAAACCCGACTGGCGAATAGTTTTTTTTCACTACACTCAGGTTTCTAACTTCACCTACCCAAATCATTAAATCAGTCCAATGGTTCAGCAGCTAAATTGGAACTTGGATTTTGATTGATTTTATTTCGCAAAAAGTTACTTATGAAACCTTTCGTCATATTAGCCCAAGAAAATTACTTAGCACGAATTTGGGCAATCAACCCAAAATAATAGTAAATTTAACGTAGTTTATTTTTGTGAAACTCCGTAATTGTAGTGGTATA
>OX438777.1:2987151-3060032 GCA_949316455.1 Acleris holmiana | reverse complement strand
TTTGTAAACTTATGTACCTATTAACTTTGCTTATAAGGTCATCATAACATACCTAGGTAACTGTAAAGTTTAATACTCAGTAGGTAGGTGCCTTCATAACCCATAACCACGAGCATGTTAAACACTCAATGCCGATAACCTCTTATCATCAGGTACTTAAAAAAAATAAGAAGTAGATAGGTAGGCAAGTTAATTAATTTTAAAAAACCTTGTTACCATTGATGTCGTTTAATAAGTAGACACTGAAGGCAGTAGGTAATTGTTGATTATTTTAAACAGGGAGAGATTATTTCTACGTTATGTAGGGAATCACGCGCGCGGACACGTGACCGCGGGTGAATGAACCGACCGACGCCGGCGGCGATCGACGAGTGAGGCGGCCGGCGCGGCCGCGCCCGCTCCCATTGATAAACGTACTATAACTACCTATCGCGTTGCTTCTGCGTACTAGAAGTGACGGTTTCATTGCGCGCTGAGTTTTGTTTGAAAAAGTCAAAATTTAACCTTACGTTTCCGCAAAAAAATTCCAACGGATTTCAGTTCAGTATAATGGTCTGAAACCACAGTTTCAGTTTTCGTTGGACCGTCCCTTACACCCTGTATATCTAAAGATTTTAGAGAATTGAAAAACTCGGAAAAAGGGACCTTTTTGCCCGACTGCAGCAAAGCCAAAAAGGAGGGTTATGGGTGAATTGCAAAAATACATGCATGTATATAGTTAAGGTCCTAATTGATGTCAATGTTTAATTGAAACAAATATTTTTTCCTTTGTATAACGAAGATTATCTATACGATTGATTAGACTCATTTTCGTTACACAAAAGTACAATACTTTGTTTCAAACTTTAACATCAATTATAGTCTGTACTTTTAGGCATTTAAAAAAATGTAAACAGAAAAACCACGTGACATAGACAGATGACAGTTAGTCAGCCAATAGGAGCAGAACACTGATACGTCAAAGCTCGACCAAACAGCTTGGATTGGTTGATGAGCAGAGCCACGTGGTTTGGTTTGTTTACACTTTTTTAAATAGCTAAAAGTACAGACTATAGATCCTTCACTATGTCAAATATTTTTTCAATTCACCCTTATGTGTTTGAACTGTATTTTTATCCGACTCTGTTCTCTCGTAAAGGCTGGATGGATGGGCCGATTTCAACAAGCAAGGTGTCGTCAGATTCGTCTTAACGACGCAAATGTCACTTATATTAAAACAAAAACAATATAGTGGCATAAAATATATAAAGGGTAACTAACATATATAGACGACATTATCAAAACATGCAGTCGGATTTTAAAAAATTGCTTTTTGCAAGACTTGATAGAGTTACCTTCTGACACTCGTATAATACATTTCCCAACGTACTTTTACTTATGGTCAACGGTTAGTATAGCTATGTTCAGATTCCTCAGAAGCCCTTGCAAATAATTCTGGATTTATCTCAGGACCATCGTGTAAAACCCTTTCCTGAAATATTTGTAGTTACAGAAAAAAAGCGGGTTGGCCAAAGAATAAGTTGCGAAACGATGCATTTGTCAAAGATTTGTCGGCGAAATGGCAGAGAACCGTTCCATAGTGCTTCCCTCCCCCAGCCTCTGCGATCCGCTGCTTCGAGTGCAGCAGCGTGAACAACTCCATGTGCCTGGACCCCACGATCTACGACCAGGAAACCCTGCAGCGGTACATGGCGCTCACGGAGTGCCAGGACGGCGCCTTCATCCAGGGGCACAAGGAGTTCTTCTGCAGGAAGATTGTGCAGACTAGTGAGTTGTATTTATCATGGAAGCTAACGAACCTGGTTTCCTTAGAAGTGTATTACCTTAGATGCCCGTCTAAAGAAATGTCCGTGATCGCTTGACGTTGACTTTTATAGACAAGTAGAATGCAAGCGAGCACTCTAGGATCTGAGACCTTTAGACAATTTTCAAGACTACAATCTCAAGGCAATCCTAGAAATACGTTGCCAACCTTTAAAACTAAGATGGTCTTATCCCCACCCCGGAATGCATCAATGAAAATGCTGCTTGGCGGTAGGTTAATGGGTAAGATGGTGGTAGGATGGTGGCACCACTACTGACTTTGACGTATTGAGCATCACAGCCAAGAGGAGTTTAGTAAAACGGCTCTTTACATTCCAACCTTGAGAGGTGAGATAGCATTAGAATGCCCATATGCTAGTTATTTCACCTCAAGGCAATAGGTGAAATTAACTAGCATATGGGCATTAAATTCGACACGTAAGTACTAAGTCTATGAGCTAGACGGACGGACGGACATGGCGAAACTATAAGGGTTCCTAGTTTGACCACGGAACCCTAAAAGCTGGTGAATGTTCCAGTCCTGCGCAAGGGGCACGAAGCGGAGGTGCGCGTGGCGCGCGGCTGCGGCTGGGTGCGCTCGCGCCGGGAGTGCTACAAGGCCGACAACGAGGACCACCTCGAGACCGTCTGCCAGTGCTTCCAGGACGGCTGCAACGCTGCCGGGGCGCTGCCTGGGGGCTGGGCGGTGCCGCTGATAGTTACTTGCGGCATTGCGCTGTTTAATAAATAATTATTGATTGTCGATAGTTTCATTTACCCTTTTTTATGGCATTGAGAAGGCAAACAAGCACACAGGGCCTCTATTCAGGTGCGTTAAAACTATATCGTGTTTGACACGTTTAAGAATCGTTTATGTCATTAAGGCCCGATTCGACCAAACTTTTATACCGGGGTAAACGCTTACTCTAAGATTAGTAATGTCAAAAAATGACAGTTTTCTATGGCATTTTGACATTACTAATCTCAGAGTAAGCTTTACCCCCGTGTAAAAAGTTTGGTCGAATCGGGGCTTACAATAATGGCGACTGTGACATAAACGATTCTAAAACACGTCAAACACGATATCGTTATAACGCAGTTGAATAGAGGCCCAGGCCACCTGATGGTAATTGGAAACTGTGACGCATAGACATTCGCATTCACAAGACTGCAATCCTAAGACTGCAAATGCAGATAAATTGATATTTGACTGAGTTACAGACTGATTTCTTATCACCTTTCCTGTCGATGGTCTCAGTGTGCCCCATATTAAATGTTTCATTAGCAAGTGTCACAACGTAATTAATGTAAATAAACAATTGCTGTTCCTTATGAAAAGAAGCTACTTATTCGTTTCATCACATCACTAGTTTATTCGGCTCAGTTTTCTGAGCCATTATTCTGTAACAAGAATATGAATGAAAATACAATTCCTGTTAAGGGTTCAAGTCACCCTATAGGTATAAAATAACACCAGAGACTAAAGTATATTCCATGACGGGTCAAGCCTACTTATACATATTTTCTACGCAACATCTTGTTTTAGCAAATGCTTACGAAGCATTTGCTTGAAAGAAAGTTTGCTAGGGGCTCGTCTAATATGAAGCGGGAGCGCATTCATTCCAGAGACAATTTGTCTGAAGGGCGAAAGAGTCTGACGTGAAACAAATGTGGTGAAAAGGAATAGCGAGTTTAAGAGAACGGGAGGAACGCAGTTCACCCTCTTACAAAGTTACGAAGGTTCAAATATAATTGAGAAAATATTAGACTGTATTCTAAGGGACTACGATGACGTCAATGACGAACTGGAAACCAGGGAGTGATTCTCTCAACACAGAGCTGCGTCGATCTCAAAGATGAAGTTTTATCCGGCAATTAGGCAGCTTTATACGACACTGAACTCGACTCACCTGCCTGCTGCCTAAATGAGAAGGCACGCGCTATAATATGTTTTGTACGCTCCGACGGGACTTCTTAAACTTGCCGGATAAAACTTCACCTTTGAGATCGAGGCAGCGCTGTGTTGAGAGAATCACTCCTCAGGTAAGCTGACACCGAAAAGACGTAATTAGTAGGTAAATTATTTCTATTCTATTGTATTCTAAGTGTCAGTGACGATTCTGCTCAGATTTTGACAGTACGAGTAGCCAATTCTAAGGTTCAAAAGTTTCACGGGATACACCCCTTTCAAAACAAATCAACACATCTTTTGATATTATTAACGTATTGATCAATCGGATCATTTCGTTGAATAAAGCGACAAATGGCACAAAAACACGGAAACGCACCGCATCCGGGCTTATTGTGGCCGTGCGTAGCTCCGTGCCGGAGATAATGGCGCGGGTGAGACTCTACGCAGAACGCAGAATCCAGGCCACGGACGAATATAGATAGACTACATTTAGCGCGCAGTTGTTTATCGCCATTCCCTTGGTAACGCATTAATACCTAGTAATTTAAAAATATTGTAATTCCATCTGTCACCAATCTGTCACCAACTACGAAGTAAGAAGGATGAATGCACCTGGTGGGTCAAATTATAACTAGGTACAAACATTTGATTACAGTTTTAGGTGGTTTGAGATTGCTAGAAAGGAGATTTTTTTCTGACGTAGCAATAATATGATTAAAATCAAATAATATAATGATTTAGTAAATGTTTAAAGTAAATAAAAAAACTAAATAAGTTGGTACAAAAAACTAAAGATGAAATTATACTTCGATGTTAAGCGTATTAATGTGAATTATTAGTTACTAAGTTAGGATTTGTCATTAATTATGTATTTATTTAAATACTTCGATAACGGAATATTTCGTACTATTACGATAACATTATACGGAACTTTCATAAACTGTTACACAGAAGTTGATAACAGCGACATCTATTGCGGCGCATTAGAACTCAAACTGCTCCGAGATTGTTTCAAAACCTAACGCTTCATCATCATAGATGGAGCCCTATAATAGCCTCGACCAATAATAGTTACCTATTGAAATTTTGAAATGAGTTGATTTTATTGCATTCTTGTGCAATTGTAAGTGTACTTACGTTTAACTTTTGATAGAAATTGCAGTTAAAATAAGCAGAGTTAATTTTTATCCATACAATAACGATATTTAAAGTTAGGAATATGCTAATGAACAAGCCCCAGAAAAGTTATATTATAAGCTACAACGCTGCATGCAACCTTCAATTTTAAATTCATGGTCGTTGTTATCATTTGTACAAGCAGTTTGTAATTTTGGCCGATTCCATCAAGTCAGGTTGGCCGAGTGGTCTAAGGCGCCAGATTTAAGCTCTGGTTCCCGAGAGGGAGCGTGGGTTCGAACCCCACACCTGACAAACACTTTTTTGGCTGCTTTTTTGTTTTATTTGTACGTCGATTATTTAAAAATATTAAAAAAAAAACAATTATTATTCCGTCAAAGTTTTACGACTTTTGTTTAATTTGGGTTTTTCATGTTTTGACTGTTTGAGGCTGATTTCGTCATGATCATGCATGAGTCATGCATGACATGATAGGCCATTGGACTTACCCAGATACGTAGACTTACGTGTAAATTGTGTTCATATTTTTAAAGGCTAAACTCATGGTAAACGTGTGACGTCACACTTAATCATTAAGTATTGCACAATTTACGATTTGTCGTACCTATCCTTTCCGCTTATGAAGAAATCCTTCGAACACCTACCTATTACGTCTACATGATGTCTACTTGTATTAAAGTATATACAATATTATGTATTATAACACGATTGCCCAAGAAAATAAACTAAGTAATGTTTTTATATGGTTTCTATTCTACTTATAAGGCCAGAAATACCTACCTATTAGCCCATCTTTCTTCGATATCGTAATCATAGAAGCGATATAAAATCTTAGCAACCTATAATTATACATTTTGATGTAAGTAAGTACGGAAACTATCGTTTGCACCTCGGCCCAAGACACCTCGGGTCTCTTGTAAAATGACAGTTTCTCACGTGTCCCAAACGACGTTATTTATCAATTATCACATTCGCGCATAAAATGATAAATAAACGAAAATAAATCAGTAACTAAGAGAGACATTTTTTTTTAAAGTTCAGTGCAAATTTAATACCTATTTAGCTACATATAAGTCAAGCTAATTACCTAAAGCGTGTCAAAAAGTGATAGTATTTTGCTATCCTATAGATAGGTACGATAAAGTATTATCTGGCTATGAAATCACTAGTCAGCTGTCTTCCATATCGCCGGCGAAATCAATCAGATTTATTGTCACAGCTGACAACAAGGTACCTATATTATGTTATGTATTGTCGAGAAATCCTTTCGAAACTGCGCAATTTCTGCATACAAACATAATCTATTTGGAAAACTACCAGCATGTGAGCTTATCTCATCACAAAAACCAAAATAAATTTACCATATAAACAACCTTAATCACAAAGGAACAAAGACTAAGCTGGCTTGTTTGAGTGTTAACGCATATCATAACTGTACGCCTCACACATCAAAGATTAATGTTTGATAGTGTGTGCGTGCACGCATGAGTGTGCATCACTCACACAGACGCAATGCAGATGTTTTCGCTGCTGTAACGATAAAATTGGCATAATGTTTTTCCATGGACTTATAATGGAGTTTCTGGAAGACCCAATTCGACTCTTAACGCCTGTTTCACAACTGAAAACTAAAGCATATTAATTTGACAGATAACTTTAGCCCTTTCTCTATCCTACACTGAAAATATTTTACTTGTGGTTAGGGTGACGGAACCAGTAACGGAAATGGGGCCAATGATGGAGACTTGATTATTTTATACAGGTGATAGATAAGGGTTATTCATTTGTTTTGCAATGACAATCAATTTATGACCGTATGATGTTTGAATTGGGTTATCCCATAATTTTGTAATGTATAGTGATTCAAAAACCATTTCGAGAAAAAGGGTTGTAGAACCATTCCCAGTTATCAGATTATTGTACAAAATTAGTATTAAATAGTTATTTCTAATTTATCATTTGACATTATTTGACCTGTAATTTAGTGACGTCACGATCTTCATTGGTAAGTTGTGTCTAATCTGTGATCAACCATAGTACTGCATATAATATGTGTCCGGAATGCAGTAATAAATAAATAATGTATATCGAATTTTGTCTTATTTATTTCTGTTTTATTTTAACGCTTATTAAAATTAAGACAATTTTTAACTGTATAAACATGACAAGGTCAGATCTTTAAAAAAATGGTATGATTAAAATACAAGTCCGTTTTGGAACCTCCGCCCGTAGGCTAGTCTGTGGGTTAAATTGTCAAACAACAAACTAAAAATAAAATTTCGGTTTGTTTGGTGTGAAACGTATAACTACGCGTTTTCTGATTTTCTGCATTTTAACAACATTGCTTCAAATTCTACGGAATCTGACGATCCTGCTACACATATTGACCATCGCCAGATCTTGGATATCGATATTCTTGCTTATAATGACGACCAACGCTGTACATTTATTAAACTTTGTAAGGGCTGATTCCACTAATCTACCCAAAGTGGATTATAGTCAGGATATTGACATACTTGGGAGACAGCTCCAATCACAACGTAGCTGAAATACGTGGAGCTAAAGCTCTAATGTAAATATGATTTAGGTATAAGAATATAATGTTCACAATACTTTTTTTTTTTAATACTTTAGTTTACCTATATTGACATGACTTGACATTGACATTTTACGTGATCTGACAGAAATGCGTACTCTCAAACGAATTCAATAGTTTTAAAGCATTTCTCAAACAAACCAGCTTGTAGTGACGTAATAAAAACATTTTCTTTAAAAATTAAAATAAATTAATATATTGATTTAAATGCAAAAACCGTGAAATTAGTGTCTTCAATTAGTCTATTTTATCGAAAAAAAAATTAAAAACTAGTGGTATTTTTTTTGGGATAACCCAATTAACCCCCTTACTTATGAACGTGGAATAAGCTTGGAATAGTTTATGCCATGCTTTGTCCTTATCTGTAATTGTGACATTTGCATCTGACAGAAAACGTCCTTTATTGCTGCCTGTTAGCTTACGAGTAAAGTGTCCAACACTGGCACTATTAAATAAGAGTTACTACTTACGTAACACTGGTTCTATAACCCTACATCTCTTAAAAATAACGCATCGACCTTTAACTCTGTTGCTTTAACAAAAACAACAAACACACTCTAGCATTTATATTGTAACATATGTCTGAGTATAACTATAGTCGGTGTCAATTGAAATTGGCGAAGATGTAAACAAATCCATTGATTTATACAATGATCATTACTTTCATTAAAGTTTAAGGTTAAACAACTATTTAATATATTTGTGTTTCTCACCTTCCCTGAATTTACACAAATATTTCAAGATAAAAATTAGCCAAATCGGTCCAGCCATTCTGGAGTTTTAGTAAGACAAACGAACAGGAATCATACATACATAACATCACGCCTTCATTCCCAGAGTGGGATAGGCAGAGCTACAGAAACACCAACAACTCTAAAAAGACTTGAAAATTCTGCCACCACATTTTGCATAATCAGGCCAAGATGTTTACCAGTGTAAAAGTGACAGGTAGCAAGCCTATCGCCCAACAGTACCACAAGCCCTTATTCCCTTAATCGCCTCTTACGACATCTACGGGAAGACATGGAGTGGCATTATTTTAACCCGGCGACCACACGGACTAATATGATATATTATATATAGTGATACAATCGATGAAGCGAAATTGGATAAAATGCTGGGTAAGGGCATTTTCAAAATAAAGTGTACCCTTAACTTTCCTTAAATAGGGTACCTACACTTTATAATGAAAATGCCCGTAACCCAGTGAGACATCTTAATTATATGTAGTTGGCAAATTAATTAAACTTTCTTTATGGGAAATTTTCAACTGTTTCTTTGGTACGCTTTCACAGCTAAACTGCAGAAACGATTTAAATGAGACAGTATGGGGTTAACCGTGCTTAACTGGTCCAACTTTTTGGTCCTCACCCGTATTCTCTTGACAATAGAGTCGAAAGCAGATCATTTTGAGCTCTTCGGTTGCGTAGCTCATTCTGCTACTGACTGTACAATATTACGGCTTAATGTAGTAATAAAGTAGCGTCCATGTATTATGTCGCTTTTGCTCGTCAGACAATTTCATGTCAGACAAGTTCGCTTTTTACGTACCTATGTAAAAAAAACTAGAAAGTTGAGGTCAGGGGGCTTATCATGACGTAACAATGCAGTTCTGTTTACGCTCTAAGAAAAGGACAGAGCTATATAACTGTCATAGCTCTGTCCTTTTCTGTGACAGTTATATAGCTCTGTCCTTTTCTTAGAGCGTAAACAGAACTGCATTGTTATGTCATGATAACCCCCAGATTGTCTTACTAACCTTATTAGTAAGGTTGTACTATGTTTTCTGACTACGTATAACCTATGCACCTATTTTTACAATCCTCTTACGTCCGAACCCTATATTCAAACCGCGGATAGATAAGGCTTACTTCGGGTTGAAATTTGACATTTGCCCATACAAAATGTGTCACATTATATCCGAAGTAAGGCTATCTGTCCGCGGTTTAATATAGGGTTCGGCTGTTATTTAACTCTCAATGTTTGTAGGTTAGTTAGTTTGTTTAGGTCGAATCTTGCAAGTATATTTTTAACCAGCTCTCGTTAATGGAAGGGGCTGAAATTTGTACCACGTAGATATTATGAATCCGTCGACAATGCTAATATATTATGGAATCTTAGTATTGACCCACCGCGATGGCACTCGTTAGTTGACAAGCAGATGATAAATTAGCAAGAAAGTACTGCATCAAAAGCTTGTCTCGATTTTTTAAGACAACATACAATTTTAGTTCGATTATGTTTGTTTAGTTCTTGGGTAGTATACTCGTAGTGGTAAAGTACCCCTGCCTGTCACGCGGGAGACCGGGGTTCGATTGCCCGTTTGGAGAGCCATTTCTCACGGTATAACTGTAAGTATCTCGGAGACTCACGCTATTACTCAGGATATTGTAGTTGGTATTAAATAAATCGCTTTCTTTAAATATTATGTGATTAATACTTTTGGTAATAAAAAGATTTACAGAACGATAACTAAATAAATAGTTAAATTTAATAAAATGAGACACCAAGACACGGGACCCGTGTCTGATGCTTATCAATTTTTTTTAGAGAGTGAATTTATCGATCGCATCAAATACATCATGAACAATTTTGAATTTGGTAGAATTTAAACGAAATGTAAAAGTGGCCAGGAATGCCAAAAGGAGGTAGTAACGACCTCGTTACAACTGCATCCAATTTTCTACAAGTCTACTAGTGAATACTTATCGCTTGGACTAATATTACTAGTCTAGTGAGATTCGATAAACGGGCCCCGGATGTCTAGCGCCTCTATTTGTACAATAGTATTGTCGCACAGTGGCACGTCGTACAATATCACTTCGCACTTATGTATTGTCGAACAGGGGGTGATTCTCTCAACATAGCGCTGCGTCGATCTAAAAGGTGAAGTTTTATCCGGCAAGTTTAAGAAGTCCCGTCGGAGCGTACAGAACACATTTGAGCACGCGCCTTCTCAATTAGGCAGCTTTATACGACACTGAATTCGACTCGCCTGCTTGCTGCCTAATTGAGAAGGTACGCGCTAAAATGTGTTCTGTACGCTCCGACGGGACTTCTTACACTTGCCGGATAAAACTTCACCTTTAAGATTGACGCAGCGCTGTGTTGAGAGAATCATATCACCCCCCAGTGATACGTAGTTGCGTCGAGTTGAAAAGTGATACGCTATAGAGAATCACATCCCTCTACAAAAGTTATCACTTCCTCATGACGTTGACAGAAAGAACACAGTTAGACAGGTTCATTACCATCTAATTAGCTGCTACCAGGGTTATGTTACTCACGAATACCTAGAATTAGCTGCTACGTATAACATTACACAACCTACGATGACACACACGCATGCGTTAATACCTCTTGTATGGTTTCATGGGTTTTATACGATATGTCAGCTCTTTGAGGATGGAATGTAGTAATAACTAAGTCTTGTTTGTCGTTTTTCCCTATGTTTTGGCGTTTTACCCGACGTGAATGAAACGCTTTATGTAGCTATGTATGTATATTCTGCCGTATCAGGCAGTTGGGCTTGTATTTAACTAAACTGTTGTAACAGCTTCTCCAAAATTTAAATGGCAACTGTAAACAAACGATGTTTTGTGTAATAAGCAGAGATCGGACAAATGGGCGTCATCACTCGCAATAATGTGGACATGACTTCATAGATTTTAATTAAACAAATTAAATTACCTACATTCATTGATTACTTACCCTACAAATAATTTTGATCCTTTGCAAGGCAGTAATAATTAATATATAGATGATACAATAACTTGTTATTTTGTAGATTTATTAAAGCAAACACACAGTATTTTTTATATTTTTTACGTGGTTATTTTATTCCTATTCACGTCTAAAATAAACCTTTGAGGTGAAAGCTCATTTCGCAATCCACGGATGTTAATGGAGCAAACTTATGTACTTAAATTAATATAATATCAATAGCCACTCCTGATGTCTTTGTATTAATTATTTATTACTATCCTGCAAAGGTTAAATATAAAAGTTCAGATGAGAAATAAATTAATGTAATTTAATTTGTTTAAATAAAATTGGAGTCATGTCCACATTATTGCGAGTAATGACACCCATTTGTCCGATCTCTGGTAATAATAAAGTAGGTAATATCGAACTCTCACCTCCTTAAGCTGACCGATTTTGTACATGTTTGAACGAATTGTATAAATATCGGCTAACAAAGCTTGTACAATGGGTACTAGACAACGATATAAATACTAAAGAGAAATAAATAATTAAATACGTTGAAAATATCCAAGACGCAGAAACAATTAATCGTGCTCATCACATAAATATCTGATCTGACTTATTTTACATTGTATTTCTATTCACCCCAAAGACCAAAGCGATGTTCATCCTATTTTTCTGTATGTGTGACCCACACATATGTACTACCTACTATCCCCTTCTTTCTTAATTTAAATATATATATATATATATATATATATATATATATATATATATATATATATATATCTTTGTTCACTAGTAAGCTAAAGACTTTGTTGGAGGTCATAGAGGTCGCTAACTCCAACATTTGTCTATTTTAAGGGGTGACCAAACCCGCCCCACCTTGGCGCAGCGCCTTGACGTCATCTACACGAACTGATGATTATTGCCTGTAAATTTACCTCCAAATAGAAACAATGTCCGCAACATAAAGTAAACTGTTTCTTGACTGGTAATTATGTAAATTCATTGTAAACTCTGTTTTCCTTAAATTGCATTGCATTAGCACGGTGTCGTTCTGGTCTCATAAGTAACCTCGAAATAACTTAAGGAATAAAATAGAAAACAATGATTTAGATATAGCCAGGGTCTCTATTCTACTTAGGATAACCATATGGCTTTTGATATGTTATCGCATTGTTAACTTTTATTTATTGACTATATGGCGGCCTAGTTAAAAGCAATACGATAACATACATACATAATATCACGCCTTCTTTCCCAAGTGGGGTAGGCAGAGCTACAGAAACACCAACAACTCTAAAAAGACTTGTTTAAGTATAATTTTGTACCTAACCATATTTTGCACAATCAGGCCAAGAAGATTCCTAGTGTACCTATTAGTGACAGGTTGCAAGCCCATCGCCTAACAGTACTACAAGCCCTTATTCCCTTACGGCCGAACCCTATATTCAAACCGCGGATAGATAAGGCTTACTTCGGGTTGAAATTTGACATTTGCCCATACAAAATGTGTCAAATTTTAATCCGAAGTAAGGCTATCTGTCCGCGGTTTGAATATAGGGTTCGGCCGTTAGTCGCCTCTTACGACATCCACAGGAAGACATGGAGGGCACTATTCTAACCGGGCAACCACACGGCACGATACCATAACATGTTAAAGCAATATGGTTTTACCGAGTAAAATGACGCTGAACGATTTCCCATATTTGTTAGATACAACTTACAAATGACGTGTCTCGACCTGCCCCCTATTTCACCATACTGACAATGACTGGTGACAGGTGAGATTTTAATGTAAACTTAGCAATGTATAGCAAAATGTCACATGTCACGTTTCATTGTCAAGATGGTGAAATAGGGGGCTGGTTGGTACTTGCAGTCAACAGCAAAAGTTGATTGTCATTTTAGTACTTTATTGCACTAACGTAACAATACTGAGACAATTAGGATGCGGCAAAATAGAAAAAGTGACAAGGTACCAAAATGATAACAATTTTTTTTAACAAAAATATCTGCCCTTACCGGAATTTGAACCCGGGACCGCTGGCGTCGAAGGCAGGGTCGCTGATCCGCTGCATTTCGTACATCTACATTATCTTAAGAGGACTGTAAATAAATGAAGAATTCAAAAAAAACAAAATTCGATAACGTTCTTCTCTCTTTAAACGTTGACAGATTTTTGTATAATATATATGTTGTCGAAATTAAGAATATCTACCGAATTTACCTTTCCAAAAATATATTTTTGAAAGAAAATAAGTAAAAAAAAACAAAAGTGGAAACGTACAGACCTAGATTTTCATAATATCTACAACATATTCGAAAATCGTAGAAATCCGATTAGATTTCGGGTGAGAAACGTTATCGCCCGGAGTTAAATTTGTATGGATTATTTTTGACAGCTACGCGGTTTTAGCATTTCTTCACAATCCTCTTTAGTCTCCGCATTAACTGAGCACATAACGAACTCGACCCGCAAGCAAAGGCAAAAAACACAAGCACAGATTTCAGGTAGGTATGAACCACGTTAAACGACCTTTCCGTATCGATCTTCTTCAACCTTGTGGCCTCGAGTCATTTGCCGCATATCGTTAAAAGTTGGTATGAACTGAAAAGTTGCTCTGGGTCAATACTCGTTGTATCTAAGTGATTACCTACTTCAACAAAGGTTCGTCGATTTTATAAATAACTAGTCTACAAAATCTATAAAAACAGTCCAATAAAATATCTTAACTCTGTCCAAGAGTATTTGTAAGTAGTATCATATTTATCCCCGGTGTGACTGCCAGGTTAGAATAGTGCCACTCCACGTCGTCTTCCCGTGGATGTCGTAAGAGGCGACTAAAGGAATAAGGGCTTGTAGTACTGTTAGGCGATGGGCTTGCAACTTGTCACTAATACACTAGTAAACTTCTTAGCCTGATGGTGCAAAATGTGGTTATAGAAATTATAAACAAGTCTTTTTAGATTTGTTGGTATTTCTGTTGTAGCTCTGCTGCTCTGCCTACCCCACTCTGGCAATGAAGGCGTGATGTTATGTATGTGTGTATCATATCCATAGGCTGTAAGTATATCTAATATCAACTCCAAACTCTTAAATATGTCATTAAAGTGACAAAGTCCTAAAGTGTGCTGCTACTTATAATTCCGACCGTACTAACAATAAGATGAAATGACGCATACTCGTAGAAGATTCTCGTTATTTTAGTCTTAATTCCACTTTACATCGGAACATAATAAAGGAAATACAGCTATTTAAGTGATTGTACACAGGTATTAGTTGAAAGAACCTATAGAAAGAATACAGATGTTACTACATGTAGATGAAGGCAAATGAGAAGACAGGCCAGAAGAAAGGCAGGTTGAAGAAGATCGATACGGAAAGGTCACTGAACGTGGTTCATACCTTCCTGAAATCTATGCCTGTGTTATTTGCCTTTGCGGGTCGAGTTCGTAATGTACGTTTGCTCTAGGATTGTGAAGCGATGCTAAAATCGCGTAGCTGTCAAAAATAATCAATACAAATTTAGCTCCTGACAATAATGTTTCTCACCCCCTAAATCTAATCGAATTTCTACGATTTTTGAATATGTTGTAGATATCTATTATGAAAATCTAGGTCCGTACGTTTGCTCTTTTGTCTTATTTTCTTTCAATTAAATATTTTTTTGTAAAGGAAAACGTACATACCTAGGTTTTCATAATGCATAAACCATGTTAGTGATGTATTTTTACAATGTAACCTTCTCCTGTTTATGATGGTAAATAAATTGATGTTATTATTATTATTAATTAATTATAATAATAAACATAATACAGGGAATTGACGACCTCATCGCCCACTGGTAAGTACTTCCAGCATTCAGTCACCTCAGGGCAGCTAGTGGCGAGCTGTTGGTGAGTAGCGACACCACGGACCTAAGTGCTCCCGAGGGAAGGTTCTGTTCCTCACCTCACGCTTGCCTTCACCGGCCGGCTGGAGTGTGGTGACGAGGAACAGACCCTCACCTCTGGCTTGCCTTGATTGGCCGGTCAGAGGTCGGCGTCGCTAGAGCTATATGCTCGAAGGGTGGATGTGTTGCATAAGTGGCGAGTGGGCACCTTATGGTCGTTTAAAGTCCAGAAGCACCTCTCCACCCTTAGCCCCTCTGGAACTGTAGCCTCTCTGCTGCTATGTATTTGCGACTATTTTGGGAGGCCCATTCCATTGAGTTGTCGAGTCACCGTCTGCCATTTCAACCAAAGTAATTAGCATTGGCCAGGCAGACGCCATAGTTTCATCAATAACCTAGTTCACCAATCCATATCATTTAATTAATATAAACTGTTTTTAATGTTCCCTTCCTTCTTAAATAATCTTAGTCTTAGTGGAGGTACTTAGGCAGAGCTACAGAAATACCAACAACTACAAAGAGTTGTTGGTAATTCTGTAATCACATTTTGCACAAACAGGCTAAGTTGAGCATCAGTGTTCAATTAAAATATTACGTAAATAAAATGAGAATGCCGAAAAAAACATTCTAAACATTAAAAGAAGTTTTAAAAATTTAAAAATCTTGATTCTATATAAAATCTTTATATAGAATCTTTATAAAGTTTTATATGCTTCTTTGTTACATTTTCTCCTAAATCTAATCAATGAAACTCAATTCTGATTTTCATGCATGTTCTCTATTGAGATAGTACGACGGAACATACAAAAGTGACGTCTCGGTGATTGTCGCGTGTTTCGCGATAACCAGCAACGTGTTCTGCCCTTATAAGGTAAAGGGTGCTATCTTAAATTCAATAGCCAATTCAGATTAAATTCTATATCATTAGTAATAAGGTTGCATTTGCTACAGGAGTTTTGTTTGACGTACTGCCATTTGTCTCAGCGTTGTGAACACGTGCCGCGTGTCGCGGTCACGAGCCGAGAACGGGGGTTGGGCATACCTATAAATGTTAGGTAACATTTTTGTTAATAGCTTAATTAACTCCACCACACGGCAGTTCTCAAGAACGTTTCTGGCACGTACTACCTACCTATAAGATTTTGGATTTACCCGATGCGATAAATTTCTTGGAGGCTGGGGCAACGCATTGGTGACGTGACTCCACATGGTTTGCAAATGTCTATAGGCGGCGGTGACCACTTCCCGTCAGATGGGCCGTCTCGGCCAGTTTGGCCGTTGATGGCAATAAATAAACCGGTCAAGTGCGAGTCAGACTCGCGCACCGAGGGTTCCTTATTTAGTTCATTACTCATTACAAAATTGTACCTATTATAATTTTGTTATGTTAGTTAATGAAATGTATATACCTACTATATAGCTTAGTACAAATAAATTTCAGTACCTACTTAAGTAACATAGCAAAATTATAACGTGATATTTGTTAATATAGGTCTGTAGGTCGACAACGGTCAAGTCTATAAATACTATTGTAAACGAAAAACACTAGACAAATATTTACACAACCACATGTCTGTGTGTCTGTGCTGTGCGTGTGTATGTGCGTATTTAGCAAATACCATAACAACACTTACATTAGCAAGTTGTGACGTCGCGTGCTATTTTAGCAATCGCCGTGACGCATTAGGGGGAGGGAGCGGGGGCGGGGAGGCACGGATGGACGGTTTATATAGACCGCGCGGCTGGAAACCAAACCAGTTTCGTTCTAGAAGTAAACAAAGAAGGGCCTTCTTAGAGCACAATCAGCATCCTACACCGGCTACCAGCCAACCATGGGTACGTCGACCTTTATTAACATTATTCATTCATTCACAGCTGTTTGTAAACAAGAGGCAAGGTCTTTGATAATGATAATACGTTGATTAGCAAAATAGTAAATTTGGGTAAATTTCTAGTTTTTTACAATGCAAATTTTAATTGTTTGTTTGAGTAGGCTTTTGGTAAATCGGAAACAGACAGGCCTATATTTGACATGGTCTGTGTTATATTGCGCTAAATCAGTTTCTGTCATATAACTATCATCAAATCATGTCAGTCGAAACACATCTAGTTTCAGACATAGACCTTCCCTAAAGATCTTAACCTATAGTTACTCTGTTTTTTTCGTTATTAAAATACACTCGGTGGTTTAAAAATCGAAGAAGCGGTAAATTGAATTATAGGTTGTCAGTATTGTCTTTTTTTATGTAGTCAATCAATTTGGAATCACACTCTACTTCGAATCGGACCCAAAGTAGCTATTAAACTTGGGTCCAAATGCACGAACCACAGAGCGAAAAACCCAGCCTTCAGTTTCCGAAGTGTCATTTACCGTAATAACACTTCGCAGTGTCCATGATGGCATGATTATGGTGTCTGCCGAGCAATGTGTCACCGTCATCACGTGACGTTCCGTTCGCCTTAGCAACACGCAGTTAGTCGGATTGAACGAGTTTACTTACTGCGCAGTTCAGTCGCAATCCAATTAAAATCTGGATACGTCTGGAATATTCTGGATTTCCTTATTAACATTATCTTATCAGTTAGATATACGGTTTATGATTTTAGTATGACTAGGCATTTACTATTCGAGTCATTCAAAGTTCAAATTTATCGCTTGTTTTCTTTGCATACAGTTTTGATACGCCGGTTGCTAAACACGTGTTCCATAACGCGATCTATTTTCTAAGTGTTCGTTGTTAATATTTTTATGAGAACATAATGATAAAGTTATCCTTCCGACACCGTGGAGATGCATCTATTTATAACTTCTATTTCCTGTTTGATGTATGCATTATCTAGGTGTACGAGTATATGGTAGGTACTAAACAGCGATAAAAGAACGTGCGACTGAAACATATTTCGTGTCGTAAAAGAGATGGCTCAGTGCCAATTAAGAATGATGCCATTTAAAAGATCGAAAGGGTGGAGTTTATGGAAAAACGTACAGGAATTCAGGCAAATTTTACAGACCGCCATATACTTAGAATACCTTTTATAGAATACTTCCTCCTAAGTTATGACTTCATAACTATGGCGTTCTTCCTACTAACTATGGTAATGAGTCAACGATACATAACTTTTTCAAATATTAAGTATGTATCTTTTCGACGACACACTAGCCTAGTTGGTAGTGACCCTGCCTTCGAAGCTAGGGGTCCTGGGTTCAAATCCCGGTAAGGGCAGATATTTATGTGATGAGCACGAGTATAATAATATTCCTGAGTCTTGAATGTTCTCAATGTATTTATTTACGTATATATTTCTCTATATAAGTAAGTTTATCGTTGTCTAGTGATCTTAGTACAAGGCTAGAGCTGAGTTTGGGACGAGGTAAATTTGTGTGACATTTTCATGTGTTATTAAAATTTTTGTTTATTTTTAGAAACGTTAAATTTAAAACCGTTAAGTAAGTATCAAGAGTGGTCTCCCGATGCGCCGGTTGGCGTGGAGGCCACCGAGGCCGGCTCGTCGGAGCTGGGCCTCGCGGCGTCGACCTCCTCCGAGGAGCGCGCGCTGCGCCGCATCGTCGGCCGCTGGGGCGCCGAGTGGTTGAGCTGACTCGGCTCCGGGCCCCGACCTGCCGGCCTGCCCTGGCCGGCCGACCACCCCCTGCCGCCGCCGCGCTGGGGGGCTCCGCGCCCGGCCCTGCACCTCACGCTTCATCAATATGAAGACCTGGTCGCGAAAGCCGAGGCGTTAATAAGCCGCATCGTCGTCGCAGAAAACTATGACTCTGTCAACAACTTCCTATCTCTCTACGACGCCTACATGTCAGCACCCGACCAATCTTTGGAAGAATTCTTCCCCAAATACAACCCGCCGATCCGGGCCCATAAGCACACCTGCGTCGGCCTCGGGATGGAAATCATCAAACGCCTCAAGGTCTTAGAAAAGGACTTCCCTGGCATCACTAAATCCATGATGCTGGTGTCTTGCGACGAGAACATCCAGGACTTAGTGGACTACACCACCTCGTTCCCGGGGCCGCAAGGGTTCCTGATCGAAACTGAGAAGGATCACGTCATGGTTGCTATTCAGGTGAAGATCGATGGACGTCAGGGAATATTTCTGTCTGACTTGGGATACCACATCGCCCGTGTTGTCACCGCTATGGCTGATCGATGCTACCCACATACTGGTAAGTCGCCTGAATACCTAAAATATGCTCTTAATTGCTCCCTTTTGCTGACCAATACATGCTTCCCTAGTTATAATATTTACTTATCAATCCGTTTGTCTTTCAGGCTGGTTCACTCAAAGCGATGAGCCTCACTGCCGTAAGGAGAACAACTACCAGTTCAACCTTCAGAACACCAACTACGTGGAGTGGCACGAGCGGGAGACCAGGGCTGGGAAGACCAAGGAGAGGCTGTCGTTAATGTACGTCGCTAGGCCGTATCTTACCGCTGTTGAAGTCACCGAAAAGAGGAACTTGATATGGGATCTAAGGTAAGGAAACTGAACAAACAATCTAGCCATAAAATTGGAAAGAAAAACACTTACTGTTAACTATTTTAGACGACGAAAACCACATTTTATACCTTAAATTTCATCCCCAAACATGCAGCCATGTTTTTCAATATGTATTTGCGTACAAAAGCTTTATTGCTCACAGAATTTATATGTAAATGGTTGGCAGTAAATAGGAACATATATTTTAAGGAAATTAAGGTTACTCCTTCTGGGTCAGTCGCATAAAAAAAGTACGTGGCTTGGTTAATAATTAATAACCTATATTCAAACAACATTATTTCCTGTTTTAACTTCCTGATACGACCGCACTCTTTGACATCATATTTAGTTCGAATAAAGAACGGTTTCTGATTGAAAAATGTAATGTTTTCAGGAGTCTTCTGGCCAGGGATCCCAAGGGTCGTCTGACAGCTGGTATCTACTTCCCCCTGAAGCCCAAGACCCAAGAGTTCACCATGTTCTTCGAAGGGAACAACGCTAAGGAGAGGAAGAAGCTTAAGTTCCAGACCTTCTTGGAGCTGCAGAAGGTAAGCATCAGATGACTGATGATCAATAAAACTTGTAGAAGTATACTAGTGCCAATCTGCTCTAACAAGGCAGAAAACGACAAAAAGATATAGCTAGTCACTTCTTCAAGTTCTAGTGCTAGTCCCCGCTTCAGAATCATTATTAATATCACTCTCACTGCCTGAACATCTGAAATCTGAAATCTGTGCCTGAACAACGCAATATCTTAAATATCGTAAAGTGAACTGGAACGCTATTTTTGAATAAGCAATCTGATTATATTTGGCACATTCCCAATTGTAATGGAATCCCTAATATGCCGTCTGATACATTGACGTCAATGCGCCATACGGATCAGACTCAGCTTTAGTTATACCTACACTCATTGATAATAATACTTCACATGTAGGTAGAAAAAAGATGTTTGTCAGTTCTTTTAAAAATTTATCATCGGGGTCTTGATTATACATTGTTTTGCTCCATCCTATTGTTTTTTATGCTACGGCCGCCATCACAGTCAAGTGAATAAATGCTGGGGCTACAATCTACTGGGTAGAACCACATCATCACATCACTATAATTTATAGGTACATAGTACTATTAAACAAAGTCGCTTGCCGTTCCGCCTGTCTGTCCCTATGTGTGCGTAGATCTTTATAACTACGCAACGGATTTTGATGCCGTATTTTTAGGGTTCCGTAGTCAAACTAGGAACCCTTATCGTTTCGCCATGTCCGTCCGTCCGTCCGCAGCCTAGCGCAGCGATTCTTAGTACTAGAAAGCTGTAATTTAGCATGAATATACATATCACTACATAGTATAAAGCAAAGCCGCTTGCCGCTGTCTGTCCCTATGTATGCTTAGATCTTTAAAACTGCTCAACGGATTTCGATGCGGTTTTTTTAAGAGTGATTCAAGAGGAAGGTTTATCTATAATACTTCAACCCGGAGCGAAGTGAAGGCGGGTCGCTATTCCAAATAAAAAGAAATGTCATCTTTTCTTTCGCAAAACATTTTGTAAAAACTGAAAATCTCTAAGAACATCATACATGAGATTATGTTTGCACTATCATAGTCTTTTGAATCCAAGAAGACGCGCCCCACTACACACAGAGCTACCAACCGTAATTCGGTGCAATCATACAACATTAAATTAAGAGACCTCTTGCAAACGCTAGCTAGTAAATAATAATAAATAAATATCAGGGGACAATCTCACACAAATTGACCTAGTCCCAAACTAAGCTATAGGCTTGTACTATGGGTACTAGACAACGATAAACATACTTATATAGAGAAATAAATACTTAAATACGTAGAAAACATCCAAGACTCAGGACCCAATACTCGTGCTCATCACACAAATATCTGCCCTTACCGGGATTTGAACCCAGGACCGCTGGCTTCGGAGGCAGGGTCACTCCCAACTAGGCCGCTGTGTCGTCAAAATATCATCGCATTTTTCCCTTTTTTCTTCAATAATGAAATGACATAGAGTGAAATGCTCGAGTGTCGTCAATTAATTCTGTGCATTTAATATATAAATGAATATCACGGGACAATCTCACACCAACTGACCTATCCCCTAACTATGCTTATACTATGGGTACTAGACGACGATTATAAACACTCGTACTTAAATAGAGAAATACATACTTAAATGTGAAGAAATCATCCAAGACTCAGGAACAAATCCTCGCGCGCATCTTACAAACATGTGTCCATATTGACGACACGTTGGCCTAGTTGGTAGTGACCCTGCCTACGAAGCTAGTGGTCCCAGGTTCAAATCCCGTTAAAGCCAGATATTTGTGTGAAGAGCACGAGTATTTGTTCCTGAGTCTTGTATATTTTCTATGTATTTAAGTATATGTTTCTCTTGATAAGTAAGTTTATCGTTACCTAGTACCCTTAGTACAAGTCTAGAGTTTAGCTTGGGACTAGGTGAATTTGTGTGACATTGTCCGGTTTTTTTTTATATTGGGAATTGAACCCGGGACCGCTAGATTCGTTGGCAGGGTCACTTCCAACTAAGCCATATTATAACCTCCCCCTAAAAAAGAGCGGTGTTTAAAGAACAACGTGTGTATTTATGTATCTGGGACGGCGCTTCTTCTTCCGTAGATTGTCAATTTCCCAAAGGTCCTGCGATACTGTTTTAGATTAAGCTATGCTATGCCTATGACCTTCAACTGACATTCATAAATTAATTTCAATTAATTTATTAATGTCAGTTGAAGGTCATACTGATTTCTCAGAGAAAATCCGCCTGCAGTACATCACATTCATTATCTTCAAAAACATTATCATTAATGATAATGCTAATGAACATTTATACATGTTAAATGATATGATTGTAGATAACGTTATCTACATTGGAAACTAATACGCGTTACGTTGATAACAATACACAAGCAAACGCAAGAAGACATCTCTAAAATATATAGCAAACGATTAACGAATTCCACTTGCCTTTGATGTTTTACATAAGTATAATAAAGTAACATTAAAAATAAAAGCGGACAAATCCATACAAGTTTATCTGTCACCGTGTTTACTCGTGATATAAATGTACTGTCAACCAATGTGATTCCTAGGCCAAGTGACATTGTCAATCTAAACGTAAGGGACTTCATATGATTTGGTTGATAACGTCACGATGACAAAGTCAATAGTGGCCTAGGAATCAAATTGGTTGACTGTACATACTTAAATAATATCAAATCAAATCAAATCAAATCAAATCAAAATATTTATTTTACATAGATCATGGTGTACAGAAAGGTCTTATAAAATTACATTGGCAACACATAATCTACCGCTAAGCAGCTCGTAAAACATATCAAAAATAACTTGCCCTATTGAATTTTCAGGGTTAACTTTAATGTTAATATGAAAATCATGAAGTTAGTGATAAGATAATATTATTAATTATGGAAATCATGAGAATAATTTATGTCAACAATATCAGGTTTTTACAATTTAGTCAGAATTATTAAAGTACTCGTCCATAGAATATACACATTTTTGTATGAGCCAGCTTTTTAGTCCATGCTTGAACTTAATTAAAGATAAGTTTTTTAATACATTGGGTAACTTATTATAAATACTTATGGACATACAGTAAGTACTTCTGCAGTATAGTTTGGTTCTCTTAGCAGGCACTACAAGGTGGTCCGGATATCTGGTGCGAAAACCACAGATATCTCTTTTCTTTTTAAAGAAGTCCGGATGGCTCCTAACAAACAATGAATATATTAACATACAACAAACTACAGTTCTCTATGCTGTTGTGAATGGCCTCACATCAGTGCAACCTTCAGCATAGGAAAGCTGCCTTCAAGATGCACTTACAACTTTGAGGGTTACTACAGACTCGATTATATATTTCGGACGACAATCCATTTAAAATACTAAACTAACCTGTTATTGTTTGCTAAATAAACGATTTATGTAGCTGACACGTGGATTATATTGATAGTTTATTTATTTATTTATTTATTTAATATAAGTACATCCACATCGTATATATTGTAGCACTAGTTAGTGAAGAAGTATTATTTCTCGATAAGTATGTTTATCGTTGTCTAGTAGGTACCCATAGGACATGCCTAGAGCTTAGTTGTGTGAGATTGTCCCTTGATATTAATTATTTTATATTTATTAATTAACAGATACCTGATGAAGTGGTGGAAGAAGTAGACCAATGCAACGAACAGCTCCGCCTCAAGGACGGTGAGCTCCTGTCCATCCTCAACCGACTGGCCACCATCGTAGCTGACGAGGAGTACGTTGCCGAAGTCCTGGCTGCCAACGAGAAAGTCGGTCTGCTATCTGCTGGAAACTAAGCCAAAAACACCAGAAACACCAGAAATCCAAATGTAACCTCTTGAACAAAGTATCTGAAGGAACCAAAGCTATGCGGTTGCTGAAATAACAGAAGAACCCTAAGGATTTCTCATTAAAAAATCTGCACTCCTTTGAGCTATACTGTCAAGTGGTTATGGAAGAAAAGGAAAACTTTAACCATCTTGGATTTCGGTCGTGGTAATCTTCAAGTTTAACGGCGTTGTAGTATTTATCTCTGATTTTTTAATTATATTCTTGTTTAATTCATTTAGCTTCATTAGCTGCTTTAGATTCTGCTTCATGTAGACCTCATTTCGTCATTTAGTTAGAGCTGAGACGTGTAAAACGATTGCGGCTTGTTGGGAAAATAAAAAATGATATAAAAAGTATTTCTTTGTATTCATTGAAAATCCCTTAAGTTTTTAAGAGTTGCTCTTAAAGGATATAACTAATACCTAAGACTAAGTTTGAAGGCAAGTAAAGATAAAGTTAAACGGGCATTTTGATGTCATTTTTTAAGGAACGTAAAATTTAGGCGACGCCTTGTAGGTACTTAATTTTTATCAACATCTGCCACCAAATGTTTTATGAGTTTTATGACTCATCTAGAAAGGATAATTATGTATTATAGTTAGTTTATAGGGACACTGGCCTCTATTTCACTTTGCCTCATTTTTAAAACCTTATAGCTTATTTACGATATGTCCTTTACTATCAACTACAGGGCTGGGATTCTACACGGTAACAACGATATCGTCTTTGACGTGTTTCCGTATTGTCAACGTTTTGATAACTCTTATGTCATTTACAATAATGGCGACTGTGACGTGACATAAACGATTCTAAAACACGCTTAACGCGATATCGTTATAACGCAGTAGAATAGAGGCCCTGGTCACACTTTTAACAAAAAGTAGAAGCCCTAGCATGTATCTCTGTCCAACCAATGGCCGGACTCAGAGTCAGTTAACGGCGATTTAGTCGATTTAGTCGATCTATGACGTTTTTTCATATGCAAGTTTAAACAAGTCTAACAAAAAGCAAGTTTATAAAACCCGACTGCATGTTTTGATAATGTCATCTATAAAGAAAAAAGAAAAAAAAGAAAGAAATACATTTATTCCTGTCAAACATCAACAAATAATAGAGAAATACGCACCAGAAAAATGTAGTCACGAAATGGTTCCAACTCAGCATAATGCTGGCATTTGTCAGCGCTGATCTTCCGTTGGAACCACCAGGTAAGACCACGGAACTACTAAACACACACACTACTTACTTTACACTGGTTACTTATTACATATTTCTTGTGCCGCTATATTGTTTTTGTTTTAATGAAAGTACCTAGTGTCACTTAAGACGAATCTGACGACACGTTACGCTTGTTGAAATCGGCCCATACATCCAGCCTCTACGAGGGAACATAGGGTTGGACATACATACAGGTCAAACACATAACCCTCCTTTTGGGCATTGCCGCAAGCGGGTTCGGGAAGGAACGAAAAAAGAAGAAAGAAAAGAGAAGTACATTTATTCACTGAACACAACGAGACACATAAATTAAAAACAGTAAAAAGAGACAGAAAAACATAGTGGTTGGTGTGTCTTCGTGGCAGTGAACCGGACACTGGCTCAGCATAATGCTGAGGTGCTAGGCAGCGCTGATTTTCAGCCAGCACCGAGTGTGACAAACGCACTCACGAACGAGTTCATTGTCTCTAAAAATGTACTTGAGTACGGCGCTATGACATTCAAAATTTCAAGTTGATCCCGTAGTGTAGTCACAAAGAATCATTGACGGTCAACGCTTTCAAATTAAAACTTTTAATTACAGAAGCTAAACTTCTTGATAAATAGCCTTTGATCAGGAGTAACAAACTTAGGTATTGAAACTGTTTGTAATGACTGTACCTACCTTTCTAGGGTTCCGTACCAAAGACATAAATTACCTCTAGAAACAATTTACCCTGTGCGTAACTGCGTCCGTCCGAAATACATACTTAAATGCATAGAAAACATTCAAGATTCGTGATAAATACTCGTGCACATCACACAATGTTTGCCCTTAGCAGGACTTGAACCCGGGACCGCTAGCTTCGAAGGCAGAGTCACCACCAACTAGACTAAACGTGTCTATTATATATTATTATAATACCACATTCAACCGTTTTAACAAATAAAAAATAATCGATGATGTAAAAGTATCACGTTTCTCTTAAAACTAAACTATTAGGTAGGTAGGGGTTAGTTTGATTAATTTAAAACTGAAATAATTCTGTAACTGCTGAATTTAAATTATTAAAATTATTGCTTTGGCGACTATTCGTTTGGAGTAACTTAAAGCTGCTAGAGCTAGACAACCACAGAACTATATCGAGACAACGGTATATGGGTTGTAGTAAAAAAAGCGGCCAAGTGCGAGTCGGACTCGCCCATGAAGGGTTCCGTAGCAGCAAGTAACATAATATAAAAGTTCGTTGTAGCTTTGATCAATGTTTTTATGACGTATTAAAAAAAAACTACTTACTAGATCTCGTTCAAACCAATTTTCGGTGGAAGTTTGCATGGTAATGTACATCATATATTATTTTTACATTTATCATTCCCTTATTTTAGAAGTTACGGGGGGGGGACACACATTTTTCCACTTTGGAAGCGTCTCTCGCGCAAACTATTCAGTTTAGAAAAAAATTACAATAGAAACCTCAATATCATTTTTGAATACCTATCCATAGATACCCCACACGTATGAGTTTGATGAAAAAAAAAATTTTGAGTTTCAGTTCTAAGTATGGGGAACCCCAAAAATTTATTGTTTTTTTTCTATTTTTGTATGAAAATCTTAATGCGGTTCACCGAATACATCTACTTACCAAGTTTCCACAGTATAGCTCTTATAGTTACGGAATAAAGTGGCTGTGACATACGGACGGACAGACGGACAGACATGACGAATCTATAAGGGTTCCGTTTTTTGCCATTTGGCTACGGAACCCTAAAAATGAACACGCAGCTTATTGGGCTTATTTGATCATCCCTGTGTTTTGAAGAATCCGAGATTGTTCAGTAACCACAGAACTTTATAACTTGGGAGACCACAAAAACACGTCCAATCGCTAATAGCATTTAATTAGAAGAGAGGATGGGTAGCTGACACAATACAGTGGAGCGATGTACAACTACCCTCAATATCTCATACATTACATGTTTGTGTCACAATACGAAAGTCACCCGAAGCATTTACAAAATTGTCTGAAAACACTTGAAATACTGATATTTTATGCTCGCATAAGAAACATATAACTAAAAGTAATGTCGCGAAGTCGCGATAGAGTAGAAAAAAAACTGACACATCGCACAGCAACGTTGATTCAAAACGTTATCAAAGTCGCCTCGTGTTTCTATAGTCACCCCATTGTACCGGTATTATAATATAATTACACATACATACATACATAACAACACGCCTTCATTCCCAGAGTGAGGTAGGCAGGGCTACAGAATTACCAACAACTACAAAAAGAGTTGTTGTTAATTCTGTAACCACATTTTGCACAATCAGGCTAAGATGTTTACCAGTGTATTAGTGACAGGTTGCAAGCCCATCGCCTAACAGTAATAGAAGCCCTCATTCCCTTGGTCGCCTCTTACGACATCCACGGGAAGACATGGAGTGGCACTTTTCTAGCCCGGCAACCACACGGGCAAGTATAATATAATTATACTTAACTAATACTTGTTTATATGCTAATCAAGTACGTCACAAAGGAATCAGAGTTACTATTACTCATTGAAACTGAGTCCGTAATTTATTTTATTTAGATTTAAACCAGTACATTGGAGGAATGTTTGTTTCTAGTTTCTAGCATAGTCACGATCGCGAGTCGGGAACTTAGTACGTGACATCATCATGATTTGTATTATAATAGAGCCAAGCTTCTAACTCTATAAGTCCTAACTTCACATGTGGCATGGCCGTTTCGTTACTACAAGAACCATTGTTTAACAGAAATTTAATGAAAAGTGAATATACATTTTTCACCTTACGCCCAGGTGACGGTAGCGAAACGACCATGCCACATCTTTTGATTAAGGTAGAGCATGTAAAGTTAGAGCGCAGAAGCTTGTCTCTACGCATGAGATCCGAGAACTTTTTGACAGTGCGAACCATATTATGTTCTCGTCTTGACAACATTTTACATGAAAAAGTTTCAGGGATGGTCTTTCCATTATCGTAACAAAATATAACTACTAAAGATAAAACCCTGAACCAATTTTATTAACCGATTTTCATGAACTTTACATAGCTAAGATCCTTCCCGATTAAATAAATAGTCTTTAAAAAACACGTGCAAATAACACATACGCAAGCACGGATAAGGCTGCGTGTCCACCAAAGCTGTGCGAGGTAGCGGAGGCAGCCTAAACACAATACAACTATACTGCCCTGAGCCAATAAACAGTATGTCAGTCAATTGCCAAAGTAGATTCAATCCTCTCCTCTTAGTAATAAGGTTGTGATTGCTACAGGACTTTTATTTGAGATACTGCTATTTTATTAGCAGGGCAGAATAATAACGAAGGTAAAAGCTAATATGGACAGTGCTCCAGTTATGTACTATCCCGTAAATGTAAGCCTCCGAGATGAAATGCTTTTAGCGTTACAATTAGATTATATTGAAATCATTCGTGATTACCATTATTAGATGAAATATTCGGTATTGCCAGATTATGTTCATCACTGGAGTATTGTCCATAATAGGTGCTTTTACCTTAAGTGAGGTACCAAACATTACAAACAATACGTAAGCCTTTGTAAAGTATGGACAAAACACGAGTATTGACGTCAAATTGTTCAACAACCATTAGTTTTCAATTGTAATGCAATAGCATTGACGCAGTTCAATTAATAACAACACACTTCAACAAAGCAAATTGGGGTATTATACTTACGTTGTTTTGACCGATCTTGTTTTGGAAACGACATGGCTTCTTTACGACACGGCCGCCCTTATGTTTTGTATTCCTTAACTTGTATCATTTACACTAAAACATACTGACTTATAAAATATGTACATACATTAAATCACGCCTGTTTCCAACAGCGGTAGGCAGAGACCACTTCTTTCCTCCTGCTACGATCCTGACAAAGCTCTTTCGCTTCTTCCACATTAATACATCGAGTCGTGCATGCACGTCGGTTTCGGGTACTTAAGATTCGTCCCTTTTCCAATATTTCTCCTTATAACACGAACAAAGAAATAAGTGAAGTTCAACTTAATCATACCATATAATATATCCATTTAGTTGTACATATATTTGCTTAAAAACGTTCATAAAACTGGAAACCGGGCAAGAGCCCGAGCCCGAGCGAGAGCGGGGAGTTTTAGTGGTGGTAGGACCCTGTGCAGGGTCCGTCCGGATCGCTACCACCATCTTATCCATTAACCACCCGCCAAGCAACAGTGTTCGCATTGTTGTGTTCCGGTGTGGGGATAAGACAACCGGTGAAATTACTAGCATAGAGGCATTCCATCTTAGTCCTCAGGGTTCGCAACGCATTTGAGGTCTTAGGATTATGGTCTTTAGAATTCAAATGTCTATGGGTCTCAGATTCCACTTACCATCAGGTGGCCTGAGTGCTCGTGTGCCTTCTCCTTAACATAAAAAAAAGAAAAAAAAAAAAAAAAAGAGCATGTTGGACCATGCTCAGTGTAGGGTTCCGAAGCCGTTAAGTACAACAAACATAAAAATCAACACTTAATATCTAACTAATTTTCCATTTAAAGTCATTTTGTATTATCTTAGATGACTTGAGTAGGTATAAACACTTTAATCGCCTGTATCTCATGAGCCAATGATGTCTACTTAGTCGTGATAGTTCACCTTTTAAACTCGTTATATGCGCTTTCATAAAAGATATTTTTCAGATTTTAAGTATCTGTAGTTTTGGCTGTAGGGGTTTGGGAACTTTGCGGGGGGGCCTTGACTCTACTCGTAACAAAAATTAGCGCTTTAAAGCTTTATTTGACAAACTATAATCATTTTACAAACTTTCATTTCGCAAAAACGCGTATATACTTAAACCATTACATATTAAAAGGGTTACATAGGCTTATTTATTAAGTTAGGTTATGTTAGACTTTTCACCATAATATAGTTTGTCAAATGATGATTTTTAAAACATTAGTGAACCTAATAATTCATTAACGGATCCCTAAATCGATAAATATTTTTTTCAAGATTTTATTTTACCACTTTGTAGGCGTGACTATTATGTATATTCATGCCATTAGTCTTTCTTGTACTAAGAGTCTCTGAGCTAGGCTGGGTACGGACGGACGGACGGACATGGAATCCTAGTTTGACTACGGAACCCTAAAAATAAGTTTTTAACTGTGTTGACTTTCCATAACTACCCCTAGGGACAACCACAGGTGTGCCCATGCCCCACGTTCGCCACTCACCTGTTCCCTGGAAAAGCCCCGTAGGTTCACAAAAGAGGTGTGTTACTATTTATCAGGAAAACACTCTTCCTAATTAAAACTATGTTGGCGGTAAACCCGTGTGGCAAACTGTTCGTACATGCAATGTTCCGTCATTCGGCTACGTATAGTCTTCAGAGCAGATCCAGAATTTGGTTTACAGGCGTCCAAAATACGACTAAAACGACATTTTTATGGCACAGTCGAACAAGAGGCGCCGTACTAATGTACGGGAGAATGGGTTGAATAGAGATTCGCGGGGTGAATAGAACAACAGCCTAAAATAAAGCATATTCTATCAATTATAAGACTGAGATTACTTGTCAATTTAATACCCAGTTATGACGTATTTTAAATTGTATCTATCCACCCCATCTGACGGTAGTAACTTTCTTTCTGCATGTAACTAATTGCATCATTTTGACCTGTATAATAAACGTCAATTATAATGTATAGGTAGCAAGCGTGATAAAATTATACAATTTGTTTTTAAACGCCTGTCTATGGGCCTCAGAATTGGCTTTACCATCAGTTAAAAACCGGGCAAGAGCATATCGGACCATGCTCAGTGTAGGGTTCCGAAGCCGTTAAGTACTACAAATATAAAAATCAACAAGTATCTAATCACTAATTTTCCAAGTCAATTGGTGCCGTCATAGATGATTTTAGTAGGTATAAAAACTTTTATCGCCTGTAAGAACCATTGAGGTCTACTTAGTCGTGATAGTTTTCCCTTAAAATTGGTTATATGCTCTTTCATGTAGGATTTTGACGTGACAACGTCTTATAATTCGATGGAGCCGGCTGCACGCATGAAAAAACATGACTCATGCGGCGTTACCTCGCTCTGAGGCGTTCCATTAAGGCTTGAAGTGCAAGCGAGAGCGCGGAACGAGCGACAAAGAGACACAATCAGCCTCCGCGTTCGGCAGCATTCGACATCTGTCTCTCTCCTACTTGAGTGACACGAAAAGTGAATGTGATGTCAATTGTTTATAGCAACGATAATTGCGGCGATAAAGGTAATGATTATTTCGATATGAAATATATGTTCAGTGATATATTGTCGAATATTCGTGCTTTCATCATAAAAATAAATAGCATCGGTCCGCTAGTGCAGCGATTGTAGGTTATGCTATAATTGACAAAACTATAACAATAAGTTAACAGAACTATTTCACGATGAGTAAAAAAATAAATGGCTTTACTATTCGATCGAAATAATTATCGAGCGTAGCTATGATTTCAAAAAAATAAAACATAAATGTTAAATCTTCCACACTTCATAACAACGTGTCTGAAATGACAGGTTAGACCAGCCAGCCGTCAAAGGGAACAATTTTCTCCTATATCAAACACATTGAGGCGGGCTTTTTAAATGCTAGTTACAATTTTTTTTTATGATGTTTCCAAATTTTAAATTTTAAATTTAAGATGGAACGCACATTCATACTTTTAAAAACTATATACATTCTAAAAAAAAAGAAATACATAATTGTATTTAAAAAGCCCGCCTGAGTCTACCAAAAATTAGCGCTTTAAAGCTTAAAACCCGTAATATTTTTGAAAGACCTATCCAACGACACCCCACAGTAAGGGGAAGACGAAAAAAAAAATACATCCCCAAGTTACGTGTAGGGGAGATACCCTAAAAAAAATTTTTTTTTTACATTTTATTGTACCACTTTGTTGGCGTGACTAACAGCTTTCTAGTACTAAGAGTCTCTGCGCTAGGCTGCGGATGGACGGACGGACGGACATGGCGAAACTATAAGGGTTCCTAGTTTGACTACGGAACCCTAAAAACAGATATTGGTCGAATGGTTGTCTAAACAATCAGCAAACTAGTAATAAATTAGTAGATAAAAACCCAGATATGTAATTGCATATTAAGCGACCTAATAG
Source organism: Acleris holmiana (assembly GCA_949316455.1). NCBI lineage: Eukaryota > Metazoa > Arthropoda > Insecta > Lepidoptera > Tortricidae > Acleris > Acleris holmiana. The sequence continues at coordinate 3,027,719 of OX438777.1, read as the reverse complement.
ATTTTCATCAAACCAGTGGTGCTAGACAAGTTGCATTCGACAATCGTTAGCGATTATGTTTCGATTGATAAATGTATGGAATTGACGTAAGCCACCGAGATAGTAACGTGACACTTACGTCAATTCCATATATTTTTCAATCGAAACATAATCGCTAACGATTGTCGAATGCAACTTGTCTAGCACCATTCTGTTTAGTTAGACTGGATTTATATAAAAAAGAAACGAAATTGGTTCCTCCTCTTGAAAGTTACGCTTACGATGCCACAGACATAAACAGATAGGTACACATATAAATAGATACACAAATATACAGACCCATAGATACGTAAATACATATATACATTATATATACATATACATATAGATATACAAAGATACACAGATACATAAGTATGTACACAGATTCACAGATATAGATATAGATATATACACAGAGACAAGTACACAGATAGATATGTAGACACAAATACACATACAGGGTGTTAGGTAATGAGTGGATAATCCTTGAACTACGGATAGAGGGCACTTAGGACGTTAAGAAAAAGCTAAAATAGGTCTAGTAAAAGTCGCATGGTTTTCGAGATATTTGGACTTTTAATCGGATTTTTTGTCATTTTTCCTTATGTCCGTGTAAACCCCTAAGTTCATGTATTAATTAAATATTTTTTTCGTTGTTTCTTGCACTGTTAGAATCACTATGAACTAAGGAAGTTTTTAAAGCTACATGCCTAGTTTTTTTTCATGACAACTTTTTGAGTAAACGCACAAAGTTTGTTTTTCCATACTACGTGAAAAACAAACGCGGGAATTTCTTAGTATGGAAAAAGTAACTTAGTGAGTTTACTCAAAAAGTTGTCATGAAAAAAACTTGGCATGTAGCTTTAAAAACTTCCTTAGTTCATAGTGATTCTAACCATGCAAGAAAAAAGTGAAAAAAATATGAATTAATACATGAAATTAAGGGTTTTTCGTAACATGGACATAAGGAAAAATGACAAAAAATCCGATTAAAAGTCCAAATATCTCGAAAACCGTGCGACTTTTACTAGACCTATTTTAGCTTTTTCATAACGTCCTAAGTGCCCTCTATCCGTAGTTCAAGGATTATCCACTCATTACCTAACACCCTGTATACACACGTTAAACTTAGGTCTGGTCTCCCGTCTGTTTGCGTCGAGGATTAAAAACTCGGTAGGTACTGTTCAGTGGCACGGGTGGAGCAGAGATTATCGGCCAACGAACGCTGCCACGGCCTGATAAGCCGACCCTGTGACCATCACGTGGCCGCCAACGTGCGTCGCCGAAGAGGCAGCTGAAGGAGAAACTTTAGTGATATCATCCGAGTGATATCGGTCCCGAAGTGACATTTCTATTTTGGCCTGAAACAATTGAGATTGTGTTTTTTGGAAAGTGTTAATTCGTTGTTTTTACTCGTACATACCCAAATTCAACAAGCGTTTACCTATTGGATGTATTTTCAAAAAGTTATCTGTGATTTTGTCTTTGATACTTGTTTGTTCTTTTAGTTATTGGAACCCAAATACCTCAACGGGCACAATTAACGTCGTAAAATATAGAGTATGAAGAAAAAAGTCATTACAATGTAAAAACCGGGCTAGAGCATGTCGGACCATGCTCAGTGTAGGGTTCCGAAGCCGTTAAGTACCTACTACAAACATAAAAATCAACAAGTACCTAATAACTAATTTTCTATTTAAAGTCAATTGGTACCTACCGTCTTAGATGATTTTAGTAGGTATAAACACTTTAATCGCCTGTATCTCAAAAAACAATGATGTCTACTTAGTCGTGATAGTTTTCCTTTAAAATTCGTTATAGGTATGCTCTTTCATTTTTTACAGATTTTTAGTATTTGTAGTTTTTGCTGTAGAAGGGGGGCACTTGATTCACCCATAACATTTCTGAAAGACCTATCCAACGACACCCCACACTATTAGGTAGACGAGAAAAAAATACATCCCCACGTTACGTGTAGGGGAGGTACCCTAAAAAAAATCTTTTTACATTTTATTGTACCACTTTGTTGGCGTGAGTAATATGTATATTCATGCCAATTTACAGTTTTCTAGTACTAAGAGTCTCTGCGCTAGGCTGCGGACGGACGGACGGACGGACATGGCGAAACTATCAACAGCGGCACAACCTTTCGCTTTTCTCAATCTCTCAAGGGTTAGCTAGAAGAGATCCCTTAAAGGGATAAGTTCGCCTTTGTACATTATTTTCTGGTATCTTCATTGTATTGTTTCTGTTTTATTTTGTACAATAAAGTGTTTTACTACGGAACCCTAAAAAGGAAAAAATAGTTTCCTAAAATTGAGTATTATTAGAATTTTTTCAATAAAAACCGTCGGTCTATACCTACTGGGATTGACTTGAAAAAATAACTTGTTTTTCTTTATGGAAACCATTTTAGAGGACCAATGTCTTTTGGTTCCAAAACTTTAAAGGTCCATCTTAGTTCACAGGTTTGGCAACTATGTCCTATGATTGCAGTCTTAAGAATGTATGTATGTGTTAGAATAAAAATAAACTAAGCTACTTAAAAAGAACAGCAGGGACCCGTCTCATAAAGCTTGTGACTTGTAATAGAAGTGGAAGTCACTTTTCAATACGTACTGATGAAAAGAGACTTCCACTTGTATTACACGTTACAAGCTTTTATGAAGTGGGCCCCTGAGGCCCGTTTCACGAAGCTACAAGTTACAAATACGGAAGTCTCTGTCTAACTCCTTTTGCTAAAAAGAGAGTTCTTCTCGTATTTTGTAACTTTTAGCTTCGTGAAACGGGCCACAGGTCAAAACAAAGAAAAAAAAACTAGACGAACTTATCCTTTTAAGGGATCTCTCACAGCTAACACTTGAGAGATTGAGAAAATGCAAATGACTATTTTATTTTATTTTGAGTATACTATTTAGTGATCATAATAATTATGCTGTTATACAGGGTGTTTGGTACATCGTTTGCCAAATTGAAACGGCGGCGGTTACGTGGGGTCATTTTCTATCTCGTGACGCCCTTTAAAAAAATCTAGGGTCCGATGATTGAAATGCGATTTAATGTCGCCTATACCCTATATAAAGAAGGACTTTACGACCATGAATCCTCCTTTCTTTGAAGACGTTTCAAAATCCAATTGCCTCGTGTCCTTAAAGAGCGATATCTTTATGGCGATACCTTAAATTAAAAGCCAACAGCTCTGTACGTCTTCCTCTTACTTATTAACTTATAGAAAGACTGGACGTAGTCCCTAGTCCGGCTATAAATTGCCATGAAATGTTGCTCGTTCACCTGGAAATCCAATTTGTTTATAAACAAAAGAATACGTCGTCTATGACTATAAATAATTGGAACCTAAAAAATGCTCTGGTTTTTCCGATAATGTTTTTCGAAGGTATTTATACATGTACGTTTCCATGTTTCTTTGTATTTCTATGTAGGCTAAACTCCGTGATAGATTTTTTCAAGTGACTTTATTTAATATCAATTGACTAATGAGTAAAGAAAAGCTAGCACAATGCTGAGAGGGGCTCTATTCAACGTAGTTTTTTTTTTTTTCTTTTTGGATTTTTATTTTGTTTGTGTTGAATAAATACTTTCTATTCTATTCTAAAAAAGTGACCACCTCTTTCCGTAAACTTGACTAAACCAAGGTTAAAGATTATTAAATTATGCCATATACTCTATAAATTGTGTATTTTTTGTACAACATAAAACCATTCTTCGATTTCAAGACAACACTTTACATACTTACACATACACACATAACATCACGCCTTTATTCTCAGAGTGGGGTAGACAGAGCTACAAAAATACCAACAACTCTAAAAAGACTTGTTTATTTATAATTCTGTAACCACATTTTGCACAATCAGGTCAAGAAGTTTATTAGTGTATTAGTGTATTTTGTTAGTTTACTAGTGACATTATTACTTAAAATTAAAAATTACTTATTTTCACTTCTCACGCTCTAAAATTACTCATTCATTATAGGCCATGTGGCGTTTAAGCTCTTTAGCCGGGATACGAATATCATTTTAAAACCAATATTTCACAAAATTATTCATTTCACAGACATATCATTTGACAACTCTCGTTTTTTTTCTGGAAATATAATTTTGGATTTATTTCAGGACCATCGTGTAGAACCCTATAGGTTAGGTTAGGTTAATTTTATAAAAATCCTGAAATATTTGTAGTTACAGAAAAAAAAGCGGCCAAGTGCGAGTCGGACTCGCCCATGAAGGGTTCCGTAGCAGCAAGTAACATAATATAAAAGTTCGTTGTAGCTTTGATCAATGTTTTTATGACGTATTAAAAAAAAACTACTTACTAGATCTCGTTCAAACCAATTTTCGGTGGAAGTTTGCATGGTAATGTACATCATATATTATTTTTACATTTATCATTCCCTTATTTTAGAAGTTACGGGGGGGGGGACACACATTTTTCCACTTTGGAAGCGTCTCTCGCGCAAACTATACAGTTTAGAAAAAAAATATAATAGAAACCTCAATATCATTTTTGAATACCTATCCATAGATACCCCACACGTATGAGTTTGATGAAAAAAAAATTTTTGAGTTTCAGTTCTAAGTATGGGGAACCCCAAAAATTTATTGTTTTTTTTCTATTTTTGTATGAAAATCTTAATGCGGTTCACCGAATACATCTACTTACCAAGTTTCCACAGTATAGCTCTTATAGTTACGGAATAAAGTGGCTGTGACATACGGACGGACAGACGGACAGACATGACGAATCTATAAGGGTTCCGTTTTTTGCCATTTGGCTACGGAACCCTAAAAAGCGGGTTGGCAAATGAATAGGTTGCGAAACGATGTATTTGTCAAAGATTTGTCGGCGATAAGGCAGAGAACCTAGGCTCTTTAGCCATCAGCAGTAATTTGCATGGTATTTATTTTCTCAGTATAATAATGAACAAATTTAAAATGGTCTTACTTTTGAGACAAACCTTTTTATGAGGGAATTTGGCCGGCTTTTTTTCTTTTTGTGATTTTACAGTTAAAATACTCCTTTTCTATAAGTTCTAATGCACATCATGAAATATCATTTCAGTTATGATCGACAAAATGAGTTACGAAATGTATGAGCTACTTTTTTATTTTTGTCGAGTATTATAATGCGAGATTTAGGTTGATTTAAAACATTATATATTCCTATTTTATTTTTATTTTTTGGATGTTTTTTTAAGGTAAGGGATTCATTTTGAACTGAAGTTTATTACTATAATAATAATAATAATAATAATAATAATAATAATAATCACAGGACAATCTCACACAAATTGACCTAGTCTAAACTAAGCTCTAGGCTTAATTACTGTTGTTTTAATTTAATTAACGAGAGTTTTAAGTAGACGAAATCAAAAACAATGCTTTGTCCATTTTCTATAAAACTTTACCAAGTTAATTACTTTTCAACAAAAAAAAAAACATATGTATAATGGTGGTAAAAAGTAATTCATACATTTTTTAGACGACTTTTACAGCAACAAAATGTAATTTTTTCATACCTTTTAGATGCGATATTTTAAACCTCTTACAGCAAAATTCACAAAACAGTCGCCGGTTTCAGGTCGATTAATCAAAATAAAATAATTAAAACAAAAAATTTGCTCACACATTCGTTGAAAATCGAAATTATCTTTCGTGTTGCGCTTTAATTTTTTTAGAAGTAAAGTAAAATCAGGTAAATCAGGTAAATCGGCAAAATTTCGTATAATAAGTTCTTAAGCATGATTTTTCAGATTTTTTTTTTGAAAATGTGCCTGTTGTAAGCATAGTTTTAATTACATCGGGTAGGCTTTGGTTAAAAAACTCTATTTTTGTGTATGTATTCGCGTTCTAAATATACTAACGTAAACGAGCATTAATTTACGATACGTTTGCATTTTAGACGCTTTAGGCTGACGTGACGCCCACCTGTAGGCCACCTTATGATGTCAACGTCAAATCCCACAAGTTACACTTCACCCCATCTATACAACACAAATAAAAACACTTGATTCACAAGTAGGTCTCCGGTTTCAAACAGCCGCTACGATTCCAAGGGTCTAAGTCAAGTGGTTGATGTCCCGTCATTCCCACAACAGGCTATTCCAACGTTGACAGGTCTTCGCCAGACGCGTGGCCAGCTGATGGCAAGGGGAGGGGGGAGTGGCACGCTTCTGTCATGCGCATTCGGCATGACGCTATCCTGTTCGGTGATAAATTAATGAAGCGTTAAAAATATCCATAACGTTATCGTCTATCTTAACCGAAAGACAAAAGGGGCAATGAAAACTTGGCCTCCATTGCGTTTGACGTGTTTTAGTATCGTTTTCAGCGTGTAGAATCTCAGGCCTGGGCCTCTATTCTATTGCGTTATAACGATATCGTATTTGACTTGTTTTAGAATCGCTTGTCAGATTCGCCATTATTGTAAATGACATAAGAGTTATCAAAACATTGACAATACGGAAACACGGCAAAAACGATATCGTTATAACCGTGTAGAATGCCAGTCGTGGTATTTATTGTTTTACTGTACGGTCGGTCAGCACATAATGATATACTAAACAGTTTAGTACCATTGCTGTCAAAGGCATTAAAGCGAAAAGGTACTTAAGATTATACGCTATTTATAATGCATTAGTACCTACTATAGGGTGACGTATGGTCAATCATCTGTTTATTCTAGTTTCTGATTTTAGAAATAAAGATACCGTTATTAAAAATAACTAACAACGCGGTAACCGTTACTTTTATCGTGCTCGTTAACTCTCCGCACTAGCGCGCCACAAATATAAACGCACGTGTGGAAGGCTGTTCAACGTTCAACGATTTCAGTTTGTTTTATCCGTGCCAGTGGATAGACGTTTGGATTGCGCGAGCCAACAGGCAGCGATCTATTTTTCCCTTTTTATTTGGCTTCTAGCCGTTGTATGGGTAAGTGTCTTACACAAACACACAAAAACACCCCTTCATAATTCACTAAACGTATTTAATTTAGCAGCTTAGTGAATGCACGCGTGGTGATCGGATTTATGCGAATCGAATGCCTGTGACTCGTAAACAAAGCCGTGTTTATTTCTTGTTCTTTATGGAGTTTGAAGTCGAGATTGTTTTAAGATATTACGGGCTACGGGATAGAATAATCAGTAAGGATTAAAGATAACTATTTGTGCTCTCTCATAATATCTGCAGTTTAAATGTTTATGTTCGCGAAAAGCGAAACGATTCATTCTACAATGTTTTCTTCATTCAACCTACCTACCTATGTCGAAATTGAAAATGTTTACGGAAATTCTCTTTTGTTATGTTAATAGCAAAGGCAGATCTTTGTACAGTGTTCAGTTTTTTAAAAAATCTTTTTTTTTTTTAAATCTACCGTTTCAATCTTATTTTGTTATTATCATAAATAAGTTTAGAATTCTGACAAACCTTTCAAGTTATCGTTTTTAAACTTCTTTGTCTCCCATATTACCTACCACGCAATATCAGAGTTAGTCATTTCAATACCATATGGGTTCAGTCAAGGAAATGATTCACGTTCCACCGAAGAATTGGCTGACGTATCGGCCACATCACACAAGTTTGAGTGACATGGCGGGTCAGTGTGACAGAGTTCTATGGTGCTACGCAAATGCATTTTTCCTCTTGCGTCGTGCAGGCTTTTCCCCGTGAGCTGGTACTTTATTATTATTTTGTATACAATGGTAAACATCTTAGCCTACTTGTGCAAATTGTGGTTATAGAATTATCAACAAGTCTTTTTAGAGTTGTTGGTATTTCTGTAGCTCTGCCTACCCCACTCTGGGAATGAAGGCGTGATGTTATGTATATGTATTATTTTTTAAATGGGTGATATTCGAAGTATATGTATATACACTGGGTCTATATCCGTGCATGGCGTGAATAACTTGATAAGTCGAAATGTAAAGATAATGAATTTTTTATTTAGAACAAATTGCATATATACCTACCTAGTTCAAATAACTTAATTCTTTTTTCAACGAGTTGTCAACTTATTCACGCCAGCCACGGATATTGTCTGCCATAAAATTTAAGGTCCTACGTTTTTCATAATAATTCGTGTTAGTCATAAATATATGATAGTATAACTTGCAGTTTCATTTTCGCGAGTCTGGTATTTGTCGAAAGTCGTAAAAAAGATTTCATAACTTTTCATGTTCAACCTACATTACTGGTCATTTTCTTTCAGGTTTCTAATTGCTCGTATGTTCTAACCTAACCTAGCCGTATTTTTAAGACTTTTATAGACCTCTTGCATTGTATGTATGGGATTAAAAATATCTCGTAAACTATTGGACACTTCTCTCTAAATGAGGTGTCATATTATTTGTCAAGAACATTTGAGTAGCTATACTAAATAATAGGTATATTACAGTTATAAGAATGCGGCATACGAATTTATTCCGCGTCAGACGGGATTGAGTTTAGGTACACCTAACTTTTTAAACACTATCTTTGACGTAGGCGAGTGGGAAGCAGGCTTTACTAGGAAAGGTCAGAAGAATCCACGTGCCGGACGCCCACTCACACCCACCTGGGCCTCTATTCTACTGCTTTATAACGATATCGCGATTGACGTGTTTAAGAATCACTTATGACTCGGCCGCCATTATTATAAGTGACATAAGAGTTATCAAAACGTTGACAATACGGAAACACTTCAACGGCGATATCGTTTTTACCATGTAGAATTTCAGCCTGCTCTGGAGGGTGATTCTCTCAACACAGCGAGCGCTGCGTAGATCTCAAAGGTGAAGTTTTATCCGGCAAGTTTAAGAAGTCGCGTCGGAGCGTACAAAACACATTTCAGCGCGTGCCTTCTTAATTAGGCAGCTTTATACGACACGGAACTCTACTCACCTGCCTGCTGCCTAACTATTGAGATCCCTGAGCACCCTTGAGATCTACGCAGCGCTGTGTTCTCAACACAGCGCTGGGGGGTGATTCTCTCAACACAGCGCTGTGTTGAAATTCTACATGAAAAAACGATATCGCCTTTGAAGTAGGTCCTGACGTGAAAGCGTAGGCAGATGGTTTTTCGTTACGCTTGTAGTGTACTTAAATAGATGTTTTCATTGCACTGTGGGTACTTGGCAATAATAAACATACTGTGGGCCGAGCACGCTGCCACGAGTCAATTTTTGTTTGACATAGGGTCGGTGTCGGGACTCTAATTCGTTTATTATCTATATCCATATTCCAACGTAAGTGTAAAGAACTAGAGTTTAAAATAAAAGTGTGTTTTGTGCGATTTGACTACTTCGCAACTTAATCCCCGAGTGGGTGTCATTTTAATAATTTCATAATAATATTTGACACTAGTTCCCGTTTGACGTTATTTGACACTAAGTCCCGTGGCAGCGTGCTCGGCCCCCTGATATGTATAAGATAAATAAAAACGTAAATGCCCAAGACTCGGGAACAGAACAGTAGGTGCTCGCGGTCATAACAAAAATATATAAAAAAATATATCAAAAACTATGTAGGTACTTAACGTAGTTTGAGTGATTACTGATTATTTTACTAGCCACGCCTTCACGTCAAATAGATATATGTATACTTATTTAAAGTACAGAACCCAAAAAACCACGCGACCGTTATTTATTTTTATGGACTTGCGTGTATTATAATCACTGTGACACTTGCCTATAACATAAAGATGATGGAGCCGATAATGGCCGACGTTTTCCCCAAAACTGCCTATTTACTAATGACTATCAGCGATTAATTAACCTATTGGTATAAGCCAGTATAGGTAGGTACAGTAGTTTTCTTACTATTACTGTGACTTCTATTTTAAAAAATGTGTTCAAATTGATCCCTCCGTTAGGCAACGATGCGGACAGACACACAGATAAATACACATGGTAGACTTATAATATAACATCCATTGTTTGCGTCTGGGATATAATAAAAAACAATAAAAAAAATACTTCAAATTTAAGTACACTGAAGAGTTCTTTATCAAAATTTTATTTTACAACTTTGTTGGCGAAATTAAAATATACAACTATGCCAAATTAAAGCTTTAGCCGAGAGTCTCTGAGTAGACTGCGACAAACGGGCTAGGTAAGGGTTTGCTATTTTGTCTTCGGAACCCTAAAAAGGAAAACTCGTTTATCCGAAAAAAAACGGCGTAACGCATCACGATATATTTTTATGGAACAATTTTATTGTTACATGACTCCATGACGCTTCAGAAACAGAACAATTAATGGAGAAATTCATTTTACGAGTAAGTACATGTAATTGGGAAACACTAATCAATTTCTTATAAGGGCAACCACCCGAGCAAAGGAGAACCAATTAAACGTTGAGGGGTTTCGCGAGTGTTGCCCTTGCATACATTTACTTAGAACAGTCAATATTTGAACATGGACAATTTTACTTACTTTAGCATCAACGACGAATTAAAAAATATTTATCAGGGAGAGAATTAGATAATAGAAATAAATAATAGTGCAACGGGGTAATGCTGCGAGCGTCCTCGGCACGATGCCGCAAGTGGGTTCCATGGAGGGTTTTATTTTATAAGTTAGTTTTAATTAATATGTAATTTTTTAAATGAGTTTTGTTGTGATAATAGAATAATAAAATGAGCAACAGGCAAAACAAAATCACTTAATTAACGAGTTCCTATCCATTAAGTACCTACCTAGCTTTGTTGTCCGTGATTTCATCCGCGTAGCAAAATCTTTTATAGCTATTCCGTCGGGAACAGACCTATTTTCTGATATAAAAACCGGGCAAAAGCATGTCGGACCATGGTCAGTGTAGGGTTCCGAAGCCGTTAAGTACTACAAACAAAATTAACAAGTACCTAATAACAAATATTCTATATTTAAAGTCAATTGGTGCCGTCTTAGATGACTTTAGTAGGTATAAACACTTTAATCGCCTGCATCTCAAGAACCAATGATGTCCACTTAGTTGTGATAGATTTCCTTTAAAATTTATTATTATGCTCTTTCATTTAAGATTTTTTTCTGACTTTTAGTATTTGTAGTTTTGGCTGTAAGGGGGGAGAGAGAACAAAAATTAGCGCTTTAAAGCTTAAAATGTTTTTTTTTATATTTTCTGTACCACTTTGTTGGCGTGTAAATTACAGCTTTCTAGTACTAAGAGTCTCTGCGCTAGGCTGCGAAAGCACGGACATGGCGAAACTATAAGGGTTCCTAGTTTGACTACGGAACCCTAAAAAGTAACGTCTGAGTTCTAAGTCCGACGTACCTATGCAATCTCAGGATAAAAATTGCGTGTCTTAACCTGAGGACTAACAGCCGCATTTAGAGTCAGTTAATGATCCTTAAGTCGCTCTTTAGTGAAGATTATTCATACACAATCTTGAAATAGGAAAGAGTTAATGGTCTCTAAAAAATTACGACGGTAAGACGAAACGCCTCCATGTAATGCTCCGAAACATTGATTGTATTGTTTTACTCGTATCTGCGTCGTTTGTGACTATCAATCATTTTTATCGATTGATTAATAACTACCAATTCATGAGTAATGCTTGATCGATGCGACATTCGACTTCCCGCCTAGTATCTGAAATTCTGAAACGCGAATACAACCTGTCACGTTTTAGTTTCGCGTCGATTTACTCGTTTGCAGTCACGTTACAATTTAATTATACGAGTAATATCGAATAGGATAGGTACTTCAGTAATTTGAAACGTGCAGGTACATTACAGGGGCATTGGGACTTTTAGCTGATTAGTGATCACATAAACAAAAAACAAATAGCCTCCACCTTAAAACCAAGAATGATTTAAACACGTTCCAATTCGATATAAATATTATCTCAAAAACAAAAGTCTGTATTTTATTCTGCAAGTCTACCAGCGCTTGTTAAATGGAAACCATTGTTATGAAGAATCGCCGCAAGAAACAACAGTCAGTCTTTTTTGCACGTCAAACGTATCATTCGTAACTTAATCGCATTGAAAACGGCGTCTATTGTGCATGGCACAGCTGTTCGAATGACAACTCACGTGGCCGCGTCCCCGCAGCTGACCCGTTGCTTTCACGTGCATGTCACGTTTCGCCCAAATGGTATTGTTTGCCAAAATCAACTCTATTACCAGCGCTGACAGCCGACTAACTTAATCAGCTTATTGGCCTAGAAAGTCACGGGATAATACTAGTTAGATCCGGATGCATGTTGTCGCTGCCCATTATGTTTTGGTACGCGTGTAGAGCCCGAAACTGGAGCGAATATTGGCCTACACATGTTTTATTTGGAGTCGAAGAAGAAGTCGTTATGAACTTTTTAAACACGGGAAGTTCCACGCTATTAAGGATTTTTAAAACTCTTATAGCAATCTTAAGTAGCACTTTTTAAGAGTTTATAAAATACGGCCTAAGGCTTTTTATTTCACTTTGTGTTAAACCATAATGTTATCAATGTTATCGTAGTTGCTTAAGATATGGCCGTTTTACTTTCAAAATACAATATAGTAACATGTGGAATACGGACCTTTTACTTTATTGTTTTTTGGGTTGATCCGAACATTATTTTACTTGGCCTCCTCGTGCTCCGAAAATTGCGACATTAGTTAAAAAATATGCAGTTGCTTTTGATTTTCTATGGCCCCATTAATAAACTGATCTGGGTTTAAATGCCCGTCAGATACGTCAAAAATGACGGTTATCTATGGTTTGACTTTTACTTTAACGTAACTTGAGATGGGCATTTAAACTGAGACGAGTTTATTAATACGGGCCTTAGAAACTTGATCTCAGGATTGTCAGGTGACGCGACTGAGGCGTTAGTAAGAACAATATCAAAGGAAGTGATAAGAAATTCTAAAGAAATGGCGTAATCCTCGCGTTTAACGTTCGTGATAAGATAAGAGAACTCGACGTGACGGAGAGTTCCGGATGATACCAGCAGTGGTCTGAAGAGAATATTATTAACAGGCCCTAGGTCTGTTTCAGGCACTTTCTTAGAATGCTAAATAAAACAGAACTGTTAGAACACCCCAGTATTGGTAGGTTATCCTAAACTACCACCAAAAGAAAAATATATCAGGGGACAATGTCACACAAATTGACCTAGTCCCAAACTAAGCTTGTACTGTGGGTACTAGACAACAATAAACATACTTAAATAGAGAAATAAATACTAAAATATACATAGAAAACATCCAAGACTCAGGAAAAAATATTTGCGCTCATCACACAAATCTGCCCTTACCGGGATTTGGACCCAGGACCTTTGGCTTCGGAGGCAGGGTCACTCCCAACCAGGCCACCGTGTCCAAGGATCAATGTTCATATTTTTGTGTCCCGGTGCGGCATTACATCATTGTCTTAGGCTTGACAACGCATTGGCAGTTTTGGGAATGCAGTTTTGTGAATTCAAATTTCAATGTCCCATCAGGTTGCCTATATGATCGTATGCCTTATCTACTCAAAAAAAAACTTGTGTGTGGCCAATCCAGTAATAGCCATCTGGAACCATCTCAGAACGAGCCAGACACTGATTGATTACTACCCGCGGCAGTATTACCACAGAATAGATAGTACAAGTAGTACTAGATCAAAATGAGCGTCGACCAATCATGGGTTGCCGCAACCAAGTAATATTTGTTATAGGAGGACAAGATGAACGTAGATGTGCTGTGACGAGATATGTTTGTATAATCACGAATGTGTCATTTAAGGAAAAAAACGCTCAAAAAATCATTCAGAAATGAAAATTAAACCGTACCTACTCAAATAGTAATTTTTACTCTACTACGCAAGAAAGTAAGAAATATTCTTTACCTGTATTATAAACAGAAACAATGCAACACACAAACACACGAATGCGGCACGTTCACTTGCGATATATTTACGTAAGCGTGTGCGCGCTAAGAAGTTTACGCGTGCGACCCGATGCAGCGTGGCAGCCATTGAATAGTAGGTACCCGGGATCCGGGTAACCGGCATGTGCTTGTAGCGATGAACGTAAATCGCGGAGTGAGCCGCGCCTGCTCCGGAGTTTAAAAGAGTACGTATAACATGGGTTTTTTGAAAAGTTTGCTTTGTGTTAGTCTCTTTATGACGGAGTTGGGTGTGACAGTGTTGTGACGAGTTTCCGCATGCGAATCATGTTCCATTGCTCGTTCGTGTGTCGTTCCAAGCGCTCAAAAATCGACGTGTTCCTATTTCAACCATAGAAGTTTTTAACTTTATTTCAACTTTAGTTCTTATTCTATGATTTCAACGAGCAACTGTTTCCGCAACACAACAACTTTTTGTATAATTTGAGTTCGCGTAAGTAATTAACTATAATTGTCTGATGTATTATTCACATTTTACATTTGATACAATATAATTTGATCAAAATACGTTTTGTCTTCTCGACGTTTTGTATAGTTTTCGTTTACTTATTATTTCTAATCTTATTATGCCGAATGATAACACTATTTGATATTATATTATGCACAATAAAAAATATTTATATCGTACTATACAATTATAAGTTGAAATTAATAGTGACAAGTGATATTAGACAAACTAAAATAAAGAAAATTGCTAAACGGATCATTAAACAACCACCCCTTACTAATAATTAATAGCTATACAATGTTTTGTCCTTATCTGTCAAATTCAAATGTCACAATGACAGATAAGGAGAAAACTTTGTATAGCTATATCACCGTTATTCAACGTTTATTAGTAAGGGGCCAGTGTAGACACCACACTCGCAATGTTATCTTGACGGCACACGATACCGCCATAGAATACGAACTAAAGGCATAGAAGTAGCCTTAAAACGAAAGAGCCGGATCTATACATGACCATGACATTTTAGCGTAGCTGTAGCTATAAAACTGTCTCTTTTTGGCATACTGAATCCCAATAAGACTGTGCATATCAGCTATCTTTATGTTGCCTTTTATTTTATCACTCCTATGTCTTTAGTTCTTATTCTGTGATTAGTGTGATTACCACTCTCATTCGGAGTAACTTGTGAAATAGAAGCGTGACAACATAGACGTCAACTTAATTAGGAGAGTTAGAAGTCGTGATTCGTTGCATTTACAAGAAACATACCATTTAGCAAGCACTCGTTGCTCTATTTCAGGAACACTTTAAAAAGAAGTAGCTATAAGATTATTGGTTACATTCACATAAGTAATGTTATGTCATTTAGTTTTGTACCCTGTCATTACTACTACTTGCTTACATTCATAATTAGTTAAGTAGGTACTTTGTTTTTTTTTATTATCTTACTTATTGAATAAAGTATAAAACAAAGTGAAGGCTATAAGGAACAGCTAATAAAAGTGGGTACTTATCAAATATATTGCGCCTTCTAAGAGAAGTGTGGTCTGAAAGAAGATGTAGTGACTAAAACTGAAAAGGGCATGCTTCGATGGTTCGGTCATTTGGAAAGGATGGATGAAAAAAGATTGACGAAAGAAATTTACAGTGCTAAAGTGAGTGGAAGGGTCGGAAGGGGGCGCCCTAGGCGTACTTTTTTGAATCAAATCGGGGAAATACGGGAAAAGGGCCGAATCTTAAGTACCCGAAACCGACGTGCATGCATGACTCGATGTATGAATGTGGAAGAAGCGAAAGAGCTTTGTCAGGATCGTAGCAGGTGGAAAGAAGTGGTCTCTGCCTACCCCTCTGGGAAACAGGCGTGATTTATGTATTCTAAGAAACTTCAAAATACAAATCTATGATGGAAAAAAAGGGTGACCCATCATTTTATCAAATTTTACTTCATCGATTGTTCATTTCATCGAACGCTTTTTTCTACTGAAATCATTATATTTTCAGGATATCTTGAAGATTAATTACGTAAATAGATTATTAAGTTAGACTTGTGACTACCTACCAAAAAAAACTAATGCGGCGAGAAATGCCTTTCGATGAAATGAAAATTCGGCGTAATGACAAGTTCGTTGAATGGTTTTTCGATAAAATAATAGGTACTTACCCGAAATAAACATCATGGGATTCTTGGATAAAGTATACGAAGCTATAAGCGGTAGCCGTTTATTCAGTCTTCTAGTGACTACGATCGTTGCAATACGATCAAATAGCAAGGTAAAAATTAATCAATCAATCTTTATTTGCATGGAAAAAGGATGATTACAGTAGTTAGTTATAATTATTATTACAATAGAGCAGCCTTCTCCAGATGTCAATGCTCAGCATGCAAATCTATATAGTGCTAGCAGCTAGCAGTGCTTCCTAGGTAGGAACACCATGCACACACAACCATAGTAACTTAATAAGGTATTTTTCAAAAGTAATTCGTTAATTGAATAGAGTCTACATACATACATAACATCACGCCTTCATTTCCGTAGTGGGATAGGCAGAGCTACAGAAATACCAACAACTCTAAACAAACTTGTTAATAATTCTGTAACCACATTTTGCACAAATAGGCTAAGTACCAGTGAGTGTGGTATGTGTGGTATTTTGTTATAAATAAGTACATACATTGAGTAGCCGTTTTTTTAAACGTTGCAGTCCTTTGCTGCTTTTCTACAACAAGTTAATAAAGAATAATGTTTAAATCAATTAAGTCCCGTTTAACTACAAAACTTGTGTAAATATAATTTAGTTAGGACAATCTATAGAGAAGCTGCAATGGTCCTCCTGCCTGCCTCTCGCCGCAATCATCCGCCATGTTTTCAGCGAGGGATCACCCCTCACCCTCTCTGGACCCTTCTGGTTTAGGGCTCCTACCCTCCCTAGTGCAATAAATTACTTGTATGACTAAGTTTTTGTTTTGTTGGCGTCGGCACGACGATATTTATTCCACTGCATTTTTAGTTTAAAACTTTTTACTTAATGTAATGTAGGTATGGATTTGGCCACGATACTTTATTTATTTAATCGTATGGCTGTGGTGTAATCACCAAGTCGCTTATAAATTATAATTGAATATCTAGAGTTTTCACCCATTGGGCTGCGTTGTCTGAAAAGATGAGCAGGTCGCGAGGGTCTCCTTCATATTTCCGATTAGGGCAGTGCAGGATTAAGTGCTCAACCGACTGACTCGGTGCTCCGCAGTCACACGCCGGTGAGTCTCTCCATCCGCATCGATGCATGTACTCTGCACATCGCCCATGTCCAACTCTAAGTCTGTTCAGCTGAGACCACACCTTCCTTGCTTCGGAAAAACCAGCGGGCTTCTTAGTAGGATCAATTTCTAAGGCGTAGGTACTAGGAGGATTTTTCGTCCATTCTTCCAGCCACTGGCTCTTGACGTTGGCCACGATACTATCAAGTATACAATGACGATAGGGGTAGAGACAATGTAGAATTGAGGGCTAGTTTTGACGCACCCACGTTTTTAGCTGCGGAACTGCGAGAAACCAAATGATTCATAAGTTTCTTGTTATATGTTTGTATGTATTATGTATGTATGTGTCCATCGTGATAAATATGGTCGCGTTTATCGTTGTGGATAATGTATCCGTCTCACTCGCATTTACTTTTTGTTAGAAAGTGACGGATGTCGCACACCGAAATTGATTGGGGGTATTGAAAACACATCAGCTCTAAAAAGTTGCTCGCACAATTCTTAGCGGGAGTTTATTTCTATAATTTTTAAATGACTTAAAAAAAGAGAAGGTTCTCAACTCGTCGGGATATTTTTTTAATATATTTTCTCCGATTAGCCGGCGATTACACAAAGACAGCTAGACTGATGTTTATTTTTGTTTGATCGTGTATACTTTCTAGTTGGTTCCATTTCCAGCACGTCAAGATCTGATTAATGAAGCTTGCATAGGTTCGATACCTTGTAAGTGCAAACATTTGTGTGACAAGCACAAATGTTTGATCTCGAGTCTTAGATGTTTAATTTGTATCTAAGTATTAATTGCTGTATGATTATCCTAACTTACCTAAAAGTATAACAAGTTTAGAGCTTAGAACTAGGTTTATTAGGGATTCGTACCCAATGGGTACTATAATTAGTCCTTAGCTCATCATTATAGGAAGACAGTTGACATTTTCAGAGATGGCGCTATGACAAAATAAATGTTTTATTAAATAAAAATTATAGGGCCCCGACAAGATTCGTGCGCAACCCTTCGTGTAGAAGTACGACTGGAACATGGCCGGTTCTTTGTTTTTAAAATATTGTCTATTCAATGGATCGTTTGCAGTACTTGTCCTTTAATTACTGCCATCTACATTAATTAACAAAATTACAATTGTAGCTAATTAACTAATTGTGGTCGTCCAATCACCTGATGGCCTCAGCTGTTGCTAGGTATTCGAATCGACTGTCATTATGCGATATCAGATATCAGTCCAACTGAAAAAAGGTATGACATTGAAACACCCCTTTCTGTCACCATGGGTGGAGGTGAAATATTGCTGTGGTTAGGTTACTCCAACATAAAACGAGACAATACGATTTTTATTTGTTTATTAAATATACCGGATTCATAGTAAAAAATAAAAAAAAATGGCAAAGAGATGGTACACTATCATAAATATAGAGCTGAGATTCTACACGGTAAACACGATATCGCCTTTGACGTGTTTCCGTCAAGCTTTTTATAATTCTTATGTACCTACTTGACAGTAACGGCGGCCGAGTTAAAATCGATACTAAAACGTCAAAAGCGATATCGTTTTAACGCACTAGAATAGAGGCCCAGGCCGGTAAGCCATCGTTTTATTGAATTTCACTTCATCGACGAAGACACAGCGAGCCAACAATACTAAACATAGAAAACATCCTAGACTCAAGAACAAATACTTGAGCTCATCCCACAAATATCTGCCTTTGGGTCATTCTTCTTTTTTACGGACAATTGCCTGTCCTCATTTTACCATACGTTATCAGTTAGAGTATTGATTATTAATGTTTTAGTGTTTGAATATACGTCCAAACATTTATTCATCTATTAGTACTAAATAATCTTTCACTATATCCAGTGATTTTTTTTATAACTTTGTTTTTCATACAATCGTGTGACAGAGTGGTAGTACAAAATTTAGTCTCCTCTGAAAACGGCCACTCTGTCACAGTATATTCTGAAAAACCACCATAAAGAAAAAAACATTATCGCCACCGAAATAATCATTAATTAGTCCAAATAAAAATTCACGCAACGTATTTTAAAAACAAAAATTAAAACCATAGTTATCAATAGTTGAAAAACGCAAAATATAGAAAAATTACGATGTATTGTCGGTAAAAAAGTAGAAGGACCCCGTGATTTGAACCCGAGACTGCTAGTTTCGTAGGCAGGGCTAACGTTTCGTCAAACATACATTTAAGACTCCAACTCAGCACTTACTTATTGTTAGTTAAACGATTTACTTAATTATACGTTCATCAGAACATAATTGAATGTCGCTGCACCCTTTGGTACCTTGTCGGTTTAACGCCATTGACAGATTAGTGCAGCGGTTCAAACATGACGTTAAAGTGACAAAGCACTAGAGTGTGCAGCTACTTATGAGGCCGACCGTGCATAGTTATTCTTTTGTTTTAAACTACATAATTTACTTTTAATATGTAGCAAATTTATCATACAAAAGTTTTTCATTAATACCATATTTTTTCTCATTTAAACAAACAAACAAATTGCCGAATGCACCCAGGCATGGGCACACAGTATCTGATTGGATGCTACAGGACGGTTACCGGCGCTGTGGTAGACCAAGGCGAAGGTGGTGGGACGACTTAGATGCATTTCGAAGCGACTGGTCACAGATTGCTATGGAGAGACCGGGATGGAAATCCGAGGGAGAGGCCTTTGCGTTGCTGTGGGATACTAATCCAGAAATTAAAAAAAACTTGACTATATTCATGACCAATACAAAAATCCAATTGTTAACACAATAGAAACGGCGTGACATGATCAATGCCTCAGTTACTTCAATATAAAGAATGTAATCAAACAAATACCATATTGATTGTGTGGACTTATTAGTTCTTCACAATAGCCTTTCATTATATTTAATATACCTAATACGAGGAAAAATAAATAATATGTCGATCGACATTACTTGCAATAGCCATAATTGAAGCTTAGTCAAGAAATAATTAGTAAGACGAAAATAATATAATATTATTATAATAAACTAGAGGACGCCCACGTCTTTACACGCGTAATAAGTTTCCTACCACTCCCTCTATTTTAACCTCTTAGGGAATAAGTTTCCTAAATCCTGCACCTGCGCCCGTGGGCCTAACACGCAGCCTCGGGTCAATTTTTGACATAGAGTCGGGACTTTAATTCGCCTATTCCATATTCCAACGTGAGTATAAAGAACTAAGGTTTAAAATAAAAGTGTGTTTTGAGTTATTTTATTACTAAGCAACTTAAATTAGTGCCTGTCATTTTAATTATTTATATTTGTCACTAGTTCCCGTTTGACGTCATTTGACACTAAGTCATGGCAGCGTGTTCGCTCCACTGGTAGGATATTCAAGGAATATTAATAACCCTCTAAATTTCAAGTTCCTAGGTCCAGCGATTTCGACTGTGCATTGATCGATCAGTCAGCCTGTCAGATTCTTCTTAAATATATCATGTAAAAAACACGAGCTCATGAGCCAAAAGCTCGTTTCACAGCATTTTAAAACCGTTGGAATCCATCTGAAACTGAACACCGTCGGTGAAAACTGGCCGACCGGACAATGATTCGAGGACGTACGGGAAGTACTAAAGTCTTTGTGAGTCACTAATTACATTAGGTACACGCAATTTACGAGTTGCGGGAACTTAGCAACATTACTGGGATTCGTGCTGGAGTTTATAGGAGTAAAAGGTTAATGCTCACTGTAGACGATACATCTTTTACTGTAACTACTATCACGCAACGACAAATGCCGTCAAGGCGTATACTACCCTCCTAAGCCAACAGGCAGCACCGGACGAACGCTATTTTCTGCGGAAACCATGTTTTCAGGGTATCTCAAACATCTACGCTATAAAGGATTAATCCAGCACTTTACCAACTTAGCTCCACGTGGAATGGTAATTCTGAACTTTGACCGAATTGACTTGACCCTAGGAAGCGGAAACTATTAAGCCAAATGACTGCCATTATTGCTGCAGTAAAAAGCAGGCAAATTTTAATCTTAGCAGTCTGCCCTGGGCTAAGGTATACCGAAAGGAAGTGCCACCGGAAATTAGTGTAAAACAAACATCTTATGTGCAGAATGTTATTGTTAACCCAGCAGTCCGGTTCCGCGAAGTGTCAAACAATAGGCTATTTCCATAATGTGGGAACATTAGAGACTGCTTCAGTTTACTTTAACCTTAGACTGAATAGTTGCGACATGGCTTCTTTAAAGGAAAAGTTTACAGGAGCTCAATAGTTTAGACAACTAGGTGTAATTCGGTACCTAGTTTTATTTTTAACGAAAGAACGTGTCACCTATCACCTATCGGCTTAGTATGACGTCAGATACCCAGTTCATTTACGGAAAAGTGTAATAAGTTTTAAAGAAAGATAATAAAATTTAATTCGAGAATAGATTTTGAAATAAGTAGAAATAATAGCTGTTCCATTATTTTGCTGTAAAAACAAAAAGCAATTTATATTCCTGTACCATCTGTTTTTCTGACTGGGGTAATTCTGGACCTCTATTCTAATGGGTAAAATCATTCACTTCTTCGCGTTGTAAAGAAATGTAGCCTTCCATTCACTTTTCTGCACAGCCACGTGACAAACTGGTAACAAAATTAATTGCAACCTTGTTTCATTGCCGCCAACGTATCGGAGTAGATTTAATTATAAACTGCGTAATAACTTTGTTATTTCGCATTTCCTTGGCCTGTTTGCAAGATAATTTATAAATTAAATCTCTGTTTTATATGACAAGGTACTCTACACCGGTATAAGGAGGTCTGACAAGTCAAGGAGGACACCAATTTGGACTAAGCCAATTCAATTAAATGTTGCGTTCGAATTGCAAATTATTAAAGTTATGCAATAAGTTTTTAACAACTTACTGCAATCATTTATACCAAAGAAGGCAGCAAAATGCGATGTAGTAGTCAAAGCATTCTATAATCTATTGGTAAACACCAGTTATGGTGGCATGAACTGGCCTGGCCTAGATACAACTTTAGCTATTTGTTATAAGTAAGCTTTGAGAAATATTGACTAAGAATGGAAGTCATGAAAACGGTAGATTAAATCGGTTGCATTGTCGAATATCAATCGGAATGTTAATCATGCTAAAGGAACAAATTCAGTTTATAGACATGCTAAATATTTTATTTTTTTATTTCTAATGAAGTAATTAACCTATGATATAATGATATGCAATAGCAGTGCCCTCGCAGGGTTCACAAATGTTAACGTATCGTTAGTTTGGATGAAATTTGGAATGGAGATAGCTTATACCCTCGATTAACACATAGCTTACTATTCATCTCGGAAAGTTTAACAGTTCCCGAGGGAATAACGATAACCGAACACCAAGTGGACGACGTCGCGAGCAGAAGCTAGTAGCAAATGAGGAATTAAGAGCTGTTAAGTCATCACTTCATCGAATGTATCAATTTCATCGAACGCTATTTTCTGCTGAAACTACAATGTTTTCAGGGTATATTAAACATTAATTACGTACTCGTAGGTTAGGTTAGGTTAGATGTTTAAGATACTCTAAAAACATTATGGATTCAGCAGAAAATAACGTTTGATGAAGTGAAATTCGATTAGACACCCGTTTGAGCTACATGCTCGGTGCTTTCTCCTAAGCCGGCTCCGTCCAGTATTCATCAGGAAACTGGCTCGCGTCAGCGCCAAGCACTACACTCAACATTGCCCTGGTTCACGAATCACGTGTTAAATATAACCCGACCGTCTTGGTATGTAGCTTACGGATAGCGGGAACAAAGACGTGCCTTTGTTTGAATAAGTGACTATGTTGACGACACGAAAAACAGGGATGGTGTGTTTACATACATACATACATAATATCACGCCTTCATTCCCAGAGTGGGGTAGGCAGAGCTACAAAAATACCAACAACTTTAAAAATACTTGTTGCTTCTGAAACCACATTTTGCACAAACAGGCTACGATGCTTACCAGTGTATTAGTGACAGGTTGCAAGCCCATCGCCTAGCAGTACTTACAAGACTTTATTCCCTTAGTCGCCTCTTGCGACATCCACGGGAAGACATGGAGTTGCACTATTCTAACATTGGACATTGTTTAAGCCAATTAAATGTACTGTCGACTAAAGAAGTAATCTGCTTCTCTAAAGGCCAAAGATCAACATTTTAGTGCGACAGATGGAGCAGCTATCTTGCATGCCTAATTAAGTTAGAACATAAGCACACACTGTTCCACGAAGATCTTTATTGATACTAAAATCTTTGTCTTTGAGACTAAGGTTTGTCATACTTAGAAATAAAGGCCTGTCAGTACAACTATTGGTTCCTGGAATGTGTCTTCACGTCATAAAGTAATTTGACCAATAAGGTGTGCTAATTCTTCTTCTTCTTCATCTTTTTTCTCTATGGCGTTCCGTAGTGATTTCGCCAATGTCAAGTTTGGTGTGGGAGACTCTGCTTAAGGAATGGGTTTCGTGAAAGAGCAAGTGAAAAGGGTGTGTTAATTCAAAGTCGACCTTACCGATATTTAAATTTGATAGGAAGTATTGTCAAAAGTAAATGGCAACCTTCATGGCCGACTGTACGCTGATAATACACTCTGGAGCAATGAAACAGGGTCAAATTATATAGCAATTCTGTATTAAGTGGCCGGTTTTCATTGTTCTTGACTTTATATTTGTTCAAAGTAATTTATGCGTTTCGTGACTTAACTCTGGAAAACAGAGGAAGCTATTCTAGTCTTTATGGCTCGTTTACTATTGTGTTTTGCATCGGTAGCTCGAGCACGAACCTTAAACTTCGTAACCTAACCCACCATACTACAAACGGAGCTTTGTGTCGTAATTTAATCTACCATCAAGTAAAAAAGTTCAATTTCCTTTGCTCTTAAATGCCATTTTAAAATTCGAAACAAATTAAAATAAACTTTATACCTACCCATTAGAATATAGTTTTAAATATAGATTATGTACGTCCTCTAGCACAACGGGACTCACGACTCTCACGAAGTTATTAAATCATACATCACGTTTTCGAATCGCCTAACCTATCCGTTGCGCAAAGCCCTACAGACTCGCGTTTTAATAGATTTTTTCACATATGCCACCTTTACTACTCGATGGCAGTACAAAAGTCCACGTCAGTGTCGGCTTGCTGTAAAATTTGATTACTAAATACGGAGACTGGGCGCTGATATCAATCGCCGTGCACATTCTCTTGATGACGTTACCGATCGAGGACATAACGTGATCGGGGTACCTACTGCGAAATGGCAAAGATATAAAGAAAATTTACAGCGCACGTCTTTGGAGTGGGACCTTTTCTTATTAGCTTAAGGCATTTCAAATCCGTTTGAAACAAACTATTTAACGTAACGTACCCGTTAAACCAGTGGTAGTTTAATTCTAAGTAATTACTTATTACCAGCTTAGCCCTACCTGAGACCTACTGACCCGCCCTAGTTCAACTTCTTGCTCAGTGCACTTTCATTGCAACGATGCAATGAAACTGCATTTCCGCTGACACATTTAAACATGCAAAGCATGTTTAGTTTTTTAGTGATTAAATATTGAACGTTATTCTGCACGTGTTCAATATTTTTATCAATATTACAGAGTATAGGTATGTTACGTTATAAGTAAATTGCTTTTGAAAATAGACAAACTTCAATATCTTCAATCATTTCACTAATGATGGACAGATACGGAGAACACGAGAGTAAGCTATAGTCGACTCGTTTGGCGTTAACAGAGCGAGAGAGGTTAATTGGGTCTTTTATGAAACTTTGGCGCGCTAGTAATATATCTACTTCCTGTTTATATGTAATATCATTGTTGTAGATTGAATGTAAAAAAATATGTTCCCACCTACTTTATCCAAAGAGGTGTAAACGGATATTTCTGATACGGCCTTGAGATAGGTACCTAAAAGGTACCTGGTAGGTCACAAGGTGTAATTTTTGTTCCATTTGTCGAAATATTCATTAGATAAAAATGCATTTCTTTTTCTGGATTATTTTACAATACTTAAATTCAAAGATATATCTATCTAACCTTTATACCTATATATAGCACCTAAAGTAAACTCGAGACTAGTTTATAATAGGTTACCTCTAATAGACATACATTATAATATAATTATTTAAAAGCATCAGTCCTCTCCACCGACCTACCTACATGTAATGACGATTAGAACATTAACCTTAATCACGTCAAAACAACGAAACTTACTTTTAAATAGTAGGTCAGGAACGAAGAATTGGGCGAGGTGTCAAGTAAACTACAATATTTTTCGAGTGCCAAACAACATTAAAGGTTGCAGCGATTTGTTGAAAAAGGTTAGGATTTATTTCAGTTTCTTTTTAAATACTATTATTTGTAGAGTTGTCTGGAACAGATCGCTATTACCGATAAGACCACCTGTTGACTCACTTTTTAACATTTTATTTGTACTTTACTTTAAATACTGTTATTGTATGTGGTGCTCAATCTATTCTTATATCATAAAGCGGTAAAGTTTGGGGGTAATCTCTGGATCTACCGAACCGATTTTAAAAATTCTTTTACTAATAGAAAGCCACGTTATTTGTGAGTGTCATAGGCTATGTTTTATTTTTCTACGCGGACGGAGGCAATAGCTAGTAAACAATATTTGTGTTTTATTGAATTGTACGTTGCCAATTCACGCGTAATATCTTGCGTTTCCCTCATAAGACGCGCTGGTACATTTTTGATGTGCAGAAGTGCCCGTGCGGGCTTCTTACAGAAAAATCATCTATCATTATACGTTGTCTAGTGTAACCTCGATTCCTATTCAAACCAATACATATGTAATTGTTAAATAGGTTACACCGTAGCCAAATTATCGGTGAAATCATACCTGAACATATCTTCAATTCATCCATTGCAATGGCCTAGAGTTCGTAAAAATAGTTCGATCGCAGACGGGCCGCGTGAAGCGTGCGCATGCCAAACCGATCCATCACAATCATCACTATTTTAACCTGAAGTTTACGGGCTATCACAGCCCACTCAATGCCGTAAAAGTGAGTTGTCTATCAGGAATGTAGAGACGAGGTAATCAACCGTCTTTGCTAAGTAGGTAGTTTAAGAATAAGTTGGTTTTAGGAGTGCTGACAATTCTATTTCCTTTTTTTGTCACATCATGTTTGACAATCCATGCAAGTTTAATCGTTGAAGACGAGACTGACGATTTTGACAGTCTCGAGCGATTAAATGCTTCGAGTTCGGATAATCTTCCGACACATCGCATGTACTCCATTGTCGGAATTCAACTCTTTTTGCCAAGTTCATTTGATAAAATGTCTACCTAACCTGGCAGTTTCTAATAAGAAAACGATTGTTGCAGAGCTTGAAACATTGCAACCATTTGTGATCGAGAGGCAGCGTGAGGCGCTCGCACAGGGCGTCGAAGTCGCGTTCGAGCGAGGCCGCGATGATGCTAGGGAACAAGGACCGGGGGCGCAGGCCGAGCCGGCGTCCCCCGCCGTGGGCCGCTGGGGCGCCGAGTGGCCGAGTTGACTCGCTTCGCAGCCGCGACCGCCGGCCGGCCGCGACGTGACCAGACCGCCCCTGCCGCCCGCGCGGTGGGGCCTGCAGCGGACCCCGCTGGAGCTAACCTCTGCGACCCACGAGGACCTCGTGACGCGTGCGGAGGCCGCTCTCCGCCAGCTCCTCGTCACAGACAACTACGACTCGGTCAGCAACTTCATCTCGCTGTTCGACGCGTTCGAGAAGCGGGAGCAGCCGCTGTATGATGTGTACGAGACGTACAAGCCTCCCATCCGGGCGAAGAAGCACACGTGCGTGGGGTTGGGCTACGAGTTGATCCGGGGATGGCGCGCACTGGACCCCGAGTTCCCCGGGCTGGCGCGGGCCACGGCGCTGCTGTCCTGCGAGGAGGCCGTGGTGGACGTGCGCGGGTACGCCACGAGCGGGGACAGCCCGGCCGCGCTGCCGCAGGCCGAGAAGGAGCACGTGATGGTGGGCGTCTCCGTGCGCGTCGACGGCCGCGCCGGCCTGCTGCTCGCGGACCCCGGCTACCACGTGCCCAGGGTCGTCACCGTCATGCAAGACCAGGCCTATCCGCACACCGGTAATTATCTAATTTTAGAGAGTAAACAATAGCTTGGCAAAAGTTTGGAATGTGGACGCCTGCTCGGAATGTATTCGCAACGCGATCGAATCAACATCGTCAGCGAATAAGGTGGTTCCACTAGAAAATATTATCGCTTCACGGCGATATTATGTTTTGCTATTTAACATAATCGACGTATTTGCCTACCACTTTTGTTGTGTTGTGTGGCCAATTATTATATCAATACAGTAACTGTCACTGTTGTTTTGGTAAAGGTATTACTGAAGACAACAAAATGTAACAAGCAAGTTTTGAAACACACCGCATGTTTTAACTATGTCTTCAATATGAGTTAGTAATCAACCATTTATATATTTTTTATTCCGCCATTTTAATTTTTGTTTTAATTTAAGTACTCAGTGACACTCACGACGTTAAGACGAATCTAACGACACCTCGCTTGTTGATATCGGCCCATCCTGGATGGATGGGCCCCTCGTACAATACATATGAACATACAATCTTGTGAGCCCTAACCATTAGTGAGCTTGTTTTCCTAAAAAACGTTTTTCCCCAGGCTGGTTCACCCAATCCGACGAGCCGGTGCTGAAGGAGTACAGCTACGCGTTCAGCCCGCACAGCGCGAGCTACGTGGAGTGGCGCGAGCGCACGACGCGCGCGGACTGCGTCAAGCGGCAGACCTCGCTGGTGTTCGCGGCGCGCCCCTACCTCGACGGCGTCAACGTCACCGAGCGCAGGAACCTCGTCTACAACTTTAGGTAGTTTAAGTTCAGTCATCACTTCCCTTCCTGCCCTTCCCCTTAATCCAGGCACCAAAGCATGCTAGAAAAAGAAAGTGTCAAACTAAGTAAATTTTATCCTGTTCTAGCATGGGGCCTTCGAATCTAAAATAGTTTATAAACAAAGTCAAAATATCTTCAGATAGCAAATGGCAGATTCGAGTTGGACCCTTATACACAAAGGGTGTTCTATCGGTGCTCTGCCTTTTCCCCGACAATCTTTAACAAATGCATCGTTTCGCAACCTAAATAATTCAAGATTTTTATAAAACTAACGTAACCTATAGGGTCCTGAAATAAATCCAGAATTATTAAACAGTTTCGGAAAAAAACGCGGGTTGTCCAATGATCGGTTTGTAAAATGAATCATTTGTGAAACATTGCTTGTGAAATGATAGGATCCCGTTCTATCGCAAGTCCGAAGTTTCGTTTACCAACTATTTTATTTCTCCGAAGATTCATAAGTTAGGAATGCATTTTTATTAATTCCTTTTTTTTCGATGGTAAACATATATTATACCTATAGAACCCATACATAGGTTAGGTACGTTTGTTTTGTAAAAATCCTGAAAGGTTTTAGGAATAAAATGCATTTCTAGCTTATGAATCTTGTCCAAATGTGGTTACAGCAAGTTTTTTAGAGTTGTTGGAATTTCTGTAGCTCTGCCTACCCCATTCTGGGAATGAATGCGAGACGTTACGTGTATGAATCTTCGGATATGTAAACACACAAAACATACTTATACACTACTAGGGCCTTATAGGCTTCATTGACTTTTGTCGTCCCAGGCTTGCCACTGAATATAGTTCCGTAACCTTCTACAACTATACTCCTAGCGTGCAACAAGAGTCCGAACTTCTTTATTTATCCTAAAATTAATAGCTGGAATTAGGAAAACTGGACTATTGTTGTAGGCTAGGACCTTAGTAGGAGTTGACGGTTCCCTTTCAAAGTGAAAATCTACCGACCTAATTGAAGCCCTAATTCCCAGGAGCCTGCTGGCCCGCGACCAGAAGGGCCACCTCACGGCCGGGCTGTACTTCCCCGTGGGCGCGCGCGGCAAGGACGCGCAATTCACGCTCTTCTTCGACGCGGGCTCCGAGCGGCGCAAGACCAAATACAAATTCAGCGTCTTCACGGACGGCGAGGTGAGTAGCTAGTCAACTATAGCCGCCAACACATCGAGTGCGCCGGTGATGTGCTTCTTGTTCAAGTGCCTCTCCAACCAGTGAAGGTGCTACCCACTTCTGGAATTGTCTGTAATTAGCGAGTCGAAACAATTCGGATGCGCGGGCGGATTTAGCGTGGGAACGCGCCACATCACCCCTTCCTCCGCTCTCAGTGGTTTTTCAGCTTCTATCCTTACATCCACACGACACGTTGGTCTAGTTGGTAGTGACCTTGCCTTCGAAGCTAGCGGTCTCGGTTTCAAATCCCGGTAAGGGCATATATTTGTGTGATGAGCACGAGTATCTTTTCCTGAGTCTTGGATGTTTTCTATGTATTTAAGTATATATTTCTCTATATAAGTTTATCGTTAGTAGGTACCCATAGCACAAGCCTAGAGCATAGTTTGGGACTAGGTCAATTTGGGTGACATTGTCCCGTGATTATTATTATTATCCAAATATACCTACAAAAACTGGCAAAAATGCTTCAATATACAAAAAAAAATTGTAAACAAATTGATGGAGTGTGGCGACTTGCGAGAACTTGTAACAACCAACTCGACAGCAGAGCCGCCAACAGCATCAGATTGCGCAACTTAATCTGACTAGTGTGTTAAGGCACTAACGAAGTTTCTCCACTCAGTTGAACTATATACCACTTCCAACTTCACCCCAACGGACTTCGGTCCCCAGGCAAAACACCCGCCTGGAGAGAGCTCTCTTTATACCTATTCTCTTCCTACAGCAGTTATGACCCTTTTGGCGACTAAGGTCTATAATTAAAAATGACTAGGAATAAAAATGACTAGAAACAAAATTGGAGAGAAGGTTTATTGACTAAGTATAAAAATGCCGACATTCAAATACGTAATTATTTGAAATTAGGTATCGTCGACGGAGCTGCGCTGCCGCAGAGCTCTTATTTCTTGGTGGTTGGCCCTCCGAACCTGCTGCAAAAGTAACATAACCTAAACCTACCTACGTATTTAAATGTCGGCATCTTTATACTTAGTCAATAAATACTTATCTGCAATTTTCTTTCTAGTCATTTTTATACCTAGTAATTTTTGCTTGTACCTAGGCCTTAGTCGCCAAAAAGGTTGCCATCAATGAAGGTTTTTTTTCATCTCATAATTCGTAATCATTGGTAACCAAACGTTGTATTTGCAGCTCCGCGCCTAAATTTGCGGAGTGCGCCTATCCTGGCTTGTTTAGGAAAATTTAGTTTACAGTACCTAGCAGTCGTCGGGAAACTTAGCGTAGCCCCACCGCGGGGCGGGTATTCTATTTTTGGGCGGTTGACCCCTCGGGCATCAAAAGCTACCTTACGAACCAAACTTACCTAGCACACAATCAAATATTTTCTGGCCCACAATTAACCAATAATTAGTTGACGGTACATAAGTGTTAGTGGGACATGGTAAGAAACACATTTGTAAAATTTTCCTTCCCTATAATGTCAGTAATAAATATTAGACTATTACACAACCATTTAACTATTTCGTATGTCATTCAACAACAAAGCAAATGGAATTATTAATTATTGATAATATAGGTAGTTGTCCTTCAAAGTAACATTTTAGTTGAGGTAATTGCCCCGTTCGAAATTACAGTTATCCGCCTTATTGAATAAATGATGTGGTTTTCTACTGAAATGTTACTATCATTGTTATTTTTCTATCAAGTTTTGCCCGCAACTTCGTCTATGCTAGACTTCGTATATTTATCCTTCGGTAACAAATTTTCTTGGGACTAAAAGCATCTCTTAAAAACAAAAATTGTCTTTCCTGTGGTCAATAGTTAAAAGCTTGTGTGCATAAGTTTTGTTTTTATATGATAGGTCTAAAGCAGCCCTGAGCCCCTAACGTCGTTTATGCGGAAATGGGCTTAGCCAGAAAATTAGGCGTTAAAAACGAACTTCAGGCGTGTCCGTGACCCTTGACACGTTCCCTGTCCGGGTGCCCCCAATGTGGGGTCATGAACCTTCTTTCAAGAGTCCATGCTTCCACTATGGGGTCACATTCCCATACTGAATGGACATAAAACTGTCAGTTGGACTTGTGACATTGTCAGATCGTTTTGTATGGGGACAGTGAACGTGTTAAGCGTGATTGAGGGCCAATCCTCACAAATTCACATTCGCGTATCAAATATCTCAAATTAAACATGTCTACAAACCAACTATATTCTTTCCAGCTGCCGCAGTCGTTATCTGACGAGATAGAGCTCTGCAACAACCAAATGCATTACCCAGAAGGCGAGCTCCTCCGCATCATCACCAAGCTCGCGCGCGTGGTCTCCCACCAGCCCTTCATCGAGCAGATGCTCGAGATCAACGAGCACATCTGCCGCCTCAGCCTCTGACCGGCCCCGGCGTCTGACGCTAACTAAGGCGTCAAACACCGCCGCCATAAAAAGAAACCAACAAAATTTGTCGCTGCTTTAGCTTACTTTATATAATTTGGCGTATCTAACAGCTTTTTAATATTTTTTTATAGTTGTATTTTATTACCAGACTGGGCGAAATGATTTTTAACTGTCTACGTGTAATGTATCGGACGTTCCATTTTAGCTGTTGCGCTATTGGTTCGATTTTTATAAATCGGGTAATTCTCATAGGCAAATCATAAGGTCGCGGTCATACATGTCGCCAGGCGGGTTTTAGTTTTGTAACTTAAATTATTTACAGTTTCTTTGGGTAAAGGAATAATTTTAGCTTTGACATTATTTTGTAGAATAATTGAATGTTTTAATATTTTTTATATTCATTGGGTTGGGTAACCTAATCGATTTTATTGTTTACTAAGTTTGTGATACAGTTTATTTGACAAATCTATTTTCGTTTTATTTATCGCTTACCTATTAACCTACTCGCATAAATAAAACACTTGGTGTGGTATATAATTTACTATTTAATCCTAGCGATCACACGGAGATAAGAATTAACGCTAACATCAATATTATGTCTAAAAATATGACCACTCCTGTATTACATTTACTGGAATTTATAATAAAATGAACAGAATAAACAACAAGGAAATAAATTACAATACTTTATTTGAGAGTCGGTTTCGGCCAGGATCACTTGAAATTCCAAATTCGAAACTATGTTTGCTCTTTCTACTA
This sequence comes from Acleris holmiana, assembly GCA_949316455.1. Classification (NCBI taxonomy): domain Eukaryota; kingdom Metazoa; phylum Arthropoda; class Insecta; order Lepidoptera; family Tortricidae; genus Acleris; species Acleris holmiana. The sequence continues at coordinate 2,995,409 of OX438777.1, read as the reverse complement.
TCGATTTAGTCACGAATCGTGTGAGAGGGAAGCGCTGTAGAAGTCTCGAATTTAGTATTTCGTGGTAACCCTCTGGCATCTTTGTGCGAACATCAACATTACCTTTTTAACGCCATGACAGATTTATGTTATAAGTCGATACTCGGACCCAAAAGCGAGCTGAAAGCCAGCGCTAATATCAACCGGACATAAACATGCAGAGGCCTATTAAAATGTCGAATATTCATTTAGTATGAATTTTAATTATTCAGAAATCTATGGTATGCTGCAGCTATTTTATAATTAAATGCATAATTTTATTTCCATACGTGCCAAAACAAAAGCAAAATTATGAAAATTCGGGATTTTGATCGACTCTTAAAATTTTTGTAGTTATGAGATTTATCCGTCAATGGCGTTAAAAGAGTAAATGGGCATTTCTTAGAAAGTTTGTACCTTTTTAAGGACTAAAGTTAAGAAAAGTTAACTTTTCCACTGAGTTACGAAAATTAGTCGTACATTTATATACTTTCAACGCCAATTAGCAGTACCCATCTCAAATTCAACAAATGAACCAGATTCAACCCTCACTCGTTAGTAATATGCTTGCACTTGCTACAGGAGTTTTGTCTGAGATACCACCACATGTCTTATAACAGCATAGCTAATTTTCATAGCTCGGCGGAAAAGTTGACGTTTGTTAACTTATTCCTTAACTAGGTACAAACCTTCTAAGAAACGCCCAAATCATCGAGCCTGAATAAAGGATATATCAGATTCCTGGATCGAGCATGTTACTTGTCTATGACCTAAAACTATTACTCTTAATCGTAAACTAATTTAGACACTTGAGATTGGGTTAGCATACCCGTTATGAATGTCGTTCTTGTTCTACAGGAGAAAAAACACGAGTGTCACGGACAGTGGGGCAAGATAATAATTCTGCGAACGTTAACTTCATTAGACATCTTTTTAATTAAATGGCAATCTCTTGGGACAGTTTGGTGATCAAACGTGAACGAGTATATAAATATTACAAAGAAAAGTCGGACATTTTTCAAACTGCATATTCAAAAGATAAACATCTACCCCCTGACTAATAAACGTGGAATAAGCTTGGAATAGTTATTCGCTGCTTTGTCCCTATCCGTCGAATTCCAATGTCGCAATGAAAAATAAGGACAATGCATGGCATAACTATTCCAAGCTTATTCCACATTTATTAGTACGGCGACTAGAATCGAGGTTAAATATCGCGAATGTGTATGTATTGTGTAAAGTAAACAGTTCATATTAGATACACGTCGAGAGATTTGTTCGTATTCTCCTGTAAACCAAGCCACCTTAGTTAGTAAACTAAAATTAACCTACAAATAATGGAATCAACACTCCATGTCCCATACAATCTGAGAAACAATCATTCGTTAACATAAACAAAAATGGATGTTCGAAATAAATTAAATTAAGAAAATTAAAGAGTGGCGGGGTGAAGATATCGCAAGCTTAAAGGTACAAACAAAGAACACTCTAATACCACCACCATAGGTATGTTTTTGTTGGCTTTATGAAGTCCACCTAGGGGACTTCGAGATAATTTTACATGCATAAATTTTTTTGTCATGAAAGTCATCTCGATGTCACGAGAATTGGGTACGGCTAGCACAAGTATTTTCTCGCTTGTCGCTCAGTGCGTCTCTATCATGACAGACTAGATAGAAAGGGAGATCCGAGGGACAAATAAGTGGAGGACATGTGCCAGCCCTCCTGATGTAAAATGGACTTCGTCTATGACTCAATGCCAGTCATTTTACTTTTTATAGTAAGAAGGCAAACGAGCACTCAGGCCACCTGATGGTAAGTGGGGGGTCTCTATCGTTTGACCGAATTACATAATTATGCAATAATTTCACTTGCCCGAATTTTATATGACAACGATAATGTGACATTAAGGCATTTTTTCAGAAACGAACAGAATTGTAATAAAACAAACCTAACCTAACCTATTGGGCTCTGTACGATGGCATGTAAAACTTATGCAAATGAAATTATGGTATGTGATATTAAGAAAATTGAAAGGATACCGTAAGTGGGATCTGAGACCCAGTGATGGGCAAAATATAATCGACTAACGATAAACGATTAAAAATGGCCATTGATTAATCTTAGTCGTAACAGTTTTGATTAATTTAGTCACGATTTAATTAATCGCCGATTAATTAATAGCGACTAAATTGTTAATCAATTAATTAATTAGATTAATTTTCTCTCTATTAATATTAGGAATAAATCGTTTCTTTTGTAACTCTAAGTTTCGAGTTACGTTGACAAATTGCTACAGCTTAACAGCTTACATCTGTATAACATCATTTACAACATATAGATTTTTTATGCCGTGCGTGTTCCAATTTTTAATCGAATTTTAATCGTAAAATGTAGTCGATTAAAATGACAATTAATTAATCGTTATTCGTGTACTCGGTCGATTAATTTAATCGCGATTGAATTAATCGTAATTAATTTTGTGACGATTGATTGTTTAATCGATTAATTAGTTGATTAAAAATTTTATCGGTTAATGCCCATCTCTGCTGAGACCTATAGACATTTGCATTCTCAACACTACAAATGCGGCCAACCCTAAGGACTAAGAATGCTCGTGTTGTATTGCTATTAAAAGTGTTACCACAGGTAAAAGTGTTGAGTTTTATACATTTAAGCATGCGATGTCATGTTCCAATCGGTTACCAGCCGTAGGTTCTGACACCCTGCAGGCAAATAACAAAACGTATAAAAGGGAAACTAATTCAGCTAATTCTGTAACCAGATGTCTGGTTAAGAATTATAAACAAGTATATTTTGAGTTGTTGGTACTTCTGTAGCTCTGCCTACCCCACTCTGGGAACGAAGGCGTGATGATATGCATGCATGTTCCAGCTAAATCAATAAGGGTAAATCAAGAGACTACAACGTACTACCGTAATACTAAAGGCGCCTAACTGCATAGTTATAGTATAAGCATTTTCAATTTTATGCTGTTACGAATAGTGTACAAATTGCTTTGACTATTACATTGCAGTTAGCCACCTTCTTTAGAATTACGGCAGCTTAGCAACGTTGTTACTCTTGACGCAGGATTTAACCTTTTAAATGACGCCAGGTACTACGTACTTTGAAAATCTCTCTATTTTCGAATATGAATATGGGGTATCCGAAGTTATGAATTTAGTACTTCGTGTTTGCTAGCCAGGAGCGTTAATCTCTTTCGTAAAACCATATTACTTCAATGTTATCGTATTGTTTTTAACTCGGCCGCCATTACTGTCAAGTAAATAAGAGCTATCGTATCCTTGACAGTACGATAACTAGACCCCGCTATCGGAGGTGCAAATTGGTAGCTGTCAAGTTCTTAGGGATGAGTTAAAACTATTTTGAAATACTAGCTATGTCGATAATTATAGCTATATCTCGATATTTTTTCTTTACCATAAGGGGCTAGGACTTTAATTAAACTTGTTTATTTTATAAAACAGGACTATATAATTACAAAATGTATGTGTTAAATGTTTTTCTAGTGCAGTCATGATACATTTAACAATAAACCCAATGTCCTATCTACTCTTCTTTTTTTCATGGATCCCAAAAAAAAACTTGTTAATTTGTAGTCTAAAAATGGTATAGGTACCTACATATAAAACTAGTTGTACAGAAAAAGTAAGAATATCGATATCGACATCATAAATATTTTTACTCATCCCTAAGAACTTGACAGCTACCAATTTGCAACTCCGATAGCGGGTTCTAACGATAACATATCAAGAGCAATATGTTTTTACAGAATAGAATAGAACCCCAGGACGACATAATGTGCTGACGCAACAATAACGAAGCGTAGAGCAACTTACTATCACTGGTATCTTCATAAAAAAATCCGCTTACGTAAAAACTGAATACCACCTAAGAGGTTTCTCATAAGAGGTTCATCATCATTCATCTGCTTCACATAATATCCCGAGGAGCCCATTGTTGACATAATTATTGATAGTCATAATATCTATATCGCTGAAACCGTAAAATTTTCTGCTTTTTTTTTTATTGACGCGTAAACAATAGGTTAGGTTAGGTTTGATTAATAAAAATTCTGAATAAGTAACAGCTTCTTGAAAAAATACGTTATTACTTGCGATAATTATGACTTAAACACATAATGACTAAAAATAATTACGGCAGACAATATAGACCCATTTCCCGGATCTTTACGATTTTCTCTCAGTGGTCACAGATAATAGCTGTGATAATATTTTTATCACCAAAAGCTTAGTCACAACAAGTTGCCAAGTTGATGTAACAGGGCGTTTTCCAAAAAAAGTGTACATCGTTAAGGACAAAAATTAAAAAAACTTTAACTTTTCGATTTCGTCACGCAAATTAACGTATGTAAATGTATGGCTAACTTTCGTGACGAAACGGAAAAAGTTACATTTTCTTAATTTTGTCCTTAACGATGTACACTTTATTTGGAAAACGCCCATCTACGTGTTATTAGACTGGTATGGAATCGCTTATTTACAGTAACTACAATCTTTGGACCAATAATTTTAAACTGGAGCATTTATAAGGCTAAAACTTAAACGCGTCAAGTAATTCTGAACGGTGATGATTTGCAAGTGAACTTGGTGAAATTAACTTCCCTTTTATAAGTAACAATTGCTCAGTCCTTATTAAACTTACACAATATAAACCATATAAATAGTTTAGTATCAACAAAGGTACTATCACTAAATTGGGGAAATGGTCGAGTCAAGGATTACTATAGGTACAACTACGAATATGTTACACCGATACCATACAAAAATAATGATCCATGAGTGACAACGCCTACCCCGACCTCGAGTAGGCACTGTTATATGACTTATATGCGATGGTTCTACTTCATTCATACAAAAGATTAAACTATAACAAAGCCGTGATACGCCTCTGCTCTGCAAAGACTAAGGTGTAAATGCGTCATTTAACTATTTTAAAGGGAATAAAACATTTAAGAACAATTTAAGCGTCCTTTTATAGTAGTTTGTAGGTACCTTAAACTGGTTGTATTCCTTTAAAATTCTTAAATGACGCATTTACCCCTTAGTTGCAATAGTCCCGCCCAAAAATACCGTAAACAAAAATGAACCGACAGAAAAATAAAGTTTCCTGCGTTTTGCACTGGAATTTAAAACAATTTAAATTTACTTTATAATAATGCCGTCAACAGATGGCGCCCTAACGCGCCGTTGTTTCCAATCCACTTTCATGATCAAATAATTTTAAACTTTTCTCATTTTTAAAGAAATCAGACATTTCAATTGGGGCATATAATTGTGTGGTGCCTAATTAGTCGAACAGACACTGGTCGACTAATTTTCGGCCAATATTTTACGTTTCACCCGTTTACGCAATTCTAATTACCGTTTTACCTGATTATTGACGAGAAGGACTAGGTATTATTAAACTGTAATGCTTACAGCTAGTATAGGTCTGCATTCTAGTTGGTTCAGCATTTAATTCCATGTTAAGCTTATAGCTATTAATTAATAAATGTGTGACACGGTAATTAGAAATGCATTGCACAGTGAAAACAGCGGAGCATGACATTTTAACATTATTTTAGAAACTACATTTCTAAATCGTCGACTGTGAGAATAAATACATTACACTTAGTCACATAAGTGAATGCCACGTAATATTACAGAGATTACATATTTCTGATAAACAGTTCCAAAAATAGGCTTTTAGATGCTGGTTAGTTAGTTATAGTGGAACTGTTGGAATTGGGAATGAATCCGTTTATAATGTCTTGGTACAAATTATTACAAGTACAGGTCATCATTATAAAGAACTTAATCAGTTATACGGACTTTGTTTAGGTATGACATCCAAATTGGCTGTCGAAGTTGTTTAAAGCCAGAGATGTAAGCCTTCCACGTATATCCTAGCGCTAGGGGAGGATCAATATTATTTTTGGCTAGGTTTTGAGGATGTTTAAGATATTTAGAATACATTATAATTATCAATCAGATCCCATTACACCTTCCTTTGCCCGCGTTAGTTATTTTCAAAGTGTCCCGTCGCATTTCTAATTACCGTTTACCTAATTATTGACCTTAGAGATTACATAGAGACAACGCGACAAATGCACTAAGAGTTAAAGTTAGTCCAGCACAGCTCTAAACTCTCTTCGAATCAAATTCTTTCCATTTAAAAATAAAAGAGCGACACGGTAATTAAAATTGCGAGGGTTTTAAACACGGGGAAATCGACGAAACATCGTAGTCAACACGGGTTTATAAAATTGAGACGCTGTAGCGACACAGCCGAGTCAAATAGTACGCAGCCTAAGTCGGCTAAAAAATCGTTTAAGTGACCGTTCGATAATACCCCTTCCGACCGTTGTGTGCTGGAGGGGAGGCGCTCGAAGTCCGTGGCGAGTGGTGAGCGGCGGCGCTAGTGGTCGGCGGGCGCGGGCGCGGCGCGGCGCGCGGGGCGGTGGCGCGCGCGCAGCGGGTGCGCGCCGCCATACACCTCGCGGACGGACGCGCTGCGACACATACATACATTACATACACATACAGTTAGGTGCAAAACTGAGTCAATGTTAGCACCTTAGTAGAATTTTAATACTAGTATTTTTTTTTCTCTATGACAACCCCAAATAAGAAAACTATTTAAAATAGGGAATTCCATCTTCTTTAAAATGAGGTATCCACTGCTTGAATCAGTGACGTAGTTTTCTAGTTATTGCAGAATTTAAATCCGCGCCCATAGTGAACTAACAACCAGTGTGTATGGCCAATTTGTCTCGGTGCAAAAGTGAACCGTGCGCCGAACTAATGTCGCCAATAACCAACACCAAAAACATGGCTGATTTGAATAAATTCGTATTAATTTTAAAGAGGCTCAATTTCTTTAATTTTATCAGAGTGCTTTTTTGGAGTTGCCAAAGAGAGAATTAAACATTTTCAACGTTAAAATTACTTGAAAACTGTTAATGACGAGTAAACTATTTGGTAGGCGGATTTGTAGCAAATTTCAAGGAGTGCTTGTCTGTATGAAACATTTAAAAATACCTTTGATTATAATCAACTTGTTCACATTCTACTAAGGTGCTAATATTGACTCAGTTTTGCACGTAACGGTATACATACATACAATATTTTATAAACAATCACGAGCTTATCCAAAAAGTACCACACTTTTAAAATACCAGATTATCAATGTTCTAAAATCTCAAAACAAAACATTAATAGTTAGTACATTATTGCCGAGGATAAAAGTACGCGAATTATGAACGAGTCATATATCACGACTCTAAACATTGCACTTTCTGTCGTGGTAACAAAGTGCTTTTCTCCACTAATGTGATGAAGAAATCTTTTTTTTATTAATTGTTTTTGTTTTATTATTTATTTAGAAATTAAACAGTCTTACATAACAAAACGGTACATTAGCTTCATAGCCTAAAAAAACTTAATTATAGACCTATAGTTTCCTATATTAAACGTATAACAATCAACTTTTTATTATGACCAAACTTTGCTGTGCTTATCTGTAACTGACGTTATATTCAAATATGTTTACTTTTTTTTAACTAATCCTTTATCTTAAAATTGTTGACGTAATTACTATGAAATAGGCCAAGAATATTTTTATACCGAAAAAATAATGTTTTCTAACCCCAAACCAGACCGAAAATGTGTATATTTCCGAGCAGTATTGAGAAAGTAAGTAAGTAATGTCGTCACTACTTTGAAAAAACCTCTTATCTCATATTACGTGACGTACGATTTTAAACATAAACTTGATGAGAAATAAGTTTAAAATCGTACATCACGAAATGTGAGATACGAGGATTTTTCAAAGTAGTGACGATTTTTAATGTTAACCTAATACATGTATTTTGATTCTAGTGCTTTGAGAATCTGGTAAAGAAAATAAGCTGGTCTTTTGAGAGTGAGCGGCATAAGGTCGTGAATATTTAAATCTTTATAGTGTTTTCAATCAAAAAGGGTGCACCCCGATCACTTAAATTAACATTGCATCAATGTAAGTAAAATTAAGTACCTTAGTGAGGTCATTCAAAATTAAAAACACTACAGCGAGCTACCAACCCCAACTTTTGACCGGGTGGGATTTATATAAATTATACACACTATCCCCCCGAAAGTAATGGTCTTGTTGTACCCATGCTTCATCTATTTTAAATATGATTCTGTAACTTGTGGTAACTTTGCTGGTTGATG